>JAMXBD010001090.1:0-489707 GCA_024138025.1 Combretum micranthum | reverse complement strand
ATTTTTGTCTAGTTAAGTAATCTTCTCAATTATTCTATTAAAGTTTTCAAACGAGGTAACGGAAATAAAAGAAGTAGTAATACGAGGGGAAAATACAAGTGTAAAAAAAGGTAAATCAGGGAATTTAAGTAATAAAGTCCTAAGATCATAAAACATAAATATAGCTTTATTGAAATTTAAGCCACACATGCAAAAATCCTTGTAATCAAAAGTCAAGTAGAATTTTACACTAGAAGCAACAACGAACAATTCAACATGTAACAATAACAATCATAATGTCAAAACCCACTAAAGCAACTAAGCAGCATTCTATGAGAGTCTCATTATATCACCTATGAAGGTTTTGCGATACTAAGCCGGTTGTTTCCTAGTGATTACTATCCACAAGGGTTAGAGTGATAGGATTTTAGGGTCGATACTATGGTCGTCTCCTATCTAAGTCTTCCTTAGTAATTCTATTCTATCCTTCCTCTTTATCCTTTCTTAAGGCTATTTATTTGTAGCTATGATTGTAAACTCTTAACCATGCTCTGATACCAACTTAAACTGTCACGCCCCAAAGGGTACCCTAAACGCGACAGTCCACCACACGCAATACTTAAACTTAAGTATGACCACCTTAGTCATCCCATAAGTTTACATATCGAGTGTAAGGT
Organism: Combretum micranthum; assembly: GCA_024138025.1. Classification (NCBI taxonomy): domain Eukaryota; kingdom Viridiplantae; phylum Streptophyta; class Magnoliopsida; order Myrtales; family Combretaceae; genus Combretum; species Combretum micranthum. The sequence goes on along the minus strand of JAMXBD010001090.1, from coordinate 489,051 downwards.
GTACTTTCACAACTTTTAGGATCACACTTTGATTCGAGTAGTCTTAAGAAAGCATACATAGCATTAAGAATATAAATCACATTAAGATAAACAGTTAACTTTACAAAAGCCAAGGGGCATACCCCCGCCAAAATAATAGGAGTCTACATTGTTTAGCTCCAATTACATATATCTGAATTTACATTAAAGAGATTTTCCTAGAAGTCCACGCCTTATACTAGGTCCCGACTTCCTCAAAAGCTCTTTAATTCCAAGTGATAAACCTGCACATAATGTCCTCTCGGAACATCAAAAAAATAGGAACGCTGCAACAAAAAACTGTTGGGGTATAAGCTAATGCTTAGTGAGATTCATTTCTTCAAGTAACATGCCCGACCAAGCTAAAATATCTATACAAGCAAGTTATAATTAAGCAACCATATGAATGCACAAGCATATGAGCAAACAAGCATATGACTTTCCGGTAGTCATAAGTGAATGAATTTACGCCCTCCATTAGGGGTTTGGGGTAGTTTCATAAGTCATGCAACTACAATTCCAAAGTTGGTCCATAAGACATGCAACCATTGTCCCAATCTTAAGTGGGGTGGTCCATAAGACATGCAACCACAATTTTTAATGTTGGTTCATAAGTCATGCAACCATAGTTTCATTATTCGAATGGGGTGGTCCATAAGTCATGCGACCCTAGTCCCTTTCATTAAAGACCCGCTGCCCTCCCGAGTACACCTTTGTCCCACCAAAGACATACTCGACAATGATATAAGACTCACTACGTGATATGCATGTACAATTTATTTATATAATCATGGTATATTAATTAGATAATTTTAAAAGCGATCATACGATTTTAGACACTCGAAGTCTATACTAGTTCATACAGAGTTATTGCACAAATCTTGCCTCGATATACTTATCGTTCATTCATGCAAGTTTAGATCACCATTCAACCATAATTTATCTTTGCCTAAGTCTAATGCCACTACTACTACAAGCACATCCAAGAGCATAATTAATTGAGAAATGAACTCACTTGTCCATGTAGTGAAAATCCACTAGTCGTAATAGTCCTCGGGAAGTGGTAACCCGTCCTCCAATTCACCTAGGTACAAAGAATACCCTCAATGAGTATCTCTCAAGAAGTTCTATTAAACTTAACAATTTTATTTACTAAGTTCGTCAATTTCCGCTAGGGTGAATCCTTAACTTAAAAAGGTCATATCTAACTCATTTTAACTCGGAATTTAGCTTATAATATACGATTTATACCTACTTCGAAAGAGCTATCCATTTCTAAAGTTAATTCAAACATTTAAGGTCATTTAAGGGTCGGAAACATACTGTACAGTAGGGTTGCGAAAATTTCCAGATTTGAGCCTTTGTGAAAAATTGCCATATCTACTCTATTTAACTACTTAGACCAACTCATTTTAGTCCTAAGCTTGCAAGGAGATTCTCAACACAAATTAAGAGTTACACACTCATCTAATACCAAACATAAAGTTCAAATGAAACTTCTAAGTAAATCCATTTTCATAAAACCGAAATTCACAAGTCAAAACTCATTATCTTGTTTGAGCAATTCCTTTACCAAAACTTACTTAGCTCAATGAAAAATAATTTTCCTATATTATGTATCATCAAAGCATTTCATTTTCAATGTAAAATACTTGTTTTGAGATCAAAAAGAAGGTTTTCAAAATTGGTCTTCTCATAATTACGAATTTCCACCTTGAAACTTACAATGAAAACAAGACCTAAATATTGTCTTCTACAAAGCACTTGATTTAGGCAATACTTCTTAGAAAAACCCATTCAAAATTATGAAAATCCATTCCTTAAGAATTATCTATATCAAGAGCCTCTTATATTTTGTCTAAATCTTCATTTTAAAGTTGATTGATGGGTTCCAAAAATGGGTCTTGGTCTTGATCCGAATTTTCATAAATTTATTTTGGACATATCTCTTGAGAAAATTCATCAAAACTCATGAAAAACAACCCATTACATATTATATCCTAAGAACCCTTCATTTCTTGAATAAAATCCTCATTTGTGAGTTGAAAAACATGTTTTTATTTTGGATCTTTGTCTTGATCCGAAATACAATTTTTTGTTTGAAAATAAACTTTGAAAATCAACTTTGATTCTTGCAAGATGAAGCCTTGATGATATACATCCATCAAACCTTCATTTTCTTAACAAAAGCTTCCATTTTAAGACTTGAAAGAGGGTTTTCAAAATAGGGCATTGACAAGTTACGAATTTTTCTTTTTCTTTCCAACTTGAATCTAAGATCTACTCAATATATAACATGAAAGCATAAGAAAAACTTAGTAATAGGCCTTAAGCTTCTAGATCTAACATAAACATAACTAAAGCTTGATAAAACTCTAGATCTACAAGCTATCACAAAAACAAGAAGATAAACAAGCCTTCCATATAACAAAAATACTAAGAACAAAAGAGATCTTCATCTAGAGGAGTGTTTCACTTCTTGGCATCATCATCCATAGCCTTTTAAGCTTGTGGAATGTCCTTTGATGCATGAAACATTCATGGTATGATCCTAGAACATCTTATAAGAGCAAAAAGGAAAGATTACCTCAAAGACTTGCAAGAAAAATATGTGGAAGTGTGAAATGGAAATGGGGGCAGCTTGTTTATGGAGAAGACAAGCCAAGAAGAAGAGAAAAAGAGAGGGAAAAAGAGAGAGGAAAAATATAGGGTTTGTAAAGATGAAAGAGAGAGAATAAGATGTTTAAATAGAGAGTTAAGTGTGTTAAATAATTTGAAAAAAAAAAAACTAAAACCATCAGCTGCAAGGGAGAGGGGCTGGCGTGATTTGCATGGTGTGTGGGGGGGGGGGGGGGGGGGGGGGGGGGGGGGGGGGGGGGGGGGGGGGGGGGGGGGGGGGGGGGGGTGGTTTAGTTTGTTTTTAACTTGCAATTTTGAAAGTGTAACAAGTTGCATCCATTTCTAACTAAAATAGACTTTAAAATATCAAATAATGATTAAAAATAATGAAAGTGGCTATTTTATGGGGAAAGGGCAGCATGAATTTTGGGAAATGGAAGTGTAAGAAAAAGCAAAAGAAGACATAATAATGTGTAGTAATGATAATGTATGTGTACTTGAGGTATGGGTTGATAAAGTGGCTTTTTGAATAAGAAAATTATAAATAAATTAAGAAAAATATTTTTATTTAAGTAGCAGAATTTTTATGATTTAAATAAAATAATCAATTAAATTATTTTTAGAAATTTAACAATTTAGTTACCGGTAAGAGTAAAATAAGCTTATATGAGCTATAACTGATATTTTTAGAATCCGAAAAATTCTAAACTTGATATTTTTGAAATCCTTATAAAAATACGAGTCTAAAAATATTAAAGATATATTTTTAATTTTCCGAGCCCCGGGACACGCTTTCCAAAGCAGTATCCAAACGGGTTCGAAATAAGCCGAAATGAACCAATCTGATATTTTTAATAATTCAAATATTATTACGGACTATTCTAAACACTTTAATTATTTTTCGACTCCTCGATTTACGAACTCGGGTTTTCGGATCTAAACTGTAGGGTTTTACTCAAGATCGTTGACTTAAGGTCTCCGGTAGACTTTCCGGCTTAAGGTTTAGGGCTTAGAAAACAGGGGTTTACAACCTACCCACCTTAAAGAAAGTTTTGTCCGCAAAACTTGAAAGACGTACCTGATCCTCAAACAAACTAGGGTACTTCTGCCGCATTTCACTTTCTGCCTCCCAAGTTGCTTCCTCATGTGTATGATTCCTCCAAAGAACCTTCACATACTTAATTTCCTTATTCCTTAACTTTTGTATCTTTGTGTCCAAAATCTGTACCGGGTGCTCCTCGTAAGTGAGGTTTTCTTTTAATAACACCGGTTCCAATTCTATAACTTGATCCGGGTCGGCTATGTGCTTGCGAAGAACCGAGACATGAAAAACATTGTGCACTCCCGAAAGATTTGGCGGTAAGGCAAGGCGGTATGCTAATTCTCCAACCCGTTCCAATACTTCGAAAGGACCAATATACCGGGGGCTCAACTTTCCTTGTGAGCGAACTCGATGGATACTTTTGATAGGATTTATCTTTAAATACACATGATCACCCACTTGAAACTCAAGAACCCTTCTTTTCAAATCTGCCCAGCTTTTCTGTCTATCCTGAGCTTCCTTCATTCGTTGTTGGATTATCCGAACCTTGTCGGTGGCATCTTGCACTAGATCGGGTCCAAGAACTTCCTTCTCAACATCATCCCAAAACAACGGGGATCTACACTTACGTCCATATAAGGCCTCATAAGGCGGCATCTTGATAGTCGAGTGATAGCTATTGTTGTAAGCGAACTCAACCAAAGGTAATGCGCTTCCCAACTTCCCTTGAACTCCATCACACATGCCCTAAGCATATCTTCCAAAGTCTGGATCGTTCTTTCCGACTGTCCATCAGTTTGAGGATGATAGGCTGTGCTAAAATGCAACTTTGTCCCCAAACACTTCTGCAAGCTTATCCAGAACTTAGACACAAACCTCGGGTCTCGATCCGACACAATCCCGGGGTACTCCATGTACGAACAATTTCCTTCATGTACAGCCTTCGCCAATTTATCCATGGAGAAAGTCATACTTATTGGCAAGAAGTGAGCAGACTTAGTTAACCGGTCAACCACAACCCATATAGCATCATGACCTGACGGTGTCCTTGGTAAACCACAAACAAAGTCCATAGAAATCTGGTCCCACTTCCACTCCGGTATAGGCAAAGGTTTTAACAATCCACCCGGCCTTTGATGTTCTACCTTCACTTGTTGGCATGTTGGGCACTTAATCACAAAATCTGCCACATCCCGTTTCATTCCGTTCCACCAATAATGTCCCTTAAGGTCTTGGTACATCTTGGTTCCTCCCGGGTGTACCGTGTACCCAGAATTGTGTGCTTCACTCATGATTTCCTTCCTCATTTCTTCGTCATCAGGCACACACAATCGTCCTTTCATCCTTACTACATCCTCATCATCTATTGAAAAATCAGTATACTTTCCCTCCTGAACTTCCCTTTTTATCCTTTGTATCACTTCATCATAGCGCTGAGCCTCTTTAATCCTTTCCACCAAAGTTGGTTCCAACACCAAATTTGCTATTTCCATTTCCAAGTCTTGCCCAACAAATTCGATGCTTAGCCTCTCAAATTCTTTAATCAATTCTTTCTGGTCCGTCAAAAGAGTTGCGACCTCCCCGTGGTTCTTGCGACTCAAGGCATCGGCAACTGCATTCACCCTTCCCGGGCAATAATTTATCCCCAAATCGTAATCTTTAATTAACTCTAGCCATCTTCGCTGCCTCATGTTCAACTCCTTTTGGGTGAACAAATACTTAAGACTCTTGTGGTCGGTGTAGATCTCACACCGTTGTCCATATAGGTAATGTCTCCATATCTTCAAGGCAAAGACAACAGCGGCTAGTTCCAAGTCATGCGTGGGGTAATTTTGCTCATGTGGCCTTAGCTGTCTTGAAGCATATGCAATCACCTTTCCCTCTTGCATGAGAACGCATCCGAGACCATTTTTCGAAGCATCACTATGTACCGTATAGGGTTTCTCGGGGTTTGGCAAAACCAAAATCGGAGCAGAGACAAGCCTTTGCTTCAATTCTTGAAAACTTTGGTCCCTCTTTTCCGTCCAAACAAACTTTTCATTCTTTTGCGTTAACTGAGTTAACGGCTTGGCTATCTTGGAAAAGTCTTGGACAAACTTCCTGTAATATCCGGCTAAACCCAGAAAGCTCCTTACTTCAGTCACGGTCTTAGGTGGCTTCCATTCCACCACAGACTTAATCTTCTCGGGGTCTACTGATATGCCTTCACCCGACACAACATGTCCCAAAAATGAAATCCTATCTAGCCAAAAGTCACACTTAGAAAATTTGGCGTATAGCTTATGTTCCCTTAGGATTTGTAAGGCCATGCGAAGGTGCTCTTCGTGTTGCTCTTGTCTTCGAGTAATCAAAATATCATCTAAACACAATCACACATTTGTCCAACAATGACTTATATACTCGATTCATCAAGTCCATGAAGGCGGCAGGAGCATTCGTTAATCCAAAAGACATCACTAAGAACTCATAATGTCCATAACGAGTCCGAAAAGCAGTCTTGGCACATCTTCAGGTTTGACCCTTAACTGATGATACCCTGATCGTAGATCAATCCGTGAGAATACACTTGCTCCTTGTAGCTGATCGAAAAGGTCATCAATCCTTGGAAGTGGATACTTATTCTTAATTGTAACCTTGTTCAACTCCCGATAATCAACACATAGTCTCATTGAACCATCCTTCTTCTTAACAAATAATACAGGTGCACCCCATGGTGACACACTTGGTCTTATGAATCCATGGTCCAAGAGTTCTTGCAATTGCTTTTGTAATTCCTTTAACTCAACAGGGGCCATACGATACGGCGCTTTAGATATCGGCTCAGTATTTGGCACCAAGTCAATCTCAAATCAATTTCCCTCTTAGGTGGCAAACCTGGTAGCTCATCCGGAAAGACATCGAGAAATTCTTGACAACGTTATATCCTCAATCTTAGGTAATCCTTCTTCTTTTCTGTTGCATTAAGACAACCTTCACTTTCCATCTATCCTCTCCATCCATAAGCAACTCAAATGAGCATAGATCAGTTCCTCTTGAAACTACCGTCTCACCTGTGAACTCAACATCCATTCCATCAACATCCTTGAAATTTACTTTCTTCCTTCGACAATCCACAACGGCTTTAGCAATGGCTAACCAACTCATACCCAAAATCACTTCATATTTACTCATCTCCAATACTATCAAATCACACTTCGTACCATGCCCATGAATCTCCATTGGACAATCCTTTAGCATCTCATTTGTCGTCACCACACTCCCAGTCGGGGTTCTAACACGAAAGCTAGAGGCAATAGTGGCTATTGGTAAACCAACTTGTCTAGCCAATCTGGTGGTGATGAACGAATGTGTGGCTCCCGTGTCAAAAAGAGCATAAGCAGTCGTCTTAGCTATCCGTATGTGTCCTGCGTCCAACACTTACTAATCACTACCTTCACACCATCCTAACTTATCTTCCTAACTACTTTAACTTAACCAAACTTGTTTTTCTTTTCTTATACTTGAATCTTAACAAATCAAAGCAGCAGAAAAACAAAGACAAGAGTTAGGAGACCTACCTGTCACAAGACCGAAGTCCGGGCCATTATCCTCCTCGAGAGCAGCCAATCCGCAGTCTTCATTTCCCATCTCTTCGCATACCCATTGCCCTTCGAGGTTGTAGATCCTCATTCCGTGCATTGCTGACCCAGCACGGCTGCTATTATTGTTCCCACTATTCCCGTTCCCGGGTCTTGCTGCTGCTGATCCCCCAAAAGGTTTAGCTGGAGCATTCTTCCTTTGAGGGCACTCATTGGCAAAGTGACCAAATTGCTTGCAGACAAAGCACATGGTCGTAGTCTTCTTTGGGCAGTTAGCAATCTTGTGGGATGAGTCGCCACAGAAATAACACTTATCTGCCAACTGTGGGCATTTCTTGGGGTAGTGATCCCCTTACATTTCCAGCAACTGACACTCTTAGGGGTAGCCTGTCCCCCACTAGTGTTACCCTTATAGCCATAAGACGGCTTGAACCTCTTGTGGGAGAATCCAGATCCTGATCCCCCATAAAACTTCTTTCCAAAAACCGAGGGTGGCTTCTCAGCAGTCTTGCCCTTCCTTTTCTTAGCCCCTTCCACTATCCGGGCTCTTTCTACTAGCTCAACAAAGTTCTTAATATTAAACTCTCTAGCCTCATCCTCAACTCCTCATCTAATCCATTTAAGAAAACTCGTATTTTTAGCTCCTCACTGTGCTTGTAAGAATCCGGAGCATATTGCAGTAATCGACTAAACTCAGTTTCATATTGCTCCACAGTCCTTCCCTTCTGAGCAATGTTCAGGAATTCTGAGCTGAACTGCACCCGGAGACTCCGGGGAAGTAATTCTCCAAAAACTCATGGCGGAACCTTTCCCAAGTAACTGGTGGCATGAGCTCTCTTTCTTTCGATTCCCACCAAACCCGTGCATTCAACCGAAGCAGGTAAGTGCCATAATCAACTCTCAGGTGGTGTGGCACCTCAAAAGCCCTGAAGGATCGCTCTATCTGAGCTAACCAATCCTCAGCCTCATCCGGTCTCCCAAAAGTCCCTTCAAAATATCTGTTACTCTTAATGAACTCGGGTAGGGAGCTTCTGTATGGCCTCATAGGTGGTGGAGGAGGCAAAGGCGCAGTGTGAGAGTGCGCGCTTTCCTGTGCTGGCATCCCCACAGAAGCTTGGGGTGCAGGTGGTGGGAGTTGGAGCTGGAGCTTGTGCTTGTGCCGCTGCCGGCAAACTTTGTCGAAGTGCTTCGAGCACTTGTGTCATTTGTGCCATTTGTCCAAGCATGGCTTGCAAAGCTACCTGTGTAGCATCTGCAGGAGGATTTGGAGGAGGGGCGGCTTGTTGCCCTTCTTCCATATTGGGTTGATTGGAGGCGCTTTCCTCCTGACGTCTCCTTCTTCTACCTCGGCTGTAGCAAATTTTATTTTTGTCTAGTTAAGTAATCTTCTCAATATATTCTATTAATGTTTTCAAACGAGGTAACGGAAATAAAAGAAGTAGTAATACGAGCGGAAAAATACAAGTTAAAAAGGTAAATCAGGGAATTTAAGTAATAAAATTCTAAGATCATAAAACATAAATATAGCTTTATTGAAATTTGAACACATGCAAAAATCCTCATAATCAAAATCAAGTAAAATTTTACTATAAGCAACAACGAAACAATCAACATGTAACAATAACAACACAATCAAAAGCAACTAAAGTAACTAAGCGGCATTCTATGAGAGTCTCATTAGGTCACCTATGAAGGTTTTGCGATACTAAGTCGATTGTTTCCTAGTGGTTACTATCCACAAGGGTTAGAGTGATAGGATTTTAGGGCCGATACTATGGTCGTCTTCCCATCTAAGTCTTCCTTAGTAATTCTATTCTATCCTTCCTTTTTATCCTTTCTTAAGGCTATTTATTTGTAGTTATGATTGTAAACTCTTAACCATGCTCTGATACCAACTTAAACTGTCACGCCCCAAAGGGTACCCTAAACGCGACAGTCCACCACACGATACTTAAACTTAAGTATGACACCTTAGTCATCCCATAAGTTTACATATCGAGTGTAAGGTGTACTCACAACTTTTAGGATCACACTTTGATTCGAGTAGTCTTAAGAAAGCATACATAGCATTAAGAATATAAATCACAACAAGATAAACAGTTAAACTTTACAAAAGCCAAGGGGGCATACCCCCGCCAAAATAATAGGAGTCTACATCGTTTAGCTCCAATTACAATATCTGAATTACATTAAAGAGATTTTCCTAGAAGTCCACGCCTATACTAGGTCCCGACTTCCTCAAAAGCTCTTTAATTCCATGTGATAAACCTGCACAAATGTCCTCTCGGAACATCCAAAAATAGGAACACTGCAACAAAAACTGTTGGGGTATAAGCTAATGCTTAGTGAGATTCATTTTCTTCAAGTAACATGCCCGACCAAGCTAAAATATCTATACAAGCAAGTTATAATTAAGCAACCATATGAATGCACAAGCATATGAGCAACAAGCATATGACTTTCCGGTAGTCATAAGTGAATGAATTTACGCCCTCCATTCGGGGTTTGGGGTAGTTCATAAGTCATGCAACTACAATTCCAAAGTTGGTCCATAAGACATGCAACCATGTCCCAATCTTAAGTGGGGTGGTCCATAAGACATGCAACCACAATTTTTAATGTTGGTCCATAAGTCATGCAACCATAGTTTCATTATTCGAATGGGGTGGTCCATAAGTCATGCAACCCTAGTCCCCTTCATTAAAGACCCGCTGCCTCCCAAGTACACCTTTGTCCCACCAAAGACATACTCGACAATGATATAAGACTCACTACGTGATATGCATGTACATTTATTCATATAATCATGTATATTAATTAGATAATTTAAAAGTGACCATACTTTTCAGACATTCCAAATCTATACTAGCTCATACAAGATTATTGCAACAAAGCTTGCCTCGATATACTTATCGTTCATTCATGCAAGTTTAGATCACCATTCAACACAATTTTATCTTTTCCTAAGTCTAATGCCACTACTACTACAAGCACATCCAAGAGCATAATTAATTGAGAAATGAACTCACTTGTCCATGTAGTGAAAATCCACTAGTCGTAATAGTCCTCGGGAAGTGGTAACCCGTCCTCCAATTCACCTAGGTACAAAGAATACCCTCAATGAGCTCTTATGAAGTTCTATTAAACTTAACAATTTTATTTACTAAGTTCGTCAATTTCCGTCTAGGTTGAATCCTTAACTTAAAAAGGTCATATCTAACTCATTTTAACTCGGAATTTAGCTTATAATATACCGATTTATACCTACTTCGAAAGAGCTATCCATTTCTAAAGTTAATTCAAACATTTAAGGTCATTTAAGGGTCGGAAACGTACTGTACAGTAGGGTTGCGAAAATTCCAGATTTGAGCCTTTGTGAAAAATTGCCATATCTACTCTATTTAACTACTTAGACCAACTATTTTAGTCCTAAGCTTGCAAGGAGATCTCAAAACAAAATTAAGAGATTACACACTTATCTAATACCAAACATAAAGTTCAAATGAAATTCTAAGAATCCATTTTCATAAAACCGAAATTCACAAGTCAAAAAACTCATTATCTTGTTTTGAGCAATTCCTTTACCAAAACTTACTTAGCTCATGAAAATAATTTTCCTATATTATGTATCATCAAAGCATTTCATTTTCAATGTAAAATACTTGTTTTGAGATCAAAAGAAGGTTTTCAAAATTGGTCTTCTCATAATTACGAATTTCCACCTTGAAACTTACAATGAAAACAAGACCTAATATTGTCTTCTACAAAGCACTTGATTTAGGCAATACTTCTTAGGAAAACCCATTCAAACTTATGAAAATCCATTCCTTAGATTTCTATATCAAGAGCCTCTTATATTTTTGTCTAAATCTTCATTTTAAAGTTGATTGATGGGTTCCAAAAATGGGTCTTGGTCTTGATCGAATTTTCATAAATTTATTTTGGACATATCTCTGAGAAAATTCATCAAAACTCATGAAAAAACAACCCATTTACATATTATATCCTAAGAACCTTCATTTCTTGAATAAAATCCTCATTTGTGAGTTGAAAAACATGTTTTTATTTTGGATCTTTGTCTTGATCCGAAAATACAATTTTTTGTTTTTGAAAATAAACTTTGAAAATCAACTTTGATTCTTGCAAGATGAAGCCTTTGATGATATACATCCATCAAACCTTCATTTTCTTAACAAAAGCTTCCATTTTAAGACTTGAAAGAGGGTTTTCAAAATAGGGCATTGACAAGTTACGAATTTTTCTTTTCTTTCCAACTTGAATCTAAGATCTACTCAATATATAACCATGAAAGCATAAGAAAAACTTAGTAATAGGCCTTAAGCTTCTAGATCTACACATAAACATAACTAAAGCTTGATAAAACTCTAGATCTACAAGCTATCACAAAAAACAAGAAGATAAACAAGCCTTCCATATAACAAAAATACTAAGAACAAAAGAGATCTTCATCTAGAGGAGTGTTTCACTTCTTGGCATCATCATCCATAGCCTTTTAAGCTTGTGGAATGTCCTTTGATGCATGAAACATTCATGGTATGATCCTAGAAACATCTTATAAGAGCAAAAAGGAAAGATTACCTCAAAGACTTGCAAGAAAAATATGTGTGGAAGTGTGAAATGGAAATGGGGGCAGCTTGTTTATGGAGAAGGACAAGCACAAAAGAAGAGAAAAAGAGAGGGAAAAAGAGAGAGGAAAAATATAGGGTTTGTAAAGATGAAAGAGAGAGAATAAGATGTTTAAATAGAGAGTTAAGTGTGTTAAATAATTTGAAAAAAAAAAACTAAACCATCAGCTGCAAGGGAGAGGGGGCTGGCGTGATTTGCATGGTGTGGGGGGGGGGGGGGGGGGGGGGGGTGGTTTAGTTTGTTTTTAACTTGCAATTTTGAAAGTGTAACAAGTTGCATCCATTTCTAACTAAAATAGACTTTAAAAATATCAAATAATTGATTAAAAATAAGGAAAGGTGGCTATTTTATGGGGAATGGGCAGCTGCAATTTTGGGAAATGGAAGTGTAAGAAAAAGCAAAAGAAGACATAATAATGTGTAGTAATGATAATGTATGTGTACTTGAGGTATGGGTTGATAAAGTGGCTTTTTGAATAAGAAAATTTATAAAATAAATTAAGAAAAATATTTTTATTAAAGTGGCAGAATTTTTATGATTTAAATAAAATAATCAATTAAATTATTTTTAGAAATTTAACAATTTAGTTACCGGTAAGAGTAAAATAAGCTTATATGAGCTATAACTGATATTTTTAGAATCCGAAAAATTCTAAACTTGATATTTTTGAAATCCTTATAAAAATACGAGTCTAAAAATATTAAAGATATATTTTTAATTTTCCGAGCCCCGGGACACGCTTCCCAAAGCAGTATCCAAATGGGTTCGAAATAAGCCGAAAATGAGCCAATCTGATATTTTTAATAATTCAAATATTATTACGGACTATTCTAAACACTTTAAGTATTTTTCAACTCCTCGATTTACGAACTCGGGTTTGTCGGACCTAAACTGTAGAGTTTTACTCAAGATCCGATGACTTAAGGTCTCCGGTAGACTTTCCGGCTTAAGGTTTAGGGCTTAGAAAACAGGGGTTTACAGTGCTTCTTACATACAACTTACCACCATGGATGTGCATGAAGAAAGAGTATTTCATGATGACATTGTTAATCCCTAGGCCTAAAGCACCAGGGAAGGAGATCGATGTTTACATGCAACCTTTGATTGATGAGTTGAATGATCTTTAGGTCAAAGGACTATGGACATATGATGCGTACTCGAAGTCTTCTTTTAATATGCATGCTGCATTGATGTGGACCATCAATGACTATCCAGCGTATGGGAATTTGTCTGGGTGGAGCACAAAAGGATACAGTGCTTATCCTATATGCGAAGATCAAACACCATCAATAAGACTTAATAGCAAGATTGGGTATGTTGGTCATGGGATGTGGTTGCCAAAGGAACATAGGTGGAGACGTAGCTTGAAATTTGATGGAATGCATGATAATCGTGAAGCTCCCGAATCATATTCTAGTGAAGATATTCTTCACCAATTACGTGCAGTGGTAGATGTGGGTATGGGAAAGCATCCAGAGAAAGTTAAAAGAGCACTCATGTTGGCGGGTTCAACTGGGTTAAGAAGTCCATATTCTTTCAATTGCCATATTGGTCAAAGTTAAAGCTTAGACATAATCTTGATGTCATGCATATTGAGAAGAATATTTGTGAGAATATTATCTACACAATTCTTAGGATTGATGGAAAACAAAAGACACTTATAAAGCTAGGCTTGATCTAAGAAACTTGGTATTCGGAAGGAACTACATATTAAAGCGGGGTGATGGCAAGTATTCAATGCCATGTGCAAGTTATGCATTAAGTAACTCTGAAAGAAAATTTTCTGTCAATTTCTAAGGAATATTAGATTACCCGATGGTTATGCATCACATATAGGTAGGTGTGTAGACTCATGCTCATAACTTTCCGATATGAAGAGTCATGATTGCCATATGTTGCTTCAAAGGCTATTGCCTATGGGTATTCGTGGCTTATTGCCCAGAGATGTCACCACCACCATATCCAAGCTCGGGACCTTTTTCGAGAGGTTATGCTGACGTATGTTGAATGTTGAGGAGTTACAAAAGATGCAGAGCGATATTGTCACAATATTGTGCAAGTTAGAGCTAATCTTTCCACCTGCCTTTTTCGATGTAATGGTGCATCTAGCTATCCACTTACCTCAAGAGGCCCTAATGGCTGGACCTGTTGCTCACCGCTGGATGTATCCTATTGAAAGGTACAATGTGAATACAACACATAACATCTTTATTTTAATGTTTTTTTTTAATGTTTGCATTTTTCCTCCCCTAATTTAAATTTTACTATGTAGCTACTTAGGCTCTTTAAAGCAATTTGTTCGAAATAGAGCTTATCCGGAAGGTTCAATTGCTGAAGCCTATGTTGTTCATGAGTGCTTGACTTGGTGCTCCCTTCACTTAGAAGACTTGGAGACAAATTTAACCATACAGATAGAAACTTTGATTCTCTGGAAGATGGTGGCCTGGACATCTTTACAAATAGGGTTGGTTTTATTTCTCCACCCACATATGTGGTATTATCAGATGAAGAGGTTGAAATTACCAAATGGTACATTATCAATAATTGTCAGGAGATGCAACCATATTTAGCGTAAGTAGCTGTCATTAGATCATTTTTACTATGTTAATGAACTATTAAAATTTGTGTGTATTACTTAACCACAGTGAAATTTATGTTGCAGTGAACATATTGACATTTTAAGCTCACAAAATGGTGATGACATAGATGAGCATCACAAGAGTGAATTTAGTCAATGGTTTATGAATAAGGTAAATATAATTAACAATGCCCACATATACTTAAGCTATAGGTAAAGGAAGTTTAACAAAATAGGACCGATTGTCTATTTTGCTTGTCATTATTGCAGATGAGTGCATTGTATGAAAGTGGTGACCCAGTCATCAGTGCGTTATATGCATTATCATTAGGACCCAATTCATGTTTCAAGAGATACAACAAATTGATATACAATGGTGTGCGATTTCATACAATAGAATTTGATGATAGGAAGAAGACTCAGAATAGTGGAGTGCTTATAGAGGGAAATGAAGGAGACACAAAATTGAATTTTATGGGGTTTTGACAGATATATATGAGTTTACTTACGTTAGAAACAAAAGCGTGATCTTATTTAAGTGCAAGTGGTGGGACACTAACATGTGGCATGTTCGAGTTGATGATGGCTTTAAAAGCATTAAGATTACTCGTACGTGGTATGAAAATGATCCGTACGTGCTAGCATCACAAGCTAAGCAAATATTTTATGTAGAGGACATGAAACTAGGAACTGAATGGCGTGTAGTGCAACAGTTTGAGCATCGCCACATCTATAATATAGACTCGCTTGAAGGTGGTGCAAATTTGTTAACTGATGTGGAGGCTCAATTAGCAGATGAGATCTTAGATGAACATTTCATGGTAGATGGTGATGGAGGAAATGAGCTACATCCAGTAATCGATTGCGATGTTGATGTGCTATTGAGAACTGATGTAGGTCATGACACTGTTGATAGGGAGGTTATTAGAAGAACAGTGCAAGCATCTACACATATAGAGCATGATGCCGGTATTGAATCCAGTGAAGATAAGGACGAGAATGAGGAGATGGATGAGACGCTAGTGGATTATGACAGTAGCGATGCAAATTGAATGGTTATGTATTTTTTTCTTCTTTAGAAATTTATCTCCTTAATTATGCTTGCAAGGTCAATTTTTTCCTTTTTTTAAGGCGATGATATTAGCATAAGCTTTTGTATATTGAATGATGTGTTGCCAAGCTATTATGTTGTCTATTTTCTAATGACTAACTTATGCCTCCTTTATTCAATTTTAGGATTATAATGGCTGGTGGTCGAAGGAATGTTCACAGGAGGGGAGGGAGGACTAAACGAGATACTCAACTACCAATTCGTGATGAGTCGGATTCTTACCATTCTGGGGATGATATGCGCCAATCACAACAACACAACCAGCCACCTAATCCTTTTGAAGCCTTAGGTATTCCATTTGGACATATCATTAAAGTAGAATAAGTTAATGTAAATTGGTAATTCAAATTGATTTTGTGTTCTACTACAGCAAATGACACTCCACATGGTCAAGGTATCAACATAAGTCCAGCAAATGCATCCTTACAGGGCAGCAATTCAGCTGATCAAAACCACACTCCAGGTAAGTGGTGAAATTGGCATATAAATGTCGAAGATGGGTTTGGAAAATCAATTACCTATTTTTGAGAACTCTTTATTATATGGACTATAAAAGATATAAAAGTGGTTGTATTTTGTGTTTACTCAGTTTTTTAGCATTAGCTATTTCACAATATCCTTATAATTATGGAAGTAATACCATCCCTAGTTTGAAATCTTCCAATCTGTACAATAATAATATAGGTTAACTTTAGGTGTAAGTAACACTTGTCAATAATGGTTGAAATTGCTGTTCTGTATTTATAATTTCATTGACAATTAAGGTTCTATGTTTTCTGGAATGAAATATATGTTAGATATGACTTGGCAGTTTTGATTTTTTTTTCACCTGGGTATACTCATAGCAAATAAGAAATGCCAACTTCTCTCTGGCTAACTAATGTCTCCACAAGGCAAAAAATAGACCCATCCAAAACTTAATTTCCAACACCAATCACATTTCACAAGATAAACAAGTAATTTGCAGCTGAAATTGTGAAATTGCTATTTTGACATGATTGAAGGCCAACAAAAAGCATTTGATATGATTATGGCAACCACAAGCTAAGTCAAGTGATTTGCATTTCTTTATGTATTTTGTTTCAAATTATTTTGTAGATATCTTTTTATTCATATGAGCTTAGCTGGCAAACTAGTTATGAAAGACTTCTGGAAAAAAAAAAATCCAGGAGACTCTAGAAAATTCCTAAAGAGAATTAGTTCTCATAAATAGACTACATCATTAGTGAGTTATAGTCAAATTTAGAGAAAAGAGTTTGGTGCTATAAACCGTAACTTATCCTCATGAACCAATATTGGAAGGTGTCTCTGTTTTCTTTCTACTCAAAATAATATATATTAAAATATATATTAGTTCTTTTAAGGTTCATATCAGTGTTTCTTCTGTATTATCAATATGTGTTAGAAAGTTGTATAGCTTACATGAAAAAGAAATGCTTCAAGCACTTGTCCATAGAACTAGTAAAATCAACTTTAACAACAGATCCCTCCTAGAATTTGATTAAATTATACTACTCAGATCTTCTTCCAGAATATCATCATAAATAGAACATGATAAACGCACACACACAAACATGTATATATGTTCAAGCAACCAGGTTACCCATAGAAATTAAGAGAAGTCCTAAAAGCTTGATCCATACATGATATTTACCTAAAGTTGCAGCAACTTTTTGGACTACATTATTTTCTTTGCAGTATTCAAGAGTAGTCCACTGGATGGCCTCAGCTTTAGCAAGATGAATTTCAATTTTAGTAAATAAGACTTCACATCTGCACTTCTCTAGTATGATCTGTTAACAAATAAATGGCAAATTTAAAATAAGAAAATGATCACATGGGCACATGCCCTACCACATGAGCTAGGTTTCCTATTTAAAAACAATGATAATGAACAAACACTATTACAGTAATCCCTATTGTGTAGGACGTCGTCATCATAATAAATTTATTAGGAGGATTCTACAGAAAGAGGTCCCATTTCCTTTCCCTGTCATAGAAATAATACATGTATATATTAACCTACCTACACATGAAAGATATATCTCCCCATAATATATATATTTAAGGAAACCGTGTTTTGTTTACTAACTAATAATCATAGTCATTGGTTTCATCTGTTCCCCCTCATGATCAAAATGGCTTGCGTGTTTTTAATATAAATCGTAGTGTGGCCATCACTATAATATTAATGATCTTTAGATATAGACATTATGCATATAAAATTGATAAAATAAATTATATTTGTAGAGATAGAATCAATAATAATGGTTTTGTAATAAAAATTTACGTTTAGAGAAAAAAATTTATGTGTTGACATGTTTAGTCTGTAATGTCTTACATAATTTCGATTTTGCTTAGGTACGTGTAGTTATTGTAAACCCCCGAAAATTTCATAATTCTTAAAAAATAATCTTAGAAGCCTAATATCAAAATACAAACTCCGAAAATCAAGATAAAAACCCAATTCTAGACCAAGTCAAAACACCGGAAACGAAATCCTAAAAATCAAATCAAGTTAAAACTTAATCCCAAATAAGATCAAAAACGAGTTTTCTCAATCCTGAGAAAACAAGAACTCTTCAAACAAAATATAAAGTCCAACTACAGTATAATCAACGTCCGTACGCCAATTAAATCGTCTACCCAATTCCTAAAACGCGAATCAAAACGGTAGATCCAAATACTGCTTAATAACGAAATGATAAAATCTTAAATCCTTCAGTAAAATTTTAGAATCACAATTTTCAATTTTCGCTAAAAGTCAAACTGAGTCAACTCATAACCTTGGACTCAGTTAAACTATCCCGAGAACTAAAAACTATTAAATAATCACAAATAAAATAAGATAAACCATAGACGTCAAGCTTAAAATATAAAACGATCAAAACTCGAAAATTATACGATCTTACAAATATCTCAACAAAAACCGGAAATCAAACCGAAACCCTAAAATCAACAAAGCTTATAACGAACCCTAGTGTTTAAGATTCGGCAATCCCGCAATCTCAAACCCTAGAAAACGAAATTAAGCCAATAGCTTAAAATAGTTCGTAATAATATAAGGTAACATAAAAATATCATATTCGCGAATTTCGAGAGTCCTTCGGACTCAAACGGGGACAGTTCTCGAAAAGCGTGTCCCGAAGCTCGGAATATTAAAAATATTCCGTTTATACCAATAGACTTGTAAAAATACAAGGATTCCAAAAATATCAGTTTTAGAATTTTTCGGTAGCTAAAAATTACAAATATCGCATTATTACGCGTATTTTTATTACTACCGGTACTTTAATTGTCTAGTCTACTATTCATAGTACTTTCCTACTATTCATTACTATTTCACTATCTCTACTTTTTCTTACACCTGTTTCTTACATCTACATACCTATTTTCTTACTTTTTTCATTTCCAATACAACTTCATTCACATCAACTTTACACATTACTTCTTTATTACACAAACAAATAAAACAAATCAATTTCTCTCTCCTTCACATGCCCAAAACCGGCGCCTCCCCCTCTCTCTTTATCTCTATTTTATTTCTTTTTCAATTTATTTTATTACATCTAAAATTCACTCCAAAAATTCTATAAATACCCCATTCCTCTTTCATTCTTTCACACAATTCTTTACACTACCAAAACTCTCTCAAATTCACTACACAAACTCTCTCTACAATATTTCCCTCTACCAAAAGTCTCTTTCACCAAATACCCACAAGAATTTCTCTTTATGCAATACAACTACTATCTCTCCATAACCACATAACCATACATTCACTACCATCTTCATACCACACAAATACCTTAGGTAAAAATTTCTTTCAACCATTTATCTATTCATGTCATATAACTTAGCATGACTATAGTGTTGTTTTGAAACTCACATGAGTAGTAAAAGCAACAACATGTTCATATTTTGTTCTTGTACATAAGCTTTCTATTTTATTATGTTGTTATTATTATTGTTATTATTTGCTTCTAATCTAACTTATATTATGTATATTATGCATATATATTTATTTAGAGCATATAAGCTCATTTATTATTTATTTACTTTCAAGTTATGCAATTTATTTATTTCATGTTATTATTAAGACTAGTTTTTCTAGTCTTAGACTTGTCCATATCAAGTCAAAACAATCATTTATTTATTTATTTTCTTTAATCTTTCGGGACTAGTCCATTCTTAGTCCCGGGATGTCTTGATGAAGCTAAGGCTCCAATACTTGACCAGGATTCCTTGATGAAGCTAAGGTTCCCAATGCTTGATATTTTATTTTCTTACTCATTATTTATTTCTAGTATTTTCTTATGTTCCTATTATTTTATATGCTCACAATACTTGCAATTACATAATGTTAATGTCTCAACTAATCTAAAATAGAATTTTACTTTACTAAATAAACTCAAAGCTAGAATTTCGATTAAGTGATTTATCACAAAATCATGAAGTTACTATCAACAACCTAGAAATAGAGTAATACAAGTTTTCTCAAGTTTTCTTAAATAACAAAGATAGTTTACCAAGAAAACATAATAAATAAATATTTTCCTTGTATTTTATAGTAATCTAAGTTGATATTAAAAATTTAGGACTTAAACTCTTTTCTAAACTAAGAAACAAACTAGTTTTCAAAGTTAATATAAAAATCAACCCATAAAGTTATGAACCCACTTAGGAAAAGTAATGATTTTTAAATTTCTAAAAAGAAAGAACTTATTTTCAAAAGAATGTAAATAAAGTAAGATTAACAATAATGTATTTTATCAATAAAGATGATTCTTTTTAAAAGAAATAAAAGAACAAGTTTTAGAAAAAACTTATATTTTAGAAATGAATATAAGAAGACAAGACTTATTTTCTTAAACCATTCTAAATACAAAATTATGAAAAGGTTTTCATCAACTTAATATAATTGTGATAAATTTGATTTTTAAAGTAAAACTTATGGAAAACTAAGGTTACAAAAAAAAAAAAAAAATTTTCCTTTGAAAAAGAACGAAGAAAATAAAATAAGAATATACTCATTTTGCAAACCCCCGAAAATTTTCATAATTTTTATAAAATAATCCTAGAAGTTTAAGTATCAAAATTTAAAATTCCAAAAATCGATTCAAGATAAAAGCCAAATTCTAGACCAAGTCAAACACCGGAAATAGTTAAAACTTAATTCCAAATAAGACCAAAAACGAGATTTCTTAGTCTCGAGAAAAACAAGAACCCTTGAAATAAAATATAAAGTCTAATTACCGGTATAATCAACGTCCATACGCAAATTAAATAATCTACCAAATTCCTAAAACGCGAATCGAAACGATAGATTCAAATACCGCTTAACAACGAGATAATAAATTCCTAAATCCTTCAGAAAAATTTTAGAATCACATGTAGACACCCAATTTTTGCCAAATTAATTAAGGCTTAAAATTTAATTAAATTCATTTTCCAAAAGCCTTAAGTATTGATGAAATTGGCTAATTGATCAAGGCACAGGCCAAATGGCCTGTTGGTTAAACATATGGACCCAAACACACACTCAAGCTCAAGGACACAGGTTCAAACCCTAGCAAAGGCAAATTTTTGCCTTTTTATCATTTTTGTCTTTTCATTTTCCTCAAATGTGACTTTTGCTTTACTTTGCATCAGTTTTTAACTGACAAAACATCATTGATTGTCAAAATTGATGATGGGATTGCAAAGTGGCTACAAAATATGAAAGATTAGTGCAAAAAACAACCCAAAAGTTACAAAATTCAATGTATAAAGCATTCAATTGCATTCAATTGAGGAGTTACAAAATTGAGTGGATGAATCTGGCATGGAATATGAAAACAATCATCAATTCATCAGTTTCAAACAATTTAATCATGGATTTTCTAATTAAATTCGTGGAAAAATCAAAGGGCAAAAATCAATTCATTTTTGAAACTGTTCGAAACTGAAAATTGAGCTTGCAACCTATAAATAGGAGGTCCTAGGAGCAAAAGGCACAAGTCAATTTCAACAAAACACAATCATAATGAGTGAATTCGAAGATTTCGAAAATTAGGGTTCTCATAAAGAGAAAATTCGAAATTTGAGAATTTCGAATTATTTTTGATTCAATTTGAGTGTTTAAGGAGCTTTAGGAACAAGTTTAAAGTGATGAGGGTGCTTGGATTTGATCAATTGATCGAATTTCTCTCTGAAAAATTTTTTTTTTTTGTTCTTCAACGCCGCCATACAACCACCACCGGAGTGCCCCTTGCCGCCGTTCTGAGTGAACGCCACCACCACCAAAGGACGCGCCGTCGCAGCAGGAGTAGGGCCGACAAACTTCCAGCCGCGAGGACCACGGAGCCGCCGGAATCGCCCCGAAAAGTCGGTCATCGTCTTTCACCGCCGGAGCTTCGACATCGACCGAAGATCCGAATCCAACTGGTCGGTCATCGGTCAAACGGTCGTCGGTCATCGGGTCAACGGTCAACTCTGATCAGACGGTCCAGATTCAATCAAGCAGATCAGACGGCCCAGATTTAATCAAGCGATCAGAGCCCATATTTGATCAAGCAGATCAGACGGCCAGATTTGATCAAGCAGATCAGACGGTCCAGATTCAATCAAGCGATCAGACGGCCCAGATTTCATCAAGCGATCAGACGGCCCAGGTTTCATCAAGCGATCAGACGGCCCAGATTCAATCAAGCGATCAGACGGCCAGATCGAGCCAACAAGATCAGACGATCCAGATCGGTCAGCGAGATTGATGCTATCTCTCGTCTGCTTCATCCGACGGTCCAGGTTAAGCCGCATTATTTTATTAATAGTTTATTATAATTAATTTCATAAAAATAATAAAAAAAATAGCAAAAAATTTATAAAAATTCATAAAAAATTCAGAAAAATTCAGAAAATACAGAAAAATCCAGAAAAATCAAAATATTTATTTTTTATATAAATTTATTTTTTTTTATATTTTTGATATTTTTTGAATATTTTTAATGTGTATTTATACACAAATTGCCTTAGAAATGCATATTTAATGCATGAAAAATATTTTTAATATGTTTTAAATTATTCTGGATATGTTGTGAAATTATGTAATTATTTTTTTTAAAAAAATAAAAAAATAAATAATAATAATAGATAAAATGATAAAATTGGATTTTCCAAAAACAAAATTTTTAGAAAAAAATAAAATAATAAAAAATGATTTTCGGACTTAGAAAAATTATTTTCATAAAATAAAAAAAAATCAATTGATTAGATCATAGCATCAAAAAATGATTTTTTATAAAAATTGAAAATTTAATGAACTTAAATTGAGAATAGTTCAAAAAATTAAAATTGATCAACAAATTAAATTTTTTTTAAAAAGAACTACGTTTTGTCTGATCTCGATTAGCGAGTACGTAGGCACCTGCGGGGGACATTAAAAAATAAAAAAAATGTTTTCTGTAAATATAAGATATTTTGTTGATGTTCATGTTCTAAGAAAAAAATAATAAAAATAAAAATGAATAATTTGACTTGTAGATATTTGTGCTATAATTTTTTATTAATTAATTTTTTGAGCATGAAAAGGATAGATTAAATTTAAAATTCCAAAAGTGGTAACCATTTGGTTTTAATAGGTTAGCCCCCGAATCCATGATATCTGGTTTTAAAAGTTTTTTTTTAAATCAAATTTTCGCAGACTAGTAGCTAAGTTAGGATCAACCGACCCATTGATCCTAGCTTTTATTTTTTTCCCGATTTATATCGGGTGGCGACTCTAAAATTTTTTTTAAATTTCTTTTAACCCTAGTCGAGGATTCATGTTAAATGGGTTCGGGTTTAATGTGAATCGGGTTAGGAGAAATGAACCAGATTAAGATAGTGGAAAAAATCCAGGCTCGACAGCTTGGCGACTCCACTGGGGACTTCAATTTTTTTTTAAAAAAAAGAGGGGCTAGCCACTTAGGAATTTTAAATTTTAAATTTATCCTTGCTCAATTTTTGTGAATATATAATTATTTGTATATTGAATGATTGTTTTTGTAAATATACTAACCTTACAAATATGAAAAAAAAAAGAAGAGAGTTTGTTTTATGATTTGCATTTGCATTTGCATTAGCATAAATGTGTGCTAGATACGGTCGTACCAGGGCCGTCTTAAGAGCCTAAGCGAGGAGGACGAAGTAAGGTCCGGGGGCTGTGGCTTTCCACCCTCTAGATCAAGAAATGTCCTCCCACTCCGGTTTAGTATCACTAAATCGGGGAACCTATAGAACCCTACCAAATCATGCATTCATTAGCATGGGATTTGACCAACTTTTTCTAAAAATGAAGTTGAAAAATAAATGTACATATGTAATACTAAAAAAAAAATACTTAAAGAAAATTCTAAAAAAAATAATAAAAGCTGTCAAAAAATTAAAAAATTTTGTAAATATTAGCTTATACCTTTTAAAAATTTTCAGAAAATGATGTCTTCAACCGACAGTAGCGATAGTTGGGCTCGCCTTATTAGAGAAAATCGAGTGGAACCTTTCAAGGATCCAATGCTCCTACTGGACCGATGGTTTGTCAGTTTTACTCCAGTCCAAAGTCATTCATTGAAGATAGGTTAGGCCCAATCCTCAGCCTACCAAAGATCCATGTTCCATTCACCATGTTCCGGGCCCTTACTCATCTATGGGAACCTGAAGAAGCTGTCTTCCGTTTGGTCAGCATGTACTTAGCCCAACCATTGAGGAATATACTAGGCTACTCCAAGCACCTCCTACCTCTGAAGGAATCTATATTCCAAATTTCAAGCATAGCCCGGTCCGTGTTATATCAGATTTTTGGGGATCAAGAGGGGACCAATATTGAAGCATCAAGATTGTAATGAATATTGCATCCGCTAACCACACTGATGGACTGGTTTGGAACTCCTGAATACTTTAAAAGCAACCGATCCACTTTCAGTATACCACTTGAAGTTTGGGAAGAAAACCGGGTTAATGCCTTCATAGTAGCTGCTTTTGCAACTATTCTCTTCCCTAATGGCAATTTGTTCATCCACTTCCGGGTCATAGAGCTGGTTTCTCAATATTTAGCTGGCAAATCTATGTTCCTGCTCTTCTAGCCGAACAAGTCCGTAGTCTGAATCACATCAAGTCTAAAGGACAAGGCAAGTTCAAAGCAAGCATGCACTTACTAATGGTTTGGTTTGCTAGCCACATTAAGCACTACGGAAAAGACTTGGCTAATGGATCCCTCATCAGCCTGAAATATGATCTCATCCAATCCTTTGCTGAAAGGGTCCACATGGAAGATGATCATCCTTATGGGATATAATTGCCATTCTTGAAGACATGCCACCTGAAGACATGATGTGGCAAGCTCGCTGGTTCAAAATCCCTGCAGCCATCCTAAGTTGCAAGGAATACATGGCAGTACCCCTAATTGGACTCACCGGCTGTACTGGTTATTACCCCTCAAGTGTTATCAGACAGTATGGTATGCTGCAAGATATTACTGTCAAGCCTAATTTGGAGCAAGTCACTCTAGATTATTTGGATCCAACCAAGATACTACCAGCTAAAGAATCAAGCTAAATCAAATCCGAGCTATATGGGAAAATAGAGAGGTGAAGCCGGTTTTTGAAGTCGAGCCAGAAAATAAGGAAAAAGAAGTATAGAGCAACCAGGTGGTATGTGGCTAGCCAAATGAAGAAGAATAAGGATATTCGATATGAAGCTCCCGATGTCCTTCAACCAGCACCATCGGAACCTGACCCTGAAACAATTGCTTACATGGAAGCTGTTTCGGCTCGCCTGGAAGTATGTCACCGAGATTTCCAAGAAAGAGAGAGGGAAATGGTGGATCGCCTGCAAAGTGCTGGAAGCAGAATTTCATTTTAGAGGCTGAGTTGAAGGCAGCTCAAAAGAAAATTCTAGCCCTGGAAGACAAGATTGTTTGCCCCACTAAGACAAGAAGACTGGTTTAGTTGTTTAGGTTTAGTCCTTAGGAATCAAGGTTCTTTGAAACCATTAGAAAGTAGTTTTGATTCAGTCACTAGGAAATAAGGTTTCTAAACCATTAGAATTTTTGTTATGTTAAACATTATCTTTTAATACAAATTTTTTTTAAAAAAAAATCATTGGTCAATATCCCCATTTGCATCTGTGTGATAGCATATCTGCATTGTATATTAATTCATTTATTCTAAAAAAAAATATTAATAAATGATAAATGTCCAGGTCTAGCAAATTCGAGTTTAAAACTTGAAAGATAGCGTCCAAGCCGGTTAGGAGCCCTATTGTTACCAGATCCCGAGCTAAGATGTCTAACACCGGGAGTAACCCCACAGACCAGACCAATGAACAAAGACTCAACACCGTGGAACAAACCCTCCTTGGAATTGCTGAACAGATGCAGGCTTTAACACAGAGTCTTGCCAACTCAAGACCCCACAACTTCTGAAGAATTCAAGGCACAGAAAGGAAAAGAAATTGAAGGCAGCTTATTCAGCAAGAGGAGTCATCAAATGAGTTTAATGCGGCTGAGTTGAAGAAAGAACTGGAAGCTCAGGCTAAAGAAATGGAGAGAAAACTGCTTGAGAAAATGAAGACGTTCGATGGTTTTGATCAAACCGCGATCTGAATTTGCCTCAATATGAGGAAGGTGCCTTCCCTGAGAAATTTAAGGCACCGGAATTTGAAAAATATGACGGGACAGGTTGCCCTAATATGCATACCAGATTGTATGTACGACGAATGGGGCAATATGCAAAGTTTGACAAGCTGATGGTGCAAACCTTCCAGGACAGTCTTACTGGTGCTGCTTTGGCCTGGTACGCCCAATTAGACCATCAAGAAGTTGATACTTGGGACAAGTTGGCTAGGGCGTTTTTAATCAGTATAAGTTTAACATTGAGATGGCGCCCTCGGTATGGGATTTAAGCAATCTGAAGAAGAAGAAAGAAGAGACTTTCAAGGAGTATGCTCAGCGCTGGAGAGCATTGGCTGCAAGGATCCACCCCGATGCCTGAAAGGACCTACTTTCACTTTTATCAACACGCTAGAGGAACCTTTCTTTTCCCATCTGATTGGGCATGCATCAGCAAGTTTCTCAGAAGTGGTGATAGCTGGGTGCAGGATTGAGAATGCAATTTCGGCAGGAAAATTGCAACAAGAAAAGAAATATACTGCACCGAGAAATGTCCCATACAAAGGGAAAGATTCAACCGTCAGCATGGTCAATACTTCAGATGCAACTGGCCCTACTAAGTCTTTCGTGTTGTCAACAAATCAGAATCAAAATCAGAATAAGGATCAGACTCAACAAAGTGCAGTCCCAAATCAACAATCAAGGTTCAGCAGGCGGAACTTCACTCGAATTCCGGTTCCCCTTAGCCAAGTATTAGCTAAATTAAGGGCCGATAATCTGATCAATCTTGAAGTTCCTAGGGAAGACTTAAAGCCTAGATATTACAATCCTGAGCTGAAGTGTGAATATCACATGGGGCAAATCGGGCATTCAACAGACAGATGCTGGAGGCTTAGGCATAAAATCCAAGATCTTATTGATGCAAAAGTCATCCAGTTGGATTTCGTTGAGACTCCAAACGTCTCTACTAACCCACTGCCAAACCATGGACCAGTCATCAATATGATCACCGCTGAAGTGCCGGATCAAGAAATCAATCTGGATGAGTTGCCAATCACCATAGAACAAGTAGCATGGAACCTTCGCCAGAAGGGTCATTTGCTCAATATGAATTTAAGAGACCGCACCAAAACCAGGCTGATTTACAAGCTACTACAAGAAGGAACTATTAAAAAAGAAGAGATTCTGGAAATGTTGATCCCGAAACCAAGGAGATCGAGCACACAGGCTGAGTTATGGGAAAGGTATCAGGCTGGAGATCCAACCATTGGAACCCTGGGAAATGATGGAAAATACCAGTATTTAATAGATTACTGGTTTGAGCCCCGTGTCTATGCTGATGCTCCTCCAACTGGATGGGGTCCAGAATTTGAAGAGGAAGATAAGAAAGCAAAAGAAGACGAGTTTGTGGGTATGATCGAAGGTGGACCTAGATCCATCAAAATCGAAATAGGCAAAGGTAGTGAAGATGGATCAACTTCATCAAAGCCTAGAACTATACCTTTCAGATACCCCTTGCTGTGAGTGAGTATAAAGCCGCTCCATTTGATTATAAGGCGGTAAATCATGCTTCAATGGCCATGGTTGGTGGCCTTACTCGCTCAGGAAGAGTTTATGAGTCGACCGGAAAGAATGCAACTGTGAATATGCCACAGCAGCAAAATGAAGAAGGAAAGAAAGATGAAGAGAAGTCAGCATTGGCAAAACTGATGAAAGCAAGTGAATACAAGGTTGTCGAGCAGTTGGCCAAAATACCTGCCCAAATATCGCTCATGAGTCTGCTGATTAGCTCTAATGTACACCGTGAGGCTCTTTTCAAAGCCTTAGAAGAAGTGAAAGTTCCAGAAGGTGTATCAGAAGAAGCCTTGGGGCATATCATCAACTCAATCTTTGCAAATGAGCAAATCATTTTCTCATCTGAAGAACTGGGAGAGGAAGGAGATCAACATAACAAGGCCCTCTTCATCGTAGTCAAAAGCTGTGGAAAGATCGTCTCTCGAGTATTTAGACAATGGATCCTCTTTGAATGTGTGCCCCTTAGCCACTTTGAGCTTATTGGAAATTGAACCGTCAGACATCAAACCAAGCTCTATTGTGGTTCGTGCTTTTGATGGATCAAAGAGAGATATAATAGGTGAAGTGGAGTTAGAAGTCATCATCGGGCCTCAAACTTTCATTATTCCTTTCCAAGTGATTGATATCCCCAGAACATTCAATCTGCTGTTGGGAAGACCATGGATCCATGCTGCCAGGCAATACCATCAAGCCTGCACCAGAAAGTTAAGTTCATAGCCAATGGTCAACTCATCACTGTTATGGGAGAACAGGATTATGCCATTTACAAGGAGACAGCTGTCCCTTACATTGGAAAAGAAGGAGAAGAAGACTTCGGGCTTCAAATGTTTGACGAAGTCTGTATGATGATGAGAAAGAAACTCAGGTGGGAACCTTTGGATTGGGTTATTCCCCCACTTGTGCTGAAGTGGTGGAAATGAAAAACCAAATGAGAAGAAGGAAGCTCGACAAGGAAGTATGATCCAATCATCAAAATTCCTCACATCAGCCATTCCTTTCCAAAGCCACATCATATCCAGCAGCCAGATGATATCAAAGAAGATGCTTCATCCAAAGAAATGATCTTGAGAAATTGGTTCTCTGTGCCTTGCGCTAGTATTAAGTCTTTTAAGTAAGAATTTATCTAAGACTAGATTTGTGTTTCGTGTTTTTCAGTATTATGTGATGCTCAAATAAGTGTACTTAAACACCGTCCCAGTTTAATAAAATTTATTTCCTTTGTGTTTTCACATATTCTCATACATTCCTCATTCATATTCAACCAGATTCGACAATTGTGATGAAGTTCAGGGATATCTCGCGCGTATAATTAATGAAAATATCAATATCACCTCTAACTCTACTGGGTTAGATGTTGAAGATGATATTGATTATCAATTTAGAACACAAGAAATTTGGCAAAATTTTGAACAAGGAAGATTGAAATTCCCGAAACCATTGAAGTGATTAATTTGGGAACAAGTGAAAACCCTAGGAATCTGAGGATAGGGGAAAATTGCCTGAGAGCACGGCACAAGATTTAACCAAGTTACTAGCCGAATACTTGGATGTTTTTGCATGGTCGTACAGCGATATGCCTGGTTTAGACCCATCCATTGTGGTTCACAAATTGCCAACAAAGGAGGATTTTAAACCTATAAAGCAAAAATTAAGGCGATTTAGGCCGGATTTACTCCTCCAAATCAAGGATGAAGTAAAAAAGTTGCTTGAAGTAGGATTCATTGAGGTTTCTGATTATTCGGATTGGGTATCAAATATAGTGCCAGTACTTAAGAAAAACGGGAAAGTAAGAATCTGTGTGGATTTCAGAGATCTAAACAAAGCAACCCCGAAAGATAATTTCCCGTTGCCTCACATCGATGTTTTAGTGGACAATACCGCTGGAAATCATCTATTTTCATTCATGGATGGATTTTCAGGGTATAATCAGATATTAATGGCCGAAGAAGATAAGGTCAAAACCACATTCGTTACAGCCTGGGGAACTTTTTGTTACAAGGTCATGCCTTTCGGTCTCAAGAATGCCGGGGCAACTTATCAACGAGCAATGCTTGCTATACTTCATGATATGATGCACAAAGAGGTGGAAGTATATGTAGATGATATGATCGCCAAGACAAAGGAAGGAGATGATCATGTAGTGGTGTTAAGGAAGCTTTTTGAAAGATTAAGGAAGTTCCAGTTGAAATTGAATCCAGAAAAATGCACTTTCGGAGTGACATCTGGAAAATTATTAGGATTCATGGTTAGCCAAAAGGGGATAGAAATCGATCCTGATAAGTCAAGGCGATTCAGGATTTGCCTCCACCAAAAACATTAAAGGAAATCAGAGGCCTCTTGGGAAGGTTGAATTACATTGCTCGATTCATATCACAGCTGACTGATAAGTGCCAACCGCTGTTTAAACTGCTGAAGAAGAATGCCCTAATTGAATGGAATGACGAATGTGAAAAAGCCTTTAATCGGATAAAGCAGTATCTGACGAATCCACCAGTACTGGTTACTCCAAAACCGGGAAACCATTGTTCTTGTACTTGACAATTCTTCCTGAATCTATGGGTTGTGTGCTGGGCAAAAAGATGAGGAAGGAAAAGAAAGAGCTGTTTACTACTTAAGCAAGAAATTCTCGAATGGAGAACAAAAGTATTCAGAGATAGAAAAACCTGCTGTGCATTAGTATGGGTTATGCACAGGCTTAGGCAGTATACGCTCTTCTACTCGATCGAGTTGATTACGAAGCATGATCCATTGCGATACTTGGCACGCAAACCGGCTTTAGTAGGTCGAATCTCGAAATGGCAGATGCTACTTTCTGAATTTGATATCATTTATGTGAATCAAAGTTCAGTCAAAGGACAAGTTTTAGCTGATCAACTCGCAGAAAGCCCGGTTGATGACGAAGAATTAAAGGAACAAGATCAGTTTCCAGATGAAGGCATCAGAATACAGAAACAGAAGCCGAAAACAACAATTGGAAGTTGTATTTCGATGGAGCAGCCAACGTATACGGGTGTGGAATAGGGGCAGTCCTTATCTCACCAAAAGAAGAACAGTTCCCGGCATCAGCCAGATTAATGTTTCCTTACACAAATAATGTAGCGGAATACGAGGCATGCATCATGGGATTAGAAATGGCAATTCAAATGAATATCGAGGAGCTCGAAGTGTTTGGAGATTCATCACTTATCATTTTCCAAACTCGAGGCGAGTTCAAAACTAAGGATCCCAAGTTGATTCCTTATCATAATCACTTGGCTGAGTTAGCAGGAAGGTTCAAAGAAATTTCCTTCACTTATGTGCCGAGAACTCAGAATCAATTTGCTGATGCATTGGCTACTCTGGCCTCTTTGATCCAATTCACTGAAGGAGTAAGAATACAACCTTTGCAAGTCCGAATAAGAAGTGAACCCGCATTCTGTGCTATGATTGAGTCAAATGAACCATGGTTTCAAGATATCAAATTTCTTGCAAACAGGTAGTTATCCTGAGTGTGCTACAAAAAGGATCAGAAATCATTGAGACGTCTGGCAAGTCATTTCTTGTTAAGTGGAGATACCTTATACAGAAGGTCATTTGATACAACCCTGTGAGATGTGTAGATGAAAATGAAGCTCAAAAATTAATGGAAGAAGTTCATGAGGGAGTATGTGGACCTCATATGAACGGATATATGCTAGCTAAAAAGATTATGAGGCTAGGATATTTCTGGTTAACCATGGAATCAGACTGTATCAAACATGTGAGATCTTGTCATCTATGTCAAATTACGCAAACAAGATAAATGCTCCTCCAAGGAATTACAGTCAATGTCAACACCATGGCCGTTCTCAATGTGGGGAATAGACGTAATCGGGCCAATATCGCCAAAAGCTTCAAATGGTCATCGATTCATACTAGTTGCAATCGATTACTTCACCAAGTGGGTTGAAGCTGCTTCATACGCCAGTGTGACAAAAGCCGTTGTGGTTCGATTCATCAAAAGAGATATCATTGCTCGATATGGAACTCCAGAAAGTATCATTACTGATAATGGTACAAATTTGAACAACAATGCAATGACTGATTTATGTCAGCAATTCAAGATTAAACACGGAATTCCACTCCATATCGCCCACAGATGAATGGAGCAGTAGAAGCCGCCCACAAAAAACATCAAGAAATCATTGAGAAGATGACAATTGCATACAAGGATTGGCATGAAATGCTCCCATTAGCATTAATGGCATATCGAACCTCTGTAAGAGTGTCACTGGGGCAACGCCCTATTCCCTGTATATGGAACTGAAGCTGTTTTACCAGTAGAAGTTGAGATTCCTTCGTTCCGAGTACTGATTGAAACAGGCTCGAAGAAGCTGAATGGGTTAGACAAAGGGTTGAACAGTTAAATCTTTTAGATGAAAAAAGATAACCCCATGTGTCATGGCAATTAATCAACAAGGATGGCTAGAGCATTTAACAAGAAGGTTAAGCCAAGAAATTTCCAAGAAGGTGATTTGGTTTTGAGAAAAATGCTGCCAAATGTGCAAGATTCCAGAGGAAAGTTCACACCAAATTATGAAGGACCATATATAGTGAAGAAGGTCTTATCGGAGGAGCATTAATCCTTTCCCAAATGGATGACCCAATTTAAAGGATCCTGTGAACTCAGATGCTGTAAAACTGTATTATCCTTGATCAATAAAACTTGTCATTTCAAGTGATCAATTGATTTTATTTTAATTAATTATAAGCAAAGTTGATATCCTGAAATTCTCTGAAGTCGAATCAAAGCCTGAAATTCTTTGAAGTTGAATCAAAGCCTAACCCACAAAATTCTTCTGAACAAATTTCCAATCAAACACCATTTGAATCATCAGAAAAAGAAATTTGAGCATCTTATAATACTGAATGAATGCGTTTATACAGTTTGGTCTATTGATTGTTCTTATTTTAAAAGAAAATATTATGGCAAGAATAACTAATTTTGATAGAAAGTTGAAGCATGTTGGATTGAAAAAAAAAAGAGAAGAAGAAAAAAAAAGAAGAAGAAAAAAAAAGAGAAAAAAAAGAAGAAAAAAATTTTTTTTTTTAAAAAAAGAGAAAAAGAAAAAAAGAGAAAGGAAGAAAAAGAAAAAGAGAAAGAGAAAGAAACTCCTAGTGAATTGAAAAATCACAAATACCCCTCAGTCTAGACAAATAGTCTAGTACTACCCAAACTCTAAATCCATTGAGATGGTGACCCAAAATCCATCCTTTAGAGATGGTAACCCAAATTCATCCTTTCGAGATGGTGACAAGATCCAGAAACCCATCTACAAGATAGTGATCAAGACAAGATCTAGAAATTCATTCATTCAAGATAGTGATCAAGACAAGATCCAGAAATTCATTCACTCAAGATGGTGATGAAGACAAAATTCAGAAATCTATCCAAGATAGTGAACAAGACAAAGTCAGAAATCCATCCATTCTAGATGGTGACTAAAACCAAAGCCCATTGGTCCGGCAAATGACCAAAGCCCATTGGTCCGGCAAATGACCAAACCAAAGCCCATTGGTCCGGCAAATGACCAAAGCCCATTGGTTCGGCAAATGACCAAAACCAAAGCCCATTGGTCCGGCAAATGACCAAACCAAAGCCCATTGGTCCGGCAAATGACCAAAACCAAAGCCCATTGGTCCGGCAAAT
Organism: Combretum micranthum; assembly: GCA_024138025.1. Classification (NCBI taxonomy): domain Eukaryota; kingdom Viridiplantae; phylum Streptophyta; class Magnoliopsida; order Myrtales; family Combretaceae; genus Combretum; species Combretum micranthum. The sequence goes on along the minus strand of JAMXBD010001090.1, from coordinate 455,591 downwards.
GACCAAACCAAAGCCCATTGGTCCGGCAAATGACCAAACCCAAAGCCCATTGGTCCGGCAAATGACCAAAGCCCATTGGTCCAGCAAATGACCAAAGCCCATTGGTCCGGCAAATGACCAAACCAAAGCCCATTGGTCCGGCAAATGACCAAACCAAAGCCCATAGGTCCGGCAGATGACCTAACCGAATCTCAAAGATTTTGGAAGGAGAAGCTAAGGAAAAATTGGTTATCTTTTTGTCTTTGTGGCAAAAGTTTTGTTCAAACTTTACCACAAAGAGGGGCAGCTGTAGACACCCAATTTTTGCCAAATTAATTAGAGGGGCAGCTGTAGACACCCAATTTTTGCCAAATTAATTAAGGCTTAAAATTTAATTAAATTCATTTTTCAAAAGCCTTAAGTATTGATGAAATTGGCTAATTGATCAAGGCACAGGCCAAATGGCCTGTTGGTTAAACATATGGACCCAAACACACACTCAAGCTCAAGGACACAGGTTCAAACCCTAGCAAAGGCAAATTTTTGCCTTTTTATCATTTTTGTCTTTTCATTTTCCTCAAATGAGACTTTTGCTTTACTTTGCATCAGTTTTTAACTGACAACATCATTGATTGTCAAAATTGATGATGGGATTGCAAAGTGGCTACAAAATATGAAAGATTAGTGCAAAAAAACAACCCAAAAGTTACAAAATTCAATGTTAAAGCATTCAATTGCATTCAATTGAGGAGTTACAAAATTGAGTGGATGAATCTGGCATGGAATATGAAAACAATCATCAATTCATCAGTTTCAAACAATTTAATCATGGATTTTCTAATTAAATTCGTGGAAAAATCAAAGGGCAAAAATCAATTCATTTTTGAAACTGTTCGAAACTGAAAATTGAGCTTGCAACCTATAAATAGGAGGTCCTAGGAGCAAAAGGCACAAGTCAATTTCAACAAAACACAATCATAATGAGTGAATTCGAAGATTTCGAAAATTAGGGTTCTTAAAGAGAAAATTCGAAATTTGAGAATTTCGAATTATTTTTGATTCAATTTGAGTGTTTAAGGAGCTTTAGGAACAAGTTTAAAGTGATCGAGTGTGCTTGGATTTGATCAAATTGATCGAATTTCTCTCCGAAAATTTTTTTTTATTTTGTTCTTCAACGCCGCCGTACAACCACCACCGGAGCTGCCCCTTGCCGCCGTTCTGAGTGAACGCCACCACCACCAAAGGACGCGCCGTTGCAGCAGGAGTCGGGCCGACAAGCTTCCAGCCGCCGAGGACCACCGGAGCCACCGAAATCCGCCCCGAAAAGTCGCGTCATCGTCTTCTTCACCCGCCGGAGCTCCGAGATCCGACCCGAAGATCCGAATCCAACCCGGTCGGTCATCGGTCAACGGTCGTCGGTCATCGATCAACGGTCAACTCTGATCAGACGGTCCAGATTCAATCAAGCAGATCAGACGGCCCATATTTCATCAAGCGATCAGACGGCCCAGATTTGATCAAGCAGATCAGACGGCCCAGATTTGATCAAGCAGATCAGACGGCCCAGATTCAATCAAGCGATCAGACGGCCCAGATTTCATCAAGCGATCAGACGGCCCAGGTTTCATCAAGCGATCAGACGGCCCAGATTCAATCAAGCGATCAGACGGCCCAGATCGAGCCAACAAGATCAGACGATCCAGATCGGTCGGTGAGATTGAAGCTCCAGATCTCGTCCGCTTCATCCGACGGTCCAGGTTAAGCCGCATTATTTTATTAATAGTTTATTATATAATTAATTTCAGAAAATAATAAAAAATAGCAAAAAATTTATAAAAATTCATAAAAAATTCAGAAAAATTTAGAAAAATCCAGAAAAATCAAAATATTTATTTTTTATATAAATTTATTTTTTTGATATTTTTGATATCTTTTGAATATTTTTAATGTGTATTTATACACAAATTGCCTTAGAAATGCATATTTAATGCATGAAAAATATTTTTAATATATTTTAAATTATTCTGGATATGTTGTGAAATTATGTAATGATTTTTTTTTAAAAAAAAAATAATAATAAAAATAGATAAAAATGATAAAATTGGATTTTCCAAAAACAAAATTTTTAGAAAAAAATAAAATAATAAAAAATGATTTTCGGACTTAGAAAAATTATATTTTCATAAAATAAAAAAAATCAATTGATTAGATCATAGGAGCATCAAAAAAATGATTTTTTATAAAAACTTGAAAATTTAATGAACTTAAATTGAGAATAGTTCAAAAAATTAAAATTGATCAACAAATTAAATTTTTTTTAAAAGAACTACGTTTTGTCTGATCTCGATTAGCGAGTACGTAGGCACCTGCGGGGCGACATAAAAAATACAAAAAATGTTTTCTGTAAATATAAGATATTTTGTTGATGTTCATGTTCTAAGAAAAAAAATAATAAAAAATAAAAATGAATAATTTGACTTGTAGATATTTGTGCTATAATGTTTTTTATTAATTAATTTTTTCAAGCATGAAAAGGATAGATTAGAAATTTAAAATTCCAAAAGTGGTAACCATTTGGTTTTAATAGGTTAGCCCCCGAATCCATGATATCTGGTTTAAAAATTTTGGTTTTTTTTTTTAAAAATCAAATTTTCGCAGACTAGTAGCTAAGTTAGGATCAACCGACCCATTGATCCTAGCTTTTTATTTTTTTTCCCGATTTATATCGGGTGGCGACTCTAAAATTTTTTTTAAAAATTTCTTTTAACCCCTAGTCGAGGATTCATGTTAAATGGGTTCGGGTTTAATATGAATCGGATTAGGAGAAATGAACCAGATTAAGATTAGTGGAAAAATCCAGGCTCGACATCACAAAATCCAAATTTTCAACAAAAGTCAAACTGAGTCAACTCATAAACCTAGACTCGGTTAAACGATCCCGAGAACTAAAAACAAATAAATAATCAAATAAAATAAGATAAACCATAGACGTCGAGCTAGAAATATAAAAATCAAAACTCAAAAATTATACGATCTTACGAATACTCAGTAAAATCGGAAATAAAAACGGAACCCTAAAAGTCAACAAGCCTATAACGAACCCTAGTGTTAAGATCCGGCAATCCGCGTTTTCAAACCCTAGAAAACGAAATTAAGTTAATGACCTAGAATAGTTCGTAATAACTAGGTAACATAAAAATATCAGATTCGCGAATTTTGAGTGACCTTCGGACCCAAACGGGATCGGTTCTCGAAAAGCGTGTCCCGGAGCTCGGAATATTAAAAATATTCCGTTTATACCAATAGACTCGTAAAAATACAAGGATTCCAAAAATATCAGTTTTAGAATTTTTCGGTAGCTAAAAATTACAGATATCGCATTATTACGCGTATTTTTATTACTACCGGTACTTTAATTGTCTAGTCTACTATTCATAGTACTTTTCTACTATTCATTACTATTCACCTATCTCTACTTTTTCTTACACCTATTTCTTACACTACATATCTATTTTCTTACTTTTTTCATTTCCAACACAACTTTAATCACATCAACTTTACACATTACTTCTTTATTACCAAAACAAATTAAAATAAATCAATTTCCCCTTTACAAGCACAAACCGGCGCCTCCCCTCTCTCACATCCATCTATTTATTTTTCTTTTTCAAATTATTTTATTACATCCAAAAATCACTCCAAAAACTCTATAAATACCACCTCTCCTCTTCTCATTTCTTCACACCTTTCTCAAGTAAAGAATTTATGCAAAAATTCTCTCTAAACACTCTCTCCATACTCTTACAAGAACTCTCTTCTTGTAAGAAGAAAATCTCTCCTACCAAAACTCTCTTTATGTAATACAACTACCATCTCTCCATAACCACATAACCATACATTCACTACCATCTTCATACCTCTTACATACCTTAGGTAAATATTTCTTCCATCTATTATTCATCCATGTCATGTAACTTAACATGACTATGGTGTTGTTTTGAAACTCATATGAGTAGTAAAAGCAACAACATGTTCATGTTTTGTTCTTGTACATAAGCTTCCTATTTTATTATGTTGTTATTATTATTGTTATATAATTATGTATATATGTATATATATTTATTTAGAGCATATAAGCTCATTTGTTATTTATTTATTCAAGTTATGCAATTTATTTATTTTGTTGATATTAAGACTAGTCTTTCTAGTCTTAGACTTGTCCATATCAAGTCAAAACAATCTTTTATTTTATTCTCTTTAAATCTTTCGGACTAGTCCATTCTATCCCGGGATGCCTTGATAAAGCTAGGCTCCAATACTTGATCGGGATTCCTTGATGAAGCTAAGGTTCCCAATGCTTGATATTTTATTTTCTTGCTCATTAATTATTTTTAGTATTTTCTTATGTTCTTATTATTTTATATGCTCATGATACTTGCATTTGCATAATATTAATGTCTCAACTAGTCTAAAAATAGAATCTTATTTTACTAAATGAACTCAAAGCTAAGTTTCCAATTATATGATTTACCACAAAAACATGAAGTTATTATCAACAACCTAGAAATAGAAAAATCAAGTTTTCTCAAGTTTTCTTAAATAACAAAGATAGTTTTACCAAGAAAACATAAATAAATATTTTCCTTGTATTTTATGGTAATCTAATTTTTTAGAAAAATAAATCGTTAATATCGAAAGTTTAAGACTTAAATTCTTTTCTAAACTAAGGAACAAACTAGTTTTCAAAGTTAAGACAAAAATCAACTCATCAAGTTATGAACCCACTTAGGAAAAATAATGATTTCTAAAAGAAGGAACTAATTTTCAAAAGAATATAAATGAGGTATGATTTATAATAATGGATTTTATAAAAATGATTCTTTTCTAAAAGAAATGAAAGAACAAGTTTTGGAAAGCAAAAGCTTATATTTTAGAAATGAATATAAGAAGACAAAATTCATTTTCTAAAATCATCCTAAATACAAAATTATAAAAAGGTTTTGAACAACCTAATATACTTTTTGATAAAAATAGATCTTTTATCACTAGAAGCGAAATTTATGAAAAAAATAAGGTTAAAAAGAAAATTTACTTGTTTTGGAAAAGGAAATGAAGAAAATAAAATAAGAATATACTCATTTATAACAACCTAGTAAAAATATAAAGTTTCTTTAAATACTTGAAAAGAAAATTTCAAAGTTAAAGTTTAAATGAATTGTTTTATGAAATAAATTGATGAGATACTACCATTAGGATTTTTGCATATAAAGTGAGCATACCTATATATTCAAAAGTGTTTATCAAATATATATTTATATTGTTACAAAAGGATTTTCTTTAAAATGAAGTTGAGTTAGAAAATGGATTTTTGCAAAAGTTTAGAAAATTCGTTTTAAATCTGTACCTGACGTTTTCGGAACCCAAATGACCTTTTATGACCAAGATAAGTTTAGAAATGGATAGAACTTTTCGAATAGGTAGAAAACGGTATATCATATGCGAAATTCCGAGTTAAAATGAGCAAGTTATGGCCATTTTAAGTTGGAATTTCTTCTTATACGATTTTACCCCGATTTTAAGTAAAGTTTAGAATCTCCAAGAATAGAAATTCATGGAAGACTTATCCCGGGTATTTCTTTTGTCTAGGTGACGAAGGATACGATAATACCCTACCCGAGGATTACTATGACTAAGAAGATAGCGAAATGGACGAGTGAGTTATTCCTTCTAATTTCATTACCTTGCTTGTGCTTGTCATGTAGTAGCATTAGTATACTAAGAAAGAAAAAGGAATATATTTGGGGATTTCGGGATTATGCGTATATATATGATTCTATTTTATGTGTGAATTGAGAACTAAGAATATCGCAACTTCGAACTGCTTGTTTAAATAATTTTGTTTACTTACTTGTATGATTGTTTATTGTTGCTAAATTGATTGATCGCCCCTAATAAACCTTAATAAGGTTTGACCTAAGAACAATAAAACGTTCACGTATAGCATCCATCGAGTCATATATATTTCGGAAGGCTGCTACTCCTACGCGTAGAGTTGGATTGGCTGTGATCGTGCGGTGCCACGGGCCATGTTCCTTCCTGGAGAATCCAAATCGCTCGGGGAAAGCGACTCTAGGTTCAGAGCCGAGCCAACCGAACGCTGTGGGTGAGGACCTGGGGACTAGCAGTAGAAGGTCGAGGACCTTCAACCCCAATTCCCTAACCTTTGATATGGAGGGGTAAATCCGTTCTATATATGGTTTCCGGATGACTATATATATTCGCGTAATCATGTGATTGTTGCATTGTATGCATAACATATGTGTGATTAAATAAATAAACTTGTTTGAAAATATGGTGCGAATAAAAAGGAATATCTCACTAAGCTAGTTGTAGCTTATACCCCTATAGATTTTGTTGAAACAGGTGTATTCGTGGATTAAATTTGAGGATCATGACATTAAGGAAGTCATGAACGGATGATTAAGGATATGGAATCATACGATGAAGAAATTTTGTAAGGTTCTTTATATGTGATAACCTATATGATTAGGGACGTATGTTTATTTGAAGATAATAGAAGAATATGACTTAGGAATTGAATTGTGATATGCTTATATTTTATATTAAGTATTCTCTTTGCCTTGTTACTTATTTATTATCAATATAAATTGCACTACTTCGATGCGTCCCCTTGGTTGTGATGTACGTCTTGTACATAATATGGAAGCCTTTGCATGACTAAGGTCGTCATTCCTAGGCTTTAGTATTGTGTACGGCGGACTGCCACGTTTAGGGTACCCCTCGGGGCGTGACACATTTATAATGAAACTATAAAATTCCTTCCAAATACTTGAAAAGGAATTTATCAAGATAAGTTTTAAACACTTTAAAAAGAATTGTTTTATGAAATAAATTGTTGAGACACTACCATTAGAAATTTTGCAAAGTGAGCTACCGATATATTCAAAATGTTTATCAAAAATATGTCTATACTTATATTGTTACAAAAGGATTTCCTTTAAAAAGGAGTTGAGTTAGAAAATGGATTTTTGCAAAAGTTTAGAAAATTCGTTTTAAATCTGTACCTGACGTTTCCGGAACCCAAACGACCATTTATGACAAATATAACCTTAGAAATGGATAGATCTTTTCGAATAGGTAGAAAACGGTATATTATATGCGAAATTCTGAGTTAAAATGAGGAAGTTATGGCCATTTTAAGTTGGAATTTCCTCTTATATGATTTTACCACGATTTAAGAAAAGTTTAGAAAATCCAAGAATAGAAATTTCATGAAGGACTTATCCCGGGTATTTCTTTTGTCTAGGTGACGAAAGATACGAGATTACCCTACCCGAGGATTACTACAACTAAGAAGATCGCAAATGGATGAGTGAGTTATTCCTCCTAAATTCGTTACCTTGCTTGTGCTTGTAAAGTAGTGGCATTAGTATACTAAGAAAAGATAAAAATGGATATATTTGGGGAATTCGGGATTTTCTGTGTATATATGTGATTCTATGTTTATGCGTGAAATGAGAATTAAGAATATCGCAACTTCGAACTGCTTGTTTAAATAATTTTGTTTACTTACTTGTATGATTGTTTATTGTTTGCTAAATTGTTTGATCGCCCTTAATAAACCTTAATAAGGTTTGGTTTAAGAAAACTAAAACGCTCACGCATAGCATCAATCGAGTCACATCTTTTTGGAAGGCTGCTACTCCTACACGTAGAGTTGGATTGGCTGTGATCGTGTGGTGCCACGGGCCATGTTCCTTCGTGGAGAATCCAAATCGCTCGGGAAAGCGACTCTAGGTTCGGAGCCGAGCCAACAGAACGCTGTGGGTGAGGACCTGGGGACTAGCAGTAAAAGGTCGAGGACCTTCCACCCCGATTCCCTAACCTTTGATACGGAGGGGTAAATCCGTTCTATATATGGTTTCCGGATAACTGTATATATTTGTGTAATCACGTGGTTGTTGCATTGTATGCATAGCATATGTGTGATTAAATAAATAAACTTGTTTGAAAATATGGTGCGAATGAAAAGGAATATCTCACTAAGCTAGTCGTGGCTTATACCTCTATAGATTTTGTTGAAACAGGTATATCCGTGGCTTAAATTGAGGACCATGACATTGAGAAAATCATGGAAGGATGGTTAAGCTTCTATGAAGGAATTAGAATCACAAGATAAGTAATTTTGTAAGGTTTTTTATATATAATGACTTATATGATTAGTGATATATATTTATTTGAATATAATAGATGGATATGCCCCTAAGAATTGCAATGCAATATGTTTATGTTGTATGATAAGTATTCTCTTTGCCTTGTTACTTATTTATTATCAATATAAATTGCGCTACTCCGATGCATTCCCTTGGTTGTGATGTACGCCTTGTACACGATATGGAAGCCTTTGCGTGACCAGGGTAGTCATTCCTAGGCTTTAGTATTGTGTACGGCGGACTGCCACGTTTAGGGTATCCCTCGGGACGTGACAATTATACATGTCTCTAATTTTTTTCTATTTTCATATGGTCAAATATAAATGCTCTATATACTTATATTTCTAATTCAATTCCTACTATCCTTGTTGTGTATTTAGCTTTGAATATTAACATATGTAATGTGATTTTTGGTTATCCTATTAAATGTAGAGAATGAAGCTCCAGATATACGAGAAATGAACCATGGTCAAGTGGATAGGCCCCAAGAGCACAGCCACACGTCTAATAATACTGAATCTCTTGGTAAGCTTTATAAATATATACAATAAATTATTGAAAGTGTGCAAGTTAAAAAACATTCTCTTATAATTGTAGCAACAGAGAGCTCAACACGATCTGTTGGTAAGAGAAGTGCATATCGTGGTGAAGCACTTGAGTGGGAGAATATGAAGCGAAAGGGAAAGATGCTAGTTAAGTTTACTACATCCGGAGGACATCCTATTTCGGCAGATCAATCCTCAAAATTAGCATCTGAGATAGGGAAAGCATGTAGGGACTTATTGCCTCTTTATGGTGAAGATTGGAGAAAATTAGATAAGATGGAGAAACAACGAGCTTGGGAGAGGGTCAACGTAAAATGTACACTAAACTTTCCTTTCATATTACTTACTTGTTATGTGATGTTACTAATAATTCTTTTGTCTTAACTGACATGGTTGATGTAGAATCGATTGAATATTGATGATGTAGTCAAAAATGGCAACAAATTTGCTGCTGATGATAAATGGATGGGGAGTCTACTTAGAAATCATCGAAGTAAAACTAAGAGGAGATAGATGGAGATTGGTGATGTAGCAAGACCTAAAGGATCGAATGAAGATAATTGGAAGAAGACGATGGAACAATGGACTAAAGAGATTGCAGAAGAGAAGGCAATTTTAGAATCTAATGACCCATCCAAGAAGGTAAACTCTACATACCCATTTTTCTTGGGATTTCAAGTAATAACTACATAAATATGTCACTGTTTTTAATTAATAGAGGATCAAATCAATGATCGGGAAAGAAGCATGTAGTTGTGTCAAATACTTGCATAGGTTTGGCTCTCGATCATTTGAGAGCAGAAGGAATGAGCACATAAGTAGCAACTCATATAATTTCTAACATGTAGTAGTAAGCTTACTCAAGTGTTTAACATTTTTCTAATATTATATAAATATATATATGTTTGTAGGTCAATAAAAATCACCAATTGCCCAATGCTATCGAGTTCTTTAAGCAAACTCGATATCGTAAACCAAGGCCTAACGATACTGGTGGTTGGGTTTCACAATAAGCTTCTGAAGATTATGTAAGTCTATGGGTTAAGTTTTATTTTGAATATGTTATTAAATAAGCAATATGTTGCGGATGTTATGTTTTAGTTTTCATAATGTAGGAGAAGATGGTGAAAATGTATGAGGATTCACAATCTTCTGACAACCCAAAGACACCACAAGAGATTGTTGACATATTTATGAATGCAAGTAACAGATCTGACTACCATCCTGGAAGAGGATATGAACCACCATCTATTGGGAAATCAACACGAAGACAGAATGAGATGGAGGAGTTAAGAGCTGAATAGCAACAGGAAAAAACATTACGCCAGCAACAAACTCAACAGGTAAATAAATTTTAATATGGCTTCCAAGGGTGATTGTGGCAGAACCTAAAGGTCCTTGGATTTTCTCTTGGACATACAATGTGTAGGTTAAGGAATTGTGGGAAATGAGTCTTCTAGGATGTGACAAAACCCTACCTTTTCTGTTAGGCATTACATGTGTTTAAATATATGCAAATGTGACATAACAATTGAAGCGATCACGATGTTTGCAATATATACAGTCGAGATATTAGGCATGTGTCCATGACTTTATGTCCTATTTTGGTTTAGTTTTTTACTTTGTTCTGTATTTGCGTGTCTGTGTTACCTTGTGGATGTTCCTATAATCTAATTTCCAAGTTTATCACTAGGCCATCAGAGAATTCTTGGTGTGCTGTGGTTAACGTTTTATACATAAGTCAAAACTTTTGCTATTTATGTTAATGAAACTACACTTTCACATCTTTTTTCGGTCAATGCATTTGGATCTATAAACTAGTTGAATCGAGATAGTGTTGACAGTAATCTCAAACTTGATTCAAATTTTCAAACCAAAGTTAAAATTTTAAAGCTTGAATTTGTTTACACTTAAATTTGTGAAGGAAAAAAATGTTTTAAATTCTGATTAGTATAATATTAACATGAAACTTAAGTTGAACTTAATTAATATTTATAGTCAACTCAAGCTCAATTAAACTTGTCAGCTAGTCAAATTGAATATTAGAAAGTTCAAATTTGATTTGATAGACTACTTAAGTAGCTCAACTAGATTTTTTCCAATTTTCTTGAATTGAATTTGCTGCTTAATGGTATTTACAGCTTGATCAACTAACTCAACTTGTAGAACAACTTATATCAAGTTTTCCCAGTAGTTCAGGTTAGTTATCATGAGTCATTTTTCATTATCTTATTCGCGTTTTTTTTTAACAATTTAATAATTATATTTAATTTGTATATTGTGTGATAGCAAATCAAATGGAAATACTTCTGCAAGTGCACGACATACTTCATCAAATCCATCCTTGGAGATGATGATGTCAATAGTGAGGAAGAAAATTAAGTACTCAATTTTTTGTTTTTTGTTTTTGGCTGAAGCAACTGACATGAATGGGGTCAAATTAATGTGATAAAGTGTACATATGCCCATTTTGATGTAATTTGGAGTTTACACTAACGTTTCTTGTAAGGACACTAAATCATATTGTTTTGGGGTTTTTTTTCCCTTTAATGCAACGATGGTCATGGTGATCTTTAAGTAATCTTTATGTTATTAGTTTTTATTACATATCGAGCGCATTGTATGCTCCAAAATGTATTAGTGACATTTATTCATATATAAATTTCATGTGCTGAAGTAATAGCAGGTATCAATTATATTATGAGCAAACAGGTTTATATTGCTAATTGTGCATATGTTACACAATAAACAAATATATATTGCCAAATAAACCAATTGAACATTACTATCTTCTTAACAAGAATAGCCACGTTTAAACGTCGCTAAATAAAAATAACTACCACTACCTATATGTAGACATCGCCAATGCATTAGAATAGCCAAGTTTAAACGTCGCTAAATAAAAATAACTACTACTACCTATATGTAGACGTCGCCAATGCATTAGAATAGCCACGTGTAAACGTCACTAAATAAAAATAACAACCACTACCTATATGTAGACATCGCCAATGTATTAGAATAGCCACGTTTAAATTGCGGTAAATATGAGATTTGTCACATTTATAAATCACCATTGTGGCCCAACAAACATATATGAAGCTTATTCAAACTGTGTATGGCCACGGTTAAACATCGTTAATTATGTAATTTACTTACGTTTACACGTTACTAATAAAAATGTTTACCCACGTTTAAACGTCATCGATCACAAGTTTCCCTCCTTTTATATTTGGTGGGATGGATATTAGTCATATTTAGCCACACATAAGTGTGACCAAAACATGATAATAGGCCATGTTTAAACATGGCCTAACAAAGTATATTTGGCTGTCAAACTAACATTGGCGATGTTTCAATTTTTAACGTTACTGATTAAATCTGCGACTGACCTTTTGCGAGGTCACATTTAATTAATGTTTACCTACGTTTATTAGATGTAGCCAAAGGCTCATTTTGTTGTAGTGACATCAGTATTGCTCAATTCAGTCCTTCAAACTCATTATAAATTCCTCCATCTTCTTTTTTTAAAAAAAAAAAAAACTCTCACTCTACCATGGATAATTGTATCAACAAAAAACTTTAGCCAATCTTCTAAAATTAATTAGAGCAAACCAAGCTTTACCCTTGCCATTTAAAAATAGCTTCCAAAGTTAAAAGTAAATCCAGGGTCAAACAGAGCAAAAAAAAAAAAAAAAAAAAAAAAAAAACACCTTGGTTTACTTCGCTTATTCACTTTAGAGTATACAATCTCATCAACCATCTCTCTAAGCACAAAAATATAGAATGAAAGTATATCGCATCAAAATCTCTCCTAGACTTCTCCCTTTTTGTAATCTTTAGGGAATTTATACTTAACTGATATTTTTTTTTTTGTATTTAAGCATTATTAAATAAATTGGCCTTCAAAGGAAGAGTTATATATATATATATATATATATATCTCCTCTAGACAGGTTTTACCTGCTTTTTTTCAACCTTATTTGCCTTTTTATCTTTCTTGTTATAGTAAGATCATTGAGTCGACACATCCAGGGCTCATCATCAAAGTGACTAGGTTTTAAAAAGACCCCAATGGACTCTCACTCACTCTAACATTCAGAATTTGATACTCTTAACTCACTTACCTGAGTCAGTGGAGTAAAAGCTATATATCAATTCTTTATAAACATATATATATATATATATATATATTCCAAATAGATACTTACAAGAAAATTCCAAGAGAAACATTTCAATTGCCCTTTTATTAGAGATTAAGGTGCTTTCAAGATTCTTAATGAAAGAATCTAATCCTAATGAACTTAGAAATTCCATCATTAAAAGGTAAGTAAGTTTTTTTTTACTTAGTTTTACTTTATAACTTTGACTAAGTATTAAGGATTCAATGTAGGTGAAGTGAGAGCTCAATATAACTTCTTAGAGGCAAGTCATTCGATTCTTGTAATTGAAGTCCTATGCAAATTGGGTCATGATCTCAAAGTCTGAATCTGAAAATTTTAGTCATTTAGGAAAAGAAAAATCATAACACCTCAGTTCTCTTTCTTTTTTTCAAAGTTCATATGAATTACTTTCTCCTCCCCGACACTTAAGTGAGGCATTGTCCTCAGTAGCCAAATTAAAGTTCAAAGAAAAGTAAAGAATTATTGAATTTAAGTTCATTTAGGAAGGAGGAGAACTAGTACCGCCCTGAAGGTTAGGATGGCAACACGAACAAGACAAGGATATAGTTAAGGGCAAACCTGTATCATGATTTGTACAAAGACAAAAGATAAAGAAAAAAAATTAGAGACAACGATGGTTAGAAAGAAAAGTTAGAAGCAGAGTAAGAGAAATTAATTAAGTACAAACTGAAGTTTAGTTTTCTTGTGTTGTGAGGAAGGAGTTAGGGTTAACATCAGGGAGCAGACAGACAGAAGAAGCTCACTTCGAACATCACTTAGCACATATGACATTAGGAAAGAAAGGGAAGCTGTCGGGAGAAGAGACATGTGAGCTGGGCTGAATTATCAAAATGGGCCGAACAGACAAAGGTGGGCCGGTCCACAATGTTAAGTAATACAGCCCATGGGTTAGAAATAACTAAGTCAGAATCTGTTAGATTTTAATTAGTTACTTACATTCTGTTTTGATAGAATTCTGTTACAATTTGTTACACAATGATTTTGTAAGCCAACTGGCCACATGGATAGAAATCTAAATTGTAACCAACCCATTACCCTATAAATACAATGGGAATGGAAAGTGAAAGAGATCAGTAAATTTTCAGAATTATATCTTCTCGTATCTGAGAATGGGCATTACAATATTTCTTAATTATGAGTAATTGTGCTACCTCTGTGTAACCCCACTCCAATTGGTATCAGAGCCTGCTGACGGGTGAATGGTTAAAACCCGTCAATCCGAATCCATGGAAAAATCTGTAAAAAAATTACTCAAAGATCAGGAAGAAAAGCTGCTCAAAACATTCACTGAATTATTCAAACAGCAGCAAACCACATTGGACAACTACGGAGCAACCTTGAGTGACCTGCAAAAGAAAATGTGTGACGTCAATACTACAAACCAGATGCAATTTGGTAGCCTGGGTGACACCTACAGCACTGGTAATTCTCCGAGTGGCTCACGGTTGGACAAGGCTAAAGCTGTTGCACATGATCCTGCAGCTATGGAGGTAACCTCTCAACAGCAATTACACTCATTAGCTAGTCGTCTAGGATTTCCTACTTTTTCTGGGGAAGATTTGAAATCCTGGTTAATCAAAGCTGAGCATTTCTTTGAACTGGACCTCACTCCTAATCCATTAAGGGTTAAAGTAGCTGCAATGCATTTAGAGGGTTTAGCCTTGCATTGGTACCATTCTTTTGTCCAAAACTGGGTTTCACCTAATCCTATTACTTGGGAAGACCTCGTAATTAGATTACAACACAGATTTGGTGCAGCAACGTTTGAGGATCCTATGGCTGCCCTTAAGGAGTTAGTCCAACAGGGGACGGTAGAAGAATATTGGGTGGAATTTGAATACCTTATTACTCTAGTTCCATTGCATGAAAACCACAAAATTAGTTGTTTCCTAAGCGGCCTCAGACCAGAGATCCAGTACCCTGTCCGAATGTTTCAGCCACAAACATTCCTACATGCCTTTACATTAGCCAAACTGCAGGAGACCACACTAAATGCTACCACTCACTCTACTAAACCACACCGTGTTCCTCAACCTACAGTTTTCATCAACAGCCATTCCAACCAAAACACAAACAATCATTCCAACCAAAACACAAACACTAAAACACTGACCTATCCAAAAAGCCAACCAAATTCTTACTCACAAAACACTAAACCAATCAACCCCAAAAACCCTTTCACCAGAAACACTAACCAAAATCAACCACCCCTCACGACTCAAAACCGCACCACCCGCCGCTTAACCCCTGAAGAAATTGATGAGAAAAGAAGGAAACGACAGTGTTTCTGGTGTGATGAGGCATTTGGTCCTGGACATAAGTGTAAGAACAAGGTCTTTAGGAAGCTGATAATAGAGGAGGTAGATGAAGGCATGGAGGAAACTGTAGAACAAGAAGAGGTAATACCATTGGAAGAGGAGCTGTCCAAGTTATCTTTATGTGCAATTAACCAAGTACAAGCGTTTGAGATGATGAGATTCAAAGCTTTTTATAAGCGGAGAGGGTTGGGAGTTTTTGTTGATTCGGGTAGCTCTTTGAATTTCCTAGATGAAAAGGTTTCTAAAGGGTTATCTTGCAAGGTAGAACAGGCCAAGACGGTTAAGGTATCCTTAGCTGATGGTACTCCAATGTTTACCAAAGGCTATATACCGAGGTTCAAGTTGGAAATGCAAGGTATTTTGTTCGAAGTTGATGTACATATTCTACCATTGGATGGGGAGGATGTGGTGTTAGGAATGCCTTGGTTGCGGAGGTTGGGCAGTATTAAGTGGAACTTCTGTGAATTAACCATGGAATTCACTTAGAATAACCAGCAGTGTAAATTAAAAGGGGTAACAGACATTGTTAAACCACTGGATGCTAAAGGGTTGGAGAAACTAGTAAAAAAAGATTCACTGGTAGTAGGGGTCCAATGCTGGTTAATTTTTGGTGTCAGAGTGGGAAAAGATGAAGTCACCAGCAATCATAACATACCCCCCTGTTTATTGGAACTCCTTGAAGAATTTCATGACCTCTTTGAGGCACCAACCTCATTGCCACCTCCTAGAGGTCATGAACATCTAATTCACTTATAGGAAGGCACCCAACCAATCAAATTACGACCCTACAGACATTCAGCTGCCCAGAAAAGTGTGTTAGAAGCCTTGGTAAGAGAAATGTTGGAGCAAGGTACCATCAGGCCCAGCCACAGCCCTTTTTCCTCTCCGGTGGTGCTGGTCAAGAAAAAAGACAACTCATGGAGGATGTGTGTGGACTACCGTGAGCTCAACAAATTTACTATAAAGGACAGGTATCCAATTCCTTTGATTGAAGATTTATTTGATGAATTGTTTGGGTCTAGTTATTTCAGCAAACTAGATTTATGGTCAGGTTATCATCAAATATTGATGAACCCTACTGACATCTACAAAACAGCCTTCAAAACTCATGAAGGGCATTATGAGTTCACTGTTATGCCTTTCGGCCTAACTAATGCTCCTTCCACCTTTCAAGGCCTAATGAATGATCTTTTTAGGCCTCATCTCAGGAAATTTGTGCTTGTATTTTTTTATGACATACTAGTCTACAGTAAGGAATTAGAGGAGCATGCTAAACACCTAAGAGTAGTGATGGAGGTGCTAAGAAAGGAAAAACTCTATCTGAAACAGAGTAAATGTGTTTTTGGAGCCACACACATTGAATACTTAGGGCACATTATTTCCAAACAAGGAGTAACCACAGACCCTAGAAAGGTGGAAGCTGTCCACAATTGGCCACGACCCTTAAATGTCAAACAATTGAGAGGATTTCTAGGCTTGGCTGGATACTATAGGAGGTTTATTCAAGGTTATGGTACTCTGACTAAGCCTCTAACTCAATTGCTGAAAAAAGAAGGTTTTGCATGGAATCCAGAAGCTGACAGGTCTTTTGAATTAGTCAAGAAGGCACTCATACAAGCACCTGTTCTACGACTACCTGATTTCTCCAAACCCTTCATCATTGAAACCGATGCTAGTGATGAAGGTATAGGAGCGGTGCTCATGTAGGACAGACATCCCATAGCCTTCTTAAGTAAGGCCTTGGGAGTAAGACAGAAAGGACTATCTATCTATGAAAAGGAAATGTTGGCCATAGTGCAAGCAGTGGATAGATGGAGGCATTACTTAATTGGCAGGCACTTTATAATCAAGACTGACCACCAAAGTTTAAAGTACCTGCTTGAACAAAGGGTCACCACAGCTAGTCAGCACAAGTGGCTGACTAAATTACTCGGCCTTGACTATGAAATCCAATATAAGAGTGGTCAAACTAATTTAGCTGCTGATGCCTTATCTCGTGTAGATTTTGCAGGGTTGAAGACAATTACCTATGTTTCTAACCTTTCTACAGAAATTCTGGATTCTATCAAAGACAGTATCATAATGCATGAATTCTACCAGAATATAATGGAACAACTGCAGCAAGGCAAACAAGTCCAGAATTACACCTGGGAGGGAGGATTGCTAAGAAGGAATGGCAAGGTAGTTGTGGGTCCTAATTGGGATCTACGAAGGAAACTACTGTCATTAAACCATGAAGGTTTAGCTGGTGGGCATGCAGGTTCTCAAGCCACCTTTAAAAGGCTGCATTCAACTTATTATTGGCCTGGAATGGAGAAGGATGTTCGGCAGTTTGTGAGGGAGTGTGGTATCTGTCAAAGGCATAAATATGAAAACATAGCCACCCCTGGGCTATTGCAACCTCTACCCATTCCTAGTGGTTGCTGGACAGATGTTTCGATGGATTTTATTGAGGGTTTGCCAAGGTCACATGGAAAGGATGTCATCATGGTGGTAGTAGACAGGCTGAGTAAATACGCGCACTTCATGAGCTTAACCCACCCTTACACAGCTCCACAAGTGGCTATGCTATATTTGGGGAATGTATTCAAGTTGCATGGGTTACCTAATTCTATAGTAAGCGACCGAGACCCGATATTCATAAGCAACTTCTGGAAGAGTTCTTTAAATTACAAGGAGTGGAGCTCAAGCTTTCCTCAGCTACCATCCCCAAACGATGGACAGACCGAAGCGGTGAACAGTGTGTGGAGTCTTATTTGAGTGTGTGTCCAGTGAAACACTACGAAATGGAGTGAATACCTAGCTCTAGCAATGGTGGTACACACCAATTACCACTCTAGAGCTAAAGGCAACTCCCTTTGAGATCGTATACGGCTACCCACCACCACTACATCTACCTACATTCCTGAGAGACACTAGGAATAGTTTAGTGGACCACATGCTGACAGACAGAGAGACCCAAACCAGAATCTACAGTTTCATACCACACAACACAGGAGCGAATGAAGCTCCTAGCTGACAGGCACAGGACTGAGAGAACATTTCTCATTGGGACCTAGTTCTCGTTAAACTACAACCCTATCGTCAACATAGCATCAAACATCACAGAAATAACAAACTCAGTCCTAAATATTAAGGTCCATTTAAAATTGTGGACAAGATTGGGAAGTCGCTTACCGGTTTGGATCTCCCTCCAACTCTACCATCCATCCACGTTCCACGTTTCCTAGCTGAAGCGTTTCGTTCCTGGTCCGTTACTACCACCACCACAATCTGCCAGATCTACAAGCCAACGAAGTGTGGGAACCTGAAGCTGTACTGGGACAGACCATCGTCAAGCGAGGACCTGCAGCGGACACACTGATCTTGGTTAAATGGAAAAACAAGCCAGAAAGTGAATCAACATGGAGTTTTTACTCGGCTTATCTCTAAGGTTTAAAGACCAACCCTGTGGACAAGGGTTCTTGAAGGGAGGGACAATGTTGTGAGGAAAGAGTTAGGGTTAGCATCAGGAGCAGACAGACAGAAGAAGCTCACTTCGAACATCACTTAGCACATATGACATTAGGAAAGAAAGGGAAGCTGTCGGGAGAAGAGACATGTGAGCTGGGCTGAATTATCAAAATGGGCCGAACAGACAAAGGTGGGCCGGTCCACAATGTTAAGTAATACACCCATGGTTAGAAATAACTAAGTCAGAATCTGTTAGATTTTAATTAGTTACTTACATTCTGTTTTGATAGAATCTGTTACAATTTGTTACACAATGATTTTGTAAGCCAACTGGCCACATGGATAGAAATCTAAATTGTAAACCAACCCATTACCCTATAAATACAATGGAATGGAAAGTGAAAGAGATCAGTAAATTTTCAGAATTATATCTTCTCGTATCTGAGAATGGGCATTACAATATTTCTTAATTATGAGTAATTGTGCTACCTCTGTGTAACCCCACTCCATCTTGCTTTTGTAAAAAGATATCAAAATAGAAAAATAGACAAACAAAACAAATCCAATCATCGTTTCCTCCACTTCCTGGTCCAAATGTTGTATCCATGTGTACCCTAGGAGTGCTTGTGTCTGCATCATCAGATTCAGATCCATGTTCCACAATCTCTGTTCGTCCTTCTTTTGCTCCGTAATTATCAATCAGTCAATTGATATCATCCAAATCATCACCAACTACTACTCCAAATGTGCCAGGGTCATGTGTGTGGTCTGTGTCTCCTATCATCATTTTCATCACTGCTGGAGGAGTTTACACAATCAGGTATTGTTGCCTTTAGCTTTTCAACTATCGCTTTGAAACATGAAACCATGAACTGTTTGAGTCTTGACTGTCTCCTTAAAATTTTGTCCGTTGTTTCTTCAATGCGCGTATCTCTTTAGTTAATTGTGTGGTGGATAAAATAGGAGGATTGCCTTCAGAAGCACTTGATGGACCGGTTCATCTTCATGATTGGGAGCCTTTGGTATGCTCCATTAGATGAAGGCACTTTGTTTCATATAAAAAGAAACAAAAGCAACATCACCAGGTGCTTCGTCAGGGAAAATGCCCATATTTTTTAAAATCCTAGTGATATAAGCTCCATAGTACACGCCATGGTTGGCTATTCTGGTTTAGTAGCGAATAGCAAATGCAAGTTAGATAGCTACATTGGTTCGAGTACCAGTGATCATGCTATACATAGCATACAGATCAGGTTGACTCACAACACTAGTACTATGGATCCTACCATTCAGAGAATGAACAAGTAGCCAATGGAATACTCTTGCACTAAACTGCTTCTAGTGGGTGCCTCTAGATGCGGATGAGTTATAAGGACCTATTATTGAGATAGACTTCCAGAAATCATTCATAGATTTGAATTCGTCATGCCATGAATTTGGAGGATGTTGAAACGCCTCTTCTTGTCATTAAGAATCAATGTACAGACCCGTATAGGCACAGAATTGCAACATAGGAATGTGATAATACATGCCAAAAGCTGAGAAGGAAACCTCAATATTGAGTCCATTAATCGGAATTGGAAAAGTAATGTGGAATGAGGATAATACTTCCAAAGTAACCCCTTTGTAAGTTTTATAATTGACACTAAACAACTACTCCCATGCTGGATGAAAAAATAGTGTTGAAAATGTGAAGTCATTCCATATGATCGGATGAAGACCAATTGAAGTAAGCATTGGATTTGAATATCTCGGTGTTCACCATCTCTCTGAATCGGTGCCTATGTTCCTCAGTTAATGTTGGTGGTGGCCTAGGAGTACTACTAGATCTAACAGAAGATGATCTAGGACGCTTTTTATTGGAAACCATCTTTTTGCCCATCTGGAAAAAAAAGAGATCAAGGGGGAATGGAATGAGTGAGAGGACAAATAGAGCAGAGCAAAGCCATAATTTCTTTGATCATGAAAAGATGAATGATGCATTATCAATCCAGGATGTTTAGACGCTAGCAAATGGATCAGAACAGATATCCAAGGAAAAAGCATGCAATCTAAATTCAAAGGATCATGTGTTGTAGAGCTCAAAATATGTAGATTCAACAGATTGTATGTAATGTCTTAGGCATGAGCAAAAAGTTCTATCATCGCACAAAGATAGTAGCTGAAATGGATTTATCAAGTCAAAGTGGATATTCAGCACCTAAAATGGGAGAACCGTGTCTATAGTAAAGGAATAAAAAAAGCTCATCAATTCAATACGACCTAGGATGTGTAAGCTCATAGTAATGAGAACAAAAAAAGCTAAACTCAGCAGCACATAGAACATGATAGTAACATTTGTAGCTTGGTCTTTATAGCAACAGTTTCGTACTACAAAAAGCCGTACACATCAGCAAATGCTCGAATAATCATAGCTCAGAAGTAAATCATGAATTCACCAACCAATGTTTCAAATTGAAAATCAAATTCGCAATTCGAAAAGTAAACAACTAGAAATTCAGAAGTACTTAGTGTAAGTATACACAAATGCAACATGCCCAGTTTTGTCTAAACATGAATGAGTAGCAACACAGTAAAATCTAATGAACAAGGAACAAATTCGAGAGCGAAAAGCAAGAATTTCAACTAGATTAATCAAAGAGCATGGATGGAACGAAAGATGAGCAAACCCTAAATTTGGAACCATCTAAAAGAAATTCATGAAGTGAAAACAATACATAGAAAGATTAGAGACAAACTTGGGAAGAGATCTATGGATGAGAAAAGAAAAATCTGAAAATATGTCTATCGCGGTGTGATTTGTGTATAAAATGAGTAGATTTGGTGAGCAGAGAACATAGACACATTATAAGAACAGAAATGAAAAGCGAATAGGGAAAAAAAATTGAATGATATATATATACACCCTTGAGGAAATGCCCTGAATGACGGCCCCGTTTCTTTGGCAGTTGTAACTACTGAGAAGAATTATCATAAGATGACTGCAAAATGCCCCCGTTGTGAAGGCGGTTATGGATACTAACCAAGAATATAAGAGGAGCATCATGGTAACGACCCGTTTCCTTGGCCGTTGCAGCTACTGTTCTTTTAAAACCCTTGTTCCTAGAAGTAAACAGACCTAAGAACGCCCATGTTGATAGGTCCGTTACTGCTACTGGGAAAGAAGGAATTGGAAATATCATGGCAACAGCCTTGTAGGGGAGGCTGTTGTGGCTACTGAGTGCTCGAATGTTCAAATTCAAGAGTGCAATAGCCCTTCCAACAGCCCCATGGAGATCAGCGTTTGAGTATTTTTTTAGGAGCTGCATGTATCTAGAACGTATAACAGGGTTTAAACGGCCTTGTATTGCGGCTGTTTCCAAACAAAATACAAAGTTTCTCCTTTTTGACATATCTAAGCTTTCTACTTCATTCTTCCTGCAATAAAACAAAAGAACAAAAGAGATGTTAGAGGTTAAGCTTGGGTTGCCTCCCAAGACGTGCTTTTGTTTAATGTCGTTAGCTCGACAAACTTCTCATTACTTGATCAAAACTTTGGTGAATAGAAACAAAACTCCTCACAGCCTTCCTGTTCAGATTTAGTTCTCAAGTAAAGCTTTAAGCGCTGACCATTTACTTTAAAAATTCCTTTCTTAGGGTGCTCCAATTCAATAGCCCCATGTGGAAAAACTTGTTTTACTAGGAAAGGTTTGGATCATTATGATTTCAATTTTCTCGGAAAAAGCCTTAATTGGAAATTAAACAAAAGCACTTGGTCACCTTCCTTAAACTGTTTTGGATGATGGATTCGCTTTTCATGGTATAGCTATGTTCTCTCCTTGTAAATTTGCATGTTTTCATAAGCGATCCTTCTCCACTCATCGACTTCATTAATTTGAAGCTTCTTTCTCAAACTGGAGGATTCT
Organism: Combretum micranthum; assembly: GCA_024138025.1. Taxonomy (NCBI): domain Eukaryota; kingdom Viridiplantae; phylum Streptophyta; class Magnoliopsida; order Myrtales; family Combretaceae; genus Combretum; species Combretum micranthum. The sequence goes on along the minus strand of JAMXBD010001090.1, from coordinate 432,973 downwards.
AAGTCAAAATTGACTTGTTTTATGGCCCAATAAGCCTTGTATTATATTTCTACCGGTAAGTGGTGAGCTTTTCCATAAACAAGACGGTATCGTGTGGTAACCTGGTGTCTTATAGGCAGTCCTATATGCCCATAATGCATCATCAAGTTTTTGTGCCTAATCCTTCCTGTTATGCTCTACTGATTTCTCTAATATCATTTTCAAGTCTCGATTTGAAACTTCAACTTGCCCGTTAGTTTGGGGGTGATATGGTGTTTCAATCCTATGAGTTACCCCATATCTTTTCAACACTTTCTCCAGCTGATGGTTGCTAAAATGTGTTCCCCTATCGCTTATAATGGCCGTTGGAATTCCTAATCTTGAGAATATCCTTTTGAGGAACTTAGTGGCTACCCGAGCATCATTGGTGGTTAATGCTTGAGCTTTTACCCACTTCGGAATATAATCCACTGCCACCAATATATATTTGTTTCCAAAAGAAGTTGGGAATGGTCCTATGAAGTCGATGCCCCAAACTTCAAAGACTTCACATTCCAGAATATAATTCTGGGACATCTCATCATGTCGAGAAATGTTCCCAAATCATTGACATTTGTCACACATATTAACAAATTGATGAGCATCCTTAAAGATAGTAGGCCAATGGAATCCAACCTTTAAAACCTTATGAGCTATCTAATTTGCATTGTAATGACCTCCTATAGGATCGAAATGACATGCTTGAAAGATATCTCAACCTTTGGAATGAGACACGCATCGTTGAATCATCTGATCTGCACACACACGAAAAAGAAATAGGTCCTCCCAAAAATAATACTTCAACTTAGAAAAGAATATCTTCTTTTCATGGGAAGTCATATCTTGGGGAAGGACTTTAGCAGCAAGATAATTTGCAAAATTTGCAAACCAAGGAATGCTAGAATTGTGTACTTCATTTATTGTATACAATCGTTCCACAGGAAATTCATTATTTATATCTTCTTCCTTCAATTCATCTAAGTTAGGATTCTCCAAACGAGACAAATGGTCAACTATGAGATTCTCTAATCCCTTTTTGTCTTCACTCTCAAACTAAACTCTTAGAGAAGGAGGATCCAGCAAATAAGACGTAGCTTTACATCCATTTTAGTCAAAAGGAATTTAAGAGTGGAGTGGTCAATATAAACAATTACCTTAGATAGAACCAGGTAAGATTGGAATTTATCGAAAACAAACACCAAAGCCAATAACTCCTTCTCAGTGGTAGTGTAATTCTCTTGAGCACTATTCAGAGTTCGACTAACATAATAGATGGGTAGAAAATGTTTTTCCTTTCATTAACCCAAAAGTACCCCAATAGCAAAATCGCTCGTGTCACACATTAATTCGAAAGGTAAACTCCAATCAGGGGCTATCATGATGAGTGCCTTAGTGAGCTTCTCCTTAAGAATGTTGAAAGCATCAAGACAATCTTGGCTAAACTCAAAATGCACATATTTCCCCAATAGCCTTATCAAATGTCGGGTTATCTAGGAAAAATCCTTGATAAACCTCTTGTAAAAACCTGCATGATGAAGGAAACTACGAACTGCCTTAATTGATGATGGAGGGGGAAGGTTAGTAATGATTTCAAATTTTGCTTGATCCACTTCTATCCCCTTATGAGAAACTTTATGTCCGAGAACTATACCCTCCTTACACATGAAGTGGCATTTCTCCCAATTAAGCACTAAATTAGTTTGCTCACAACGAATCAAAACCTTTTCGAGATTTTCAAGGCAATCTCTAAATGAATCATCAAAAACAGAAAATCGTCCATGAAAACTTCCTTGATATTCTCCACCAAATCATGAAATATGGCCAATATACACCATTGGAAGGTGGCTAGTGCATTACAAAGCCCGAAGGGCATCCTCTTATAGGCATAGGTGCCATAGGGACAAGTGAATGTTGCTTTTTTCTTGATCCTCCAGAGCAATCGGTATCTGAAAATAACCTGAGATGCCATCCAGATAGCAATAAAATAAATGGCTTGGAAGTCGCTCCAGCATTTAATTAATGAAGGGAAGCGGGAAATGGTCCTTGCGAGTGGCTTCATTCAATCTTCTATAGTCTATATATACTCGCTATCCTGATACTGTTCTCATTAGGATCAACTCATTTCCTTCATTTTGAACCACAATCATGCCACCTTTCTTTGGCACAGCTTGGTCGGGCTAACCCAAAAGCTATCAAAATTGGCTAAATTAAACCAACATCCAAAAGCTCAATCACTTTTTTTTTACCACCTCTTTCACATTCAGGTTCAATCTTCATTGAGTTTGTACCACAGGCTTGAAGCCTCCTTCAAGTAAAATTCTATGAGTACAAAACGAAGAATTGATACTTTTTATATCATAGATTTTCCATGCTAGAGCCTTCTTATGCTTTTTAAGAACAATAAGGAGTTGTTGTTTTTGCTCATTCGATAAATCTGAAGCTATGAGGAAGCTTTGAATTGTTAGCTAGAAATGCATATTCCAGGTAATTTAGAAGTTTTTTAAGCTTTAACTCCTGTGGTTCTTCAATAGAACTTTTTAATCTCGTCTCTCCCTCATTTTTCAATTCTTAAAATCCCACTCGAGGCGTAAATTCTTTAGCAGAATCAAGCTTTTCTATCACCGCTATAACCTCTGAATTCATCTCACTACTTTCTTTGCCATGAACTGAACTCAATGCCAAGTCATCTTTACAAAAAAATTCATCCAAAGGATCACCTACAGAAAAATCAACAATATCGATGGCATAGCAAGAATCATCGCCATTCATTGGTTGTTTCAAAATGGAAGAAAGCTTTACTACTAATTCTTCATCGCCTACTCTCAAAGTGAGTCTTCCACCTTCTACATTAATCAAAGCTCTAGCCATTGCTAGAAAAACGCCTCCCAAGACCAAAGGGATATTTCTATCATCATTTACATCAAGAATGACAAAATCAACAGGATAAACAAAATTTCCTACCCTTACCAACACATCTTCAATGATTCCCTTAGGAATTTTCACTGATCTATCAGCAAGCTAGAGGCTCATTCTTGTAGGCTTTGGTTCAGCAAGTCCCAATTTTTTGAAAAAAGAATATGGCAACAAGTTGATGCTCACTCCCAAATCAACCAATGCTCTTTCAATAGTTATATCACCGATCACACATGGTACAATAAAGCTACCAGGATCTTTCAATTTTGGAGGAATTTTATTCAAAATAATAGATGAGCAGCCCACTCCAACTTCACAATAGAAATATCCTCTAACTTCCTCTTGTTAGACAATAGCTCTTTTAAAAATTTAGCATACTTTTGCATTTGAGACAAAGCTTCAACAAAAGGAATATTGATATGCAATTGTTTAAACAAATTAAGGAATTTACCGAATTGTTCCTTGTCTTTTGTCTGATTCAAACAAGAAGGATAAGGAATTCGGGTTGATATTCCTTTACTACTAGTGGTGATGAACCCTTTATAATTTCTACCTTTTTTTGCTCTGTTTTAGCTGCTGGAGATTTCTGATTTTTGTCATTTTCCTACTTCTGTTGATGCTCTGATTGCAACTCCCTTCAACATCTCAATGCGATTGCTTTAACTTGCTCTCTTGGATTAATTTCGATATTACTTGAAAGAGAACTGGGTTGCCTTTTAGACAGCATTTTAACCAACTGATCCACTTAAGTTTCCAGATTATGAATTGAAGCTCCATTATTTCTTAAAGTGGTCTCTTGACTCTTCAAGATTAAATCCAGAGAATTTGCCTCTCATCCAAATCCTTTATAAATTTCATCATCAAATTTTCAATTTGAGAATTGGAGTTTTGAACTTGTGGCTGTGGATAACCCGGTGGAGAAGGATTAGGATTATCCCTCTGCATGTTGTTGTAATTATTGCTCTAGGAAAATTTGGGTGATTTCGCCATCTCGGGTTATAAGTGCTGCTATATTTATTATTTTGAGCCTAAATGGGATTACCTAAATAATCTACTTATTCATTACATATTTCCTCTCCAATGGTTGGTTCCACAAAAGCAAGCTGTTGTTTTTGGGAAATTGTCAAGCCATCAATTTTTCGAGGAGCTTCAACCTTTGACATAATTGATGTGGCAACATCTACATCTAACATACCAGCATGCTTCTTATCCTGATTTCTTGTATGTGACCATTCATAATTGTTTGTGGCCATATCATCAAATAGTTTCAAACTTTCTTCGGGCATCTTGTGATTTAGGGTTCCACCAGGTGTAGCATCTATCATTTGCCTTGTTTGATAATTAAGTCCATTGTAGAAATTTTGGATTTGCAATCACTCGAGGATACCATGGTGTAGACACCGTCGCATAGATTCCTTAAATCTCTTCCAAGTTTCGTATAAAGTTTCCATGTCCATCTGATGATATGATTGAATCTTGGCCCAAAATTTTGCTGTTTTTGATGGAGGAAAGAATTTGTCCAAAAACTTCTTGATAAGTTCCTACCATGTGGTGATAGAATTTATAGGCAAGGAATGTAACCACTGTTTCGCCTTTCCTCTCAAGGAAAATGGAAAAATTCAGAGATGAACCACGTCATCACTTACTCCATTAAATTTAAATGTGTTACAGATTTCCAGAAAAGCTTGGATATGAGTGTTTGGGCCTTCATCTTGAAGCCCATCAAATTGTTCATATTGTTATACCATTTGTATCACCATCGGTTTCAACTCGAAGTTATTTAGCTCAACACAAGGATGAATAATACTTGAGTTTTCCCCTGTCATAGTCAGACTTGCAAAATCTGAGTTAGTCCGTGGTGCCGCTGGGTTGAAATTGAAGTTGTCTTAGTGAATTTGCGATATTGATTGTCATTTGGATCACCATGTTCACTGTCGAAGGAGAACTCTCTTGAATGTCAGGGGATGATGAGTTTGATTCTTTAACTTTCTTTCTATATTTCAGAATGATTCGTTCTGGTTCGAGATTGAATTATATGGGTTTCTTTCCCCGATTCCTGACTATACACTGTACACAAAAGATTAAACACTATTAAAACCCACACTTGTAGCAAGAACAAGTATCTCAAAAGAAAAATAAAACAAATAGCTAAACTAACAGATCTAAAGCTTTCCTAATATTATTCCTATCCCCATAAGCAACGACACCAAAACTTTGATGGATATTCTCCTTGCAAATCGTAGTTTAAATTTATAAAAGCCCTTTCTTAAATCTACTTTGAAGCGAAATAAGCAGCGAACCTATCGAATCATAATATAGTGCTCAAATCGGGGTCGTCCATGAGAAAGGAATAAGTACTAGTAATCACTCTAAATTTCACTATTTAGCAATCAAGAGAAAGATTGATTGATTATTTCTAGCAACTAAGGAACTTACCAATCTAATAAACTAATAACAAGATCACTCCAAACAACAAGCAAGATTAGAAAATTAATGACTAAAACGACCTAGATCTTGTTCTTCATCTAATTTCATCATGTGAATCATAGAACACTAAAGATTATCCGAATTGAGTTCTTACACCATTGAGTTCCTCAAACAAACTGACGATCCTCTCCAATCTATCAATTTATCTAACCTTAGATTGATTAATTAAGATTTCTCCTTAATCAATAACAACCTAAAATTACATGAAGCACTTGAACTCAAAGAAAACAGAGAAATATGGAAGATCCTTGTAATCTATCTCTAGATTTACAATTGAATCTCATCAACTTGCATAGATCTGTTCATAAAAAGTAATTTCTCAATTGACTTAAATGAAAATTAAACATAAATTCACATTCCAAAAATACAAATTTAAGAAACCAATTAAGAACATGCAATTTGAATATAAGAACATCAATTGGATTATGTTAAATCAGAACCTCAACACATGATGAAAATTAAAATCTAAACAAGATCTAGATCTAGGATCTACTCTTCCCTAGAAGTAATAGGGAACAAATGCAATTCAAAAGAAAAAGTTGAATTCATGAGTGCAACCCTAAAAATTGAAGCTCAATTGTGATGAAAATGGATCCACAATCCGGATTTGATCTTCACTTGTATTCTTCGCGACTTGTCTTGAGCCAAAATTTCTCAAAAACCTAGAGAAAATGTGTATAAAATGAAGTATATCTGAAAGAATACTCCACTAACTACCCTTTTTTCTCTCTCCAAGGGTATCTCTATGGGTCACCAAAATTTCAAAAAAAAAAAAAAAAGCAAAGAGAGGATGCACTATCTAAAACGGTGGTCCAAATGGGGTATGGAAGAGGCTGTTGCACTTGCTGGAATTGAAAAATGGTTACAAACGCCCCTCTAAACCGCCCAGTAGGGGGGGTCGTTGCACCTGGTGGAATTGAAATTTTAACATACATCCTTACATACAGCCCTGTATGGATGCCCGTTGTATATTCCGATTGCTCCCTATATCAAATGGTCTCTAAAACAGGCTATTTAGAGGGTTGTTTGGTGTTTTAAATCCTTCCAAACAAGGCTATTTAGCTCCATTCTTGTTGCATTTGATTTGTTTCTTTGTGGAGAGCTTGAAATTGACAAATCAAGCAACTAAGAGCTATCTCTAGATGATTTCTACTTAGAATAACAACTAAATGAGCCCAAAATCATCTTAGAAATAAGGGTGTTGTAGCACTTATCAATACTACAAGCAAAACATAACTACAAAAATTAAGAAAATAAACTCACTCGTCCTTAGTGTAATCCTTAGTCAAATTGGTCCTTAGGGAAAGGTACGTTGAATTTCTCATTACGTAAACAAAAAAAATATCCAAAATGAGTATTTCATATTGATTCTACTTAAATATTTAGCTCTATTTACTCTATTTGCGTTATTTTTCCCGGTTATAGAAGTTCCAACTTAAAATGGTCATAACTTACTCATTTTAACTTGGAATTTCGCATATGAGTAGTCGTTTTTTACCTACTCGAAAAGATCTATCTATTTCTAAGGTTAATTTTAATTTTTAAGGTCATTTGAGGGTCGTGCTATATAGGTACAGATTGTATCATACATGTTCCAGCCCTTATTTTTCTTGTTTTTCAAAGTTTTATTTCACTTGAACACTTTCTTAGTAAACACAAAACATTATTACCTTTGAAAAATATTTAATATGGATGATAACTCATATTATATGTATGATCCTAGTGATGTTGTTCCAAAATTAATAATTTTGTAAAGAAAAATCTTTATGAAAAGTAGAGATGTTATGCTTTATGAAAAATTATCTTTTGATTTGTGACATAATTCATTTTCCTAAATTTGTAGACATGTATCAAAAGCCATGGTTCAAAATTTATTTTGAAGCTTTAAGGGTCTCATGTTGATTCCAAAAATTTATTTATCACTTATTTGGTGAGACGTGGCTTTACTTATTTTTGTCATATTATTCTAAGTGTAATTACTTTATATTTTTTTAAGTTTGGTTCTTGCCAAAATTTAAATTTTTTAGATGTTGTAGGTATAAAGCTCAACTAAAGAAAACCATGGTATTTATTTTAAATTTATGGATATTTTATGATCACATTAATCTTCATAACTAATTAATTTATAAAACATTAGCTTCTTTGTATTTATGGGTGGAATATATTCAAAGTGAAAACTTCCTTGAGATGTTTTAGCTTTTATTACTTAAAAGAATTATGTAAAGGACTTGTCTTAAGCTTATATTTTTCTTGGAAATAAAAACTTGCACATATCTTATGGGTAAGTTCATAGACTATATTTTCGTAGCAAAGAATTATCAACACTTGTAGTTTAGGAAAATCTTCATTTGATATTTTAAAAGTTTAGTTGAGTGCCTATTTTTATTCTCTCATTCCTAATGAACAATTTTCCTAAGTGTTGAATTAAAGGTCTTGAAGGTTAATTTAATGATTAAAGAATTTCCACGTTTCATATCTTTGAAACTTTGTCATGACAACACCACCTATGATCATGTACATACATGAGTAACAAAATATAGCTATTATGCCAAGAACAAAATCATCAACATAACTTCATAGGAAAAAAAATTAAATGATATAAAATCAAAGTATGAAAAATATCAAAATAAAATTATGGAAGTCTTAGCTTATTTTCAAGACTTTCTCAAGACTTGAATAATTTCCAGTCTCCATAAAATAAGAAAAACATAAAGAAAGACAAACATGGAAGTGTTAGATATTTTTCAAGGCTTCCTGAGACTCGAAATATTTCCAGTCTCATAAATAAAATAAAAGCTTAGGAGTCTTAGATTTATGTCAAGGCTCTCCGGGACTTAAAAATGGATAAGTTTTCTTAGATAACAAAAAAATTAAGAGCAAAACAAATTTAATAGAAGCCTCAGAAATTTCAAACAAGGCATTCCCAAGACTTAGATTATGGATAAGTCCCTTTTTTGTTTTGACTTAATTAAGGACAAGTCTGAGACTTAGATTAAGGACAAGTCTCAAATATATATTAAGAACATGAAAATAAATATAAACATGAAATAAATTTTAAGTTAGTGAGCAATATGCTCATATTGATATAAATATGTACATAACTATATTTATACATATATATAGTTAGATTAGATAACAAGAACATAACCATATAAACTCAAAATCAACATGATCCATGGATAATGCATGAAACAACACCTAATATTAACTAAGGATGTATGGGGAATATGTTTTCTTTAAAAAGATGAATCAAAGAATGTGTTTGAGTTGAAAAAAAAAAATAGTAGCAAAGGAACTAGCAGCAAGAAGAAAAGATATAAAAGAGAGAAATTTGATGGGAGTTGTAAAGTGTAAGAAGGTGTAAAGATAATGGGTATTCATAGATATAAAAATGGTGATTTTTGTGTGAAAAATAAATTAAAAAGAAAAAGAAAAGGAAGGGGGCAGCAATGTTTGTGTACCCAAGGAGAAATGAAAGAGAGAAAAGAGAGAAATTTGTAAGGAGATGCAAAATGTAAGAAGTGTGAATGAGTATAGGTATTTATAGAGGAGATTTGGTGAGTTTTTGTGTGTAAAAAAAATAAAAGAAAAGTTGGCTGCAGCAAGGACAGCACCAAACGCGAATGACGATGGGGAAAGAAGAGAAAAAAGACAAAAATCAAATGATAAATGATAAATTTGACTTGCAATGAGTTAACTTGTAAAAGTAGTAAATAGGATGGTGTGTAAAAAATAGGAGTAAATTATAAGGAAAAAATATGGCAATAAGTAATGGCAGCAAATAAAGCAAATAGTAATGGATAGTAGTAAAATATAAGATAAGTTATTGGTAGAGATAACATATGGGTATATAAGCTATATCTGACGTTTTTATGACTTGAAAAATTTCTATATGATGTTTAATGAATATCTAAATATTTTTCAAGTATAATTTGATTGTTGGAAAATTTTATCTTGTTTTGCATGTTGTGGTTGCATATGGAAACTGATCCCGTAAAGGTCCAAAACGATTGAATTTTTGGAAACTCTGATCTTTTTAGGATTTATACTATATATATGATTCATAATTTAAATGCATAATATTTTCCTAATTAATTATTATTTTATGGTTTTAAAAGCTATCCGATCGAGTCTGGATTTTCTAAGATTCACAGTTGACTCGGCTTGACTTTTAGGATTTCGATTCCGTTTTTTAGTCTAAGGTTTTACTTATAAGATTACCATAAAATTTTAGGAGTTTTCAATTATAGAAAATTATTCCTTATTATTTTATCAATACATATTATTTGAATGTACTACATCGATTTGTATGTTAGAAATCAAATGGATGAATTATTTAGCATAAGGTTTTTGAATTGCTTGAGCTATTGGATCGTTGTGATGATGATATGTTTTTCTTTAAGGTTTCAAACTTTATCTAATTCATTTGATGTCTTTGACATGTTCAATTTATTTCACTAATTTTCTAATTAATTTTTTTAGTATGATATCGGTCAACATTATTTAATTAATATTGTTATTGGTTTTGCTTGTTTGCATATTTTCTATTATAATTATCTTGATATAGTATTTGTTGGACCAAAGATTTGTAAGACACGTAGTTCATGCCAATAATTGTAAGTTTTCTTAGGTAATTAGTCTTAGGGTCTTGTTTTATTATAAGTTGTATTGATATTATGATTATGTATATACTATTACGATTATTATTAAATTATAATGATACTTAACGCATTTACAATGTTGGATAAGAATCATACAGCATTGTTACAAGTTGATAAGTTATTACGATTACAGTAATATTAGTACTAAAATAATTATGGTCTAATATGATTAATATTGTTAACTTATGAAAATTGTTTTGATATGTGGATCAAGGATGGTATTATTATTTATCATATAACAAAATAATCTTGTTTATTTTTACTAAAACATATATGTTAGTTACAATATACTTTTGATATCATTAATACCATTATTATAAATTATAATAATAGTTTGTCATATACTTATTAGTATCATATAGGAGTAGGTATGGATCGGGTTGGTTTCGTTTTTCCTAAAACCAAACCAAACCATAATTTATGATTTGGTTTTTATTCCATCCCAAACCAAACTATTATGGTTCGGATTAGAAATTTTTTTAGCCATTAAATAACGGTTTGGTTTAGTTTGGATTACAACTTAAATCAAAATTCTAACTAAAAATTTTCTTTGTTCTAGTTTTTTTTACATTTGTGTAGATACTTAAATATTTATATCATTTTACAAAGTTTATATTATAAACCACGACTCTATAAATTCATCATACTTTTAATCTATAGTTCTCTATAAAATCAGTTATCCACTAATAAAATACATTCACCAACTAATACATAGTAAGTCATGATTTATAATTTTTAATAGAACCATCAAGTCAATTATCTACCAATAAATTTAACTAAATTAAAAAATCATCTATCGATAAAGTTCACTAATGAATAAAATGATCCACTAACAAAATATATTAAACAATTAATACATAATAATATTTTATAACTGAAAAAAAATTTCATACTTTATAAAGTTAAAAGCTATTAAAAAAAATAGTTTATCATTAACAAAAAAACATATCATGAGCCTAAAAAAATAAAAAATGAACAAGTTGATTTTAATCAATATTCACCAAATAATAAATATCGAATGAAATCACATGAACATATAGTAAAATATTATTATATTTTTCGAAAATGGTTTGGTTTAGTTTTACGGATTGGTTTGGTTTACCTTTCAAACCAAATCATAAATTTACGAATTGGTTAGAATTGGAAAATTTTTAAACCAAACCATTAAAAAAAATCATATTTTCGATTTAGATTGGTTTGGTTACGAATTGGTTCTGTTTGGTTGGGTTTTTTTTCCTACCCCTAGTATCATGTGCCCAAGATAACCACATGATTAAATTAGTAATATAAAATATTTTATGAGTATTATATTTATAGTTTTTCTATATTATAATTACTTATTTTATATTTTGGATATTTTCTTGTGTAATAACTTGTTTATATGATTTTAGTGACTTCCAAGGGTTTTACTTACTAAAGAAGGTGGTGTTTAACTTCTTTAAGGAATTACAATCATCTTTAATTATAAATCTATAAAATAATTAATTATGATTATTTTGGAAATTTACTTATTAGACGTTATGTAATTCTACATGTTTGATGAATCTAGAGATATACCTATATTTATTTATTGAAGTTAAGGTTTTGCTTAATGATTTATTATGCGACTCTTATTTGAGAATTTTCAAGGCATATTTATTGTTTTCTCTAATTATTTTTCGAAATTAATTGATAGTTCTTTTAAGTTTTACTAGAGCTTTAATAACCACTTCATTACTTCTTGGATTTATCATCACTCATTGAGTGCAAAAACTTAAGGGAAATTTTTGTTAATGATGATCCAAATTTCTTAAACTATAATCAAACCATTCATATTTTAATATTCTTAAATTGTAAAAAATGGGAAGTGATTTTTGGGACTTTTCCAAAAGATTTACAAGATTTTATGTCATATTCCTACTAGTTATCAAAGTCAGTTTGTGCAAAATTAAAGAGTTTACACTTAATGAGTTAAAATGAATTATATTAATAAGATTCTATAACATAAATGGGTTTGCCTTAGCGTAATAATTGATCATGACTTAGTAACTAGGTGGATTGATTAATTCTAATCAATTTGGCTAAGAATTAGGATAATATAGGTTTAAATTGGAATTGACTTAAATTAATATGTTGATTTAAACCTTAAATAATTTAGAGTATGTAATTTCTAAAATATGTTAGAACAAAGCTATGTGTAATTCAAGATAGATACAGACAATGGAAAACTATTCGTATCTTAGTGAGATGATCTTCGCAACCATGGTGAGGTTCCTACTTTTGTATCTAATCAAATGAAAACTTAAAATAAATATTTAAAATGAATTTAAAGTAAGTTAATAATTAATCTAAATACTTATAAGAATTAGTTTTCTGAACAGATGATTGGATGGCAGACCTCTCCTTTAATCTTGATTGGATGGACATCATAAAATGTATGCAGTAACTTACGTATTGATTGTTAGGATATGCATTTAAAATGAATTAAAACTTAAAGACAACTTAATAATTAATGAGTGTTGATTATGCTTGTGCACCGAGAGCAACAACCTTGCTTAGAGCCAAGCACGATAGTTAGACACTTAGGCGATCTCTTACCATGATGCAATGACAATTCATACGTGGCTCAACGGATAGATGATAGGGAAAATGATATAGGAATAACATCTACTTAGACTTGAAAGGATGTAATATGGTATGGCTCACCTTTATAGGACCGGTTAAGCCGTATTATATTATGGACTGAGATAAGTAGAGATGCGTAACGATTGTAAACCTTACATACATCTACTTAGACTCAAAAGGATGTAATATAATATGGCTCACGTTTACAAGACTAGTTAAGCCATATTATATTATGGACTAAGATAAGTAGAGATGCGTAATAGATGTAAACCTTAGATGAAGCTATTTTTTCTTTTTTGGTTAGATATAAGAAACATAAGTATTCGAGCTGTTTATATCAACCCCTTGAGTAGTTGCTGTTACTCAAGATCCCAAAATTCCAAGAGGCATGATTCAAAGTGTGAGTACTGTAGTATTGTTATTTCATTTTATTTTAAAGATAATAACTTGTTGTTTGGTGAATTGCATTAGATTACGCCTGTGTGCCATCTTATGTATGTCTGTGTTATTGTTGTATTGGGCTTCAGCTCATTGTCGTTTCCTTTCCAAGTATTGAGTTGATGATGATGGTGATGTTGATGATTGACTCAGGTTAGGCAAATTTGGGAGATTTCGTGGAGAAGTGATATTTATTTTTATTTTGTTTAAGAACTAAATATATATATATATATATATTGGAAATTATATGTTTCTTGAAGGGCCTAGAAGAGCCCATTTGTTTTTGTGTTAAGTTTTAAAGTTTTATCATATTATCATAAAAAGGTATAAGAGATATCTAATGATATAGTTTTGTTTATGAAAATTGTCTACTCATAAGAACATATTATAAAATGCTTTGAAAGATTCATTTTGCAAAATTTGTTTTCCTGTTACAAATCCAATTGTTTCCAAAATCCAAATAAAAATTTCAAAAAATAAAATTGAGTAGCAAATAATCACGATAAACAAGTCATATAAGAAAGCTTGAGCATATAATATACAAGTATTATAGTGGTTGTATACGCCTTGATAAATTTTGGGGCATTATAGAAAACGTAGGTCTAGAGTTTGATTAGATTGTTAACTTTTTATTTGTATTGAATTTGTATCGATAACTTATCAGTATCAGTTCAGTTTGATCAATTTATAAGTAAAACTATAATTTTTCATTGGTATCATATCTGTATCAGTTCAATATTGTTTCGATTTAAAAATGAAACTAAACCAACTATCCAAACATGGTTCTAATGTCACCTATCGGGAATCGAAATCATTTGACTTGCAAAGTCTCATCTCGCCACAATATAAGGGCACAAGACAGCGAATTTCCAATCTAACATTTCACATGATTCCTAGAGCGCAAATTTTCAATTTTAACATTTCACAAGATCCCTATAGAGAAACAGATATTTGTTATTAAACCTGTGAACATTATGACAAGAAGTTTGTAGGGTTATCTTACCTTGCATCCCATCGTAGCACATCTTACAAAAACCGATCGTCAAGAAGAGAATGGCCCCGGAGAATTCTTAGCCGCGATCACTGCTCACTAACAACTTCCACTTTGCCTCATCTTTCTTGCTATGTTGCCGCATCATTTCCTTCACATGTCTGGACCTACGAGAGCATTCACAGCACTGTTCCTTGGCAACAATTCCAAAAGGAAAAGGACTGACAAAAGCTCCTTCAAGGATGGAGCCGGTCTTTAGCAAAAGTTGAGCCTCTCTAACAAGGAGCAATCCCTAGCCCCTCAATATATATATATATATATATATATATTGTTTTTTTAAGATATTATGTGTAATTTTTATTATTACGTGGGATCCCATAGAATTATAAAAAGTTGTGAAAGATTTTAAAGATAAATATTTGAAAAACAAAGACCTTAAAATTATGTGATACTTTAAAGACCTCTTAGAGATCTCACGATTATGGATGCTCTGATAAAAGTTCCTGCTGCCAATTTTCCCTTCCTAAGATGCACACGTGTGATGGCATGCTTACATCTGCTCATACATATACCAAACCATTGCACATACGTGCACAGGAACCCAACATCTGCTTGGAATGTGAATAGGTTGTTTTAAAATATTACTTTCTGAATTTTGATATGAACTTCTGGATCAATATGGGATTGATTTGCTGTAATGAATCACTTAGGTTTACTAATTACTTATTACTGGTAGGTTTCTTTGTATGTATTTCTGGAAAGAGGAGGCATAGACAATAGTGAAACTGCATTTTTCGTACAAGGGCCTTAGGCATACCTGAACAGGACCTTGCAAGCATCAATCTAAAAACATATGCAAGTGTAACTATAAGTGCTACAATTAGAAGAAAAATGTCAAGACTAGGGTTTTAAGACCTTTGCAAGCAGGGAATCCACAAACCAGAAAGCTTTGTTAAAGCTTAAGACAGATTGGTGTCTTGAGGTAGATTCAAACAGTCTACATCTCATTCCAGTTCTTAATGAACAATAAAAACAATCCATGCAATATATCATCTGCTGTCTCATATCAGTGAGTTCTTCATTTATTTATGCATGTGTTACTTGTAATGCTAGTGCCAGCTGTATCTGTTGATCAGTTGGTCAGGGAAAGGATTAGTTACAGATCACTTTGACAGTCTAAGCACACTATTGGACTATGGTAACAATAACTAAAGAACTGGTGTCAGTTAGCTATATCTTTCATAATTAGAGAAATGATGATTAGTTACAGATCACTTTGACAGCCTAAGCAAATAATTGCAATGGTAGCAATAACTAAAGAATTGATGTCGACTAGATATATCTTTCATGGTTTGTGAGTCATAGTTTCTCCCTAGTACTTTATATTGTGGTAATTTGGGCAGCCCAAGAAGTAGCTTGAGTCCTTGTCTCCATGGTCAAACTAAACAATAGAATAGTGAAGTTCCTGATGGCTTTCTTTGCTTTAGTTTTGTGCCTTTTCAGATGCTGGTCACCCATGTTATGACCAAAGCTTTAAGTTTAGAGCAACCATGATTTTTTTTGACAAAATGGTTCTTGAAGAATGATACAGCAGTGGGCTATACAGACAACCATGATTAATTAGGGCAACAGCGATTAGAACTCACCTTGATATGAGATAAATTCCCAGCAATCTCCTCAATTTCCTGACTCAGCAACTTGTAATACTTGCCTACCTCATTTCCTATCTATCTTCCCCTCTTATAATGCTGACAAGTCACTACTAACCACCCTATCACGTCAGCACACCCCACAGTAACAGTACTGCAACTTAACATACTAAATGCTACTACTACAACACACTTCACAAGTAGACATATACAACACACTACACCCAAAATACTTTCCAATACTACCACCACATCGGTCCACTCAGAGTCTCACAGCAAGAGCTACTCTTCTTCTATACACATTTGGGCACTCTTGGGGTCATATCAAAGAAGATCCAACTTGATGGGCTGTGATAGATATCACCTCCAGTCATGAACCAGCTATATTCTTAGTTTTATTCATGAATGTGTTATTTCCAAAGCTAACGCCAGTGAATTTGTGAATCATTGGGTTAGGGAAGTGATTACTTACAAATCAGTTAATTTGGATACCTGCATATAAGGCTCGTACAGTACAGTACATTCTTCATTAATCTTGATCACAATTAATTCAAAACTTTTTCTTACTTTACTTTTCTTCTTACTTGTCTGTTTCTGTAACCCCAGTTCTTATACATATTTCCTCCAGTTTCTAGAGAGATTCTAATGAAAAGCTCATCATTTTATTCACTTAGTTATTATTTTCGTATGTTCATATTTATATGTACGAAATGACAGTCATGTTAATTCCATGTGCGTTTCGGATGTAAAAGTGAATGCCAAGTAGGAAAATCACGCAATGCTCCATATATAAATACTTTAATATAAGATAAAGAAAGAAGCTCTTACAGCTAACCAGGATAACAGAACATCCATGATATATGTATTGTCATTTGTGACAATGCACATGTCTGCACTGCATTTCTCTCGGAGAATAGTATCCCATACATGCTGGGTACAGTCAGAAGTAAGAGTTGGGAATTATCTTAAATTGACAATCATTTAATGTAATAACTAATAAGAGCTCAACTGTACCTGGATTGAATGTTTGGTTGTTGCTTAGTAATATACCAGAGAAGACAATACTTTCAGCATCTGCTTTAAGGAACCTAAGCGTGTCTCTCCACAGGCAAGGCAAAAAGAAACATTGTTGAACCAGCCTTCCTGTGAAAAAGTGAATAACAGGACCTCGAAGCTAACAGGGAAGCAGCTTGAACTTGAATCTTATCAATGCTTCTGAGAAGCATACACACGATGACAAGATGCATACAGAAGTAGAATTATTCTCTTATCTCAGATCCATTTCATTACTTCTACAAAAGAAGAAACCAGATAACTTAGCATAATTCAGCGACCTCTTCCTCTCTTTCTTGTCAACCATCGGAGCACTTAAAATGAGTTGTTTATACTGATTACACATCAAAGATCTTATAATGATGAAATACTTAACAAAAGGGTGAGAGAACATGAGACTTCATATTATATCAAATACCATAAGCAACATCCTTCAGAAAATCCTAAACAAGAATTCTAAGATCATATATATAAAGGTAAAACGTAAACTAGCTCGGGTAAATCAAAGAAATGTCAAATTCACTAGCTAGTTTGTTTCGATAAACATCGCCTAAGGAGCAAAGGCACCAAATTTATGATGCTATCCATAACACTTTTACTTCTATGCATCCTTCAAAAAGTCTACTGTCACTAAACGAATACAGATAACAATTTCAAGTCATCAACAGCCACATAAAGCTTCCTCAGTTGGTGTCCGACTTCTCCAGTGCTGCAAAATAAAAGGCAGATAAAGCAATCTAGAGTAGACAGGTAAAAGAACAAAAATAAGGGGGTAATGAGGGAATGACAGAGAGAGAGAGAGAGAGAGCTCACTGTTGTAGTTCAGAAGTTTCTCAATAAGGTCGACATGGGTCATAAGCATTCGTCTACAACAATATCGTACTAGCCCCAATGCATCAAGAGCATCTCTGCACAGCCCAAATGCAACACAAGTTCTGCATGAATGGCTTATAATCGTGCAAAGAGCAAGCTCCATAATGTCCCCATCTAAGTTTTAAATACTTGTTCCAAAACATTTTCATCACCAAAAGTTCTTCCATTATGGATCTACTATCATGAATTCAATACATAATCTTACCATTTAGCATGTGCTCTAGTATAATAATCACATCATGTTTCAAATATTAAAGCTTTAGGAAGCGAAACAAACCCTTCAAGATAATCTGACTGAAGAAGATCAAGATACTGGTCCCACTTATTTCCAATCACCTGAAAACAAAACCAAAACCTCCAATTATCAAGTAATTAAATAATCTTAAAAACTTTTGTTACAGAATAGAGTACAAAGGATCAATTTTTCGTCTCATTAAGTGTAGAAAATTGAAAGGAGTAGAAGAATAGAAGTATCAATACCTTTCCACAGGTGAAGCAACGGACTGGAATGATCATCTTTTTAATTTGACACTTCCCAAAAACCCTAACCCCTAGTTCCAGTTTGTTTTCTATGTGATCAGCTGCAGTAGTTTTTAAATATTCATGTATGAGTGCCTAGAGCAACAGGGTTTTTTTTTTTTCCCCTCTTCCTCCTCATCTCTTTTTTTTTTTTTTTTCCACATTTCTTTAGTTTATATAGGATAAATTGTAAATACACCAAACACTTTGTCACCTTATCTTTAAAATTTTGTGCTTAAACCTTTTATTTTCAAGTATGATGGGCAAGCAACCTTTTTTTCATATTTATTTTTTAATTTATATATTTTGGTCAGCAATTATTGATTTTATAAGTCTTCTTTTTTTTTTTTTTTTAATTCTGTCCATGACAATATAGGTTATATCAATAATCAATTGTACTAGAGGATGACAAATAATCTAAGGCCAATGTGCACTTACTAATTTTTCAATAAAAATATACTAATAAATGCAATAGACACAATACAGATGCATTTAATGCTAAATAATTAAATAAACAAATCAATTATATATTGTTTAATGAAATAGTACTTTTCGTTTGACAACTATTATTTATAAGATATAAAAAAAACATATTTGTGAAAACCCATAAACAACTTGTATATATCCCAATTATTGCAATTTTTATTTCATTCTTCTAATTATAACTTTCAATTTCTTTCTTAATAATAAAAATTACCATGGTAAATTATATGAAAAACCAAAATTATCTCATTTTTCTTAATAAGATGAATGATAGTCTTACACATTATTAAAGTAAATAAATTTTATTTTATTTTACTAGTTTCGTAAGAAACTTTTTTTTTACAAAATTACCCATATGTGTTTGATCGGTGTGCATTTTGCCCCTAAGCCACAAAATCATGTGCTTAAATCTATGATCTTTCAAAAATGTGCCTCTTCACCAATTTGGGTATCTAAATGCACAATTTTAAAACATTAAAAAGTTTAATGCACATTAGGTATATTAGCAATTTACCTTAAAAGAAAAACAACATATAAAGGAACTAAACTTCTTATATTCATAATTATCTTTCAATTAGAATAAAAAAAATTAAAATGAGTGATTGAAAATTAAATCAGCTTAAAAAGCCCATTGTACAATGCAATGCCAACAATATCAAAAGCAATAGACTTATGCCTAAATGTTTCATGAAAATTCAATTTGATACGTGAAATGAAGTGTTACGCCTCAAAAGGGGGTCTAGTAAGATTGCCCCAAAGTTATTACACCATGTGCACCCATAATATAAGAATCGTCTTGCAAGTTAGAGATTACAAGACTGTATTTTATTGATTTAATTCACATAATTTAATCAAACAAATATACAATAAAGTATGATGAAAAAGCACATTCACACATTCTTAACCCAGTCCTAGCTAATATCACTCTTGCACAAAAACTATTAAGGGGTGAGCAAAACTACGAGCTCAGTGAGATAACTTGACTGGACCACACATCAAGCAATAACAAACAAGTTTAATTAGCTAGTGTATGCAATGCATCAATCACTTATATGCACAAGTACAAGCTTGGATAATCCGAAATCTAAACAGGATGTAGATTTACGCCCTCCCATCGGGATTGAAGGAAATCCTCAACTAGTGACCCAACTACCTAGGAGTAATTAAGCATACAGGAAAACAACAATTCTCACTTTAATTATGTCATTATAATAAACATGTCTTAATACCCATTTCATGTTTCAAACATTCGAAACTCCACTAAGTGTTAGTCATTTCAACGCGATACAACAGGCGATGCCTTTCATTTACCAATTAGTTCCCATGGAACCAACAGAACAAAGATAATCTTGTGTAAAACTAATAACCTTTAACCTAGAAAAATCAAGCATTACCAAAGAACTGAAATACTAACATATAGTAGGTTGTCATTGTCACGCCCAGAGGGTACCCTAGTAGTAGTAAATAAGTCACACTTGAATACTATTACCATATTACATTCAGAGAATGATAGGTTTTCAAGACAACAGGATCTTTTTAGTTACTTGATAAGAAATAACAAATATATGAAAGAAATAACATAGTGAATAAACATTACAAAACTATTATAGACCATATAGTTCTTCTGAAGTACATGACTAAATAATCTATTCTAATAATACATAACCATTAAAATTAAAATGTAACCGTAGACTTCCAGCTTCTAAGTTCTTACCGGAGCCATAATCCTGGAAGTGACTAACCAAGGTCGTAAAGTAAACCTGAAAAGACTGTTGGGGTATGAGCGAAACCACAGCTCAGTGAATAACCAGACATATCATACATCACACAAATTATTAGCAATCATATGCAATGCAAGCACTCAACCATATGCACAGATACAAGTTTGGATGATCTAGAATCCAAACAGGAAAAAGATTTACGTCCTCTTTTTAATGGGTTGAAGAACCAGTACTCAATGACCCACCTGCCTAGGAGAGACTAAGTACACAGGAGAATCAACGATTTCTCGTTTTAAGGTTATCACTTTGAATATAGTTGATTAAATTGACCATCTCCTACAATCCCCATAGAAACTCCCTAAGTATTAATCATTTCAAAGCGATTCTACGGGTGACGTTCTTCGGTGCCTTTTAGTTCCCATAGGACCGCCAGACCAAAGAGAACCTCGGAAGAACTAACACATTAGAACAACAAAGTGAAAACAGAGATCCGAAATATTAATACGTAGCAGGCTGTCACACCATTATATATGCAATAATGCAATTTGTGCAATGCACGATCATATTATTTTGTCAAGTCAAAAATTCTTAATCAATTTTCACGGTGACCATACATTATACACAATCATCATTATACTACTTCACATCATCAAATCATTTCATTATCGCTTTTGTAAGGATATCTTAACAATCATATAATCAGATCATAACATACTTTCAAACATTCGTTTAATTATCTTTACATTACACATTCAGCTACTTACAAGCACAAACAGTATAATATGACTGAATTACCCACATGCTCATACTGACTCAGTCATAGTAATCAATTGGTAGATCTTCCAGTGTATCAAAATTACCTATTTAAGATGAATAAAATATTCATCAATATAAATTATATATCCAAATTTCTACATGTAACTAGTGTCCTAGACTTGATTTCTATCAAGTTTTGATGGCAACTATTACTAGTTTTAAGTAATTCTATGCTGATCTCAATGTAGAAAATTATAGTTATCTATTATTACTTAGTGTCGTCATGTTTCTCTTAATGTATCTCCTATATTTATTTTGTTATTTTTAGAAGTCATATTATTCGAAAATTTATCTTATTTCAATTTCCATTCTTACCTATTTTATCTAATTAGAACAAATATTTGATTAATACTAACTTTTTATACTAAATGGTCTTAAATTCTAGGGTTTTAAAAGTTATTAGATATTATTCTACATATGCTTGAATACTTATATTTATTTAACTATTTATTAATTCTTATATTATAACATATATAATATACTAAGTAGAAGTATTGCATATGTATATATATATATATATATATAAGTTCTGTTGAAGTCAGATTAAGCTTTCGTTGAAAAATTTAGCTGTACACCGGCTCAAAGCCGCTAGCCTTCAAACCCAGGTGCTGGTGTAAAATTGGTTTTATAAAATATTTCAAATTTGTTGCACTAGCTTTGAAAACTATCGGCTTTCAATGTACGCCGGTCCTACGTCATCGGCGTATATCTCCAGGCAGCCGACTTACGTTCATGTTTTACATGAAA
The DNA here is from genome assembly GCA_024138025.1 of Combretum micranthum. NCBI lineage: Eukaryota > Viridiplantae > Streptophyta > Magnoliopsida > Myrtales > Combretaceae > Combretum > Combretum micranthum. The sequence continues at coordinate 411,000 of JAMXBD010001090.1, read as the reverse complement.
ATTATTTTACGTAGCGTCTGATGAGTGTAAGCCGCCTCTACACCGCCGGCCTATCCATGTAAGCTGCTGGCGTTGAGTGACTACACTGCCGGCTTTGAGATAGTGTTGGTACTATTCATCATCTTCCTCCTCTGTCCGATTCATGTTCTTTAATTTTTACACATTAAAAACATTATCAAACCGTTCCCAAGTGTTTATATAGCTTATATAAGGTCATAAAACAATTGTGAACACGTCTAATAACACACACTATATATATATATATAGGTCTCGATTCTTACTAACACATAGCTAGGGTTTTGAATTTTTACCTCGTTAGAGCTCGTTCGATGAAATCCGAAGCTTGTGGTTATGTTTATTACGTTCCTAAGATATTATTAAAAGTCAGTTATAAAGCTTAGATTTGAAAGAAAATCATTCTAACTTCATCAACTTACCTTTGGAACTCGTATTCAAGGGTTTTCGTTTTGCTTTTCTTTGGATCCGAGTTCGATTGTTTGATCGGTTTGTTCTTTGTTTTTGGTTTGTTTTGTTTGCTCTTGGAAGGTTGATTTGTTCTGGAAAGTGTGAGGGTTAATGGAGTTTGTTTGTTTCCTCATTAAGGTTATTAAACACTCATATATATAGAAGAAGGAGAATGGAAACGTACGGCTGTTTCTTCCCTCCGAATTCTCCTCCGATTTTTGATCTTTTTGGCTGTTGTTTTCGCTGCAATTAATGTTGGGTTGATGTGGCATTCTATGATTGGTCTTTGGGGTTGCTTTGTTTGACAATTGAAATGAATTATTGATCAAATCGGCTTCTTTCTTCCTCCGTATTTTCCCACCGAATTGCAGCCGACAAGCATATATATATATATTAGTTATTTATTTAATCAATTTTTGAGTTAATTTAACGAGTTATACGGGTATAAATTAGCTATTATTTGAGAGTTGTTGTACAAAAATATGTTTATAGAGTTATACAAAACTCTTAGATTATCAAATAGTACAATTTTTAGTTTTATATATACGTAATTAATTACTCGTATAATTTTATCTCCCGTGATTAAGATTTCTTAAGCTCATTAGGTCAATTTTTGTTTCAGGCTTTGATAGCTTAAGAAAACTCGGTTTAGAACAATAGCGTGATTCATTTATTTGTTTGGAGTTCAGATTTTGAGTAATTCAACAGTTTATATTTTTGTTGTGTATTTAAAATCTTATCGGTTTATCTTTGGGTCATCGTTTTCTATCTGTAAGCATAAATAACCATTTACTTAGTATTGGACTTAATACGGAGACTAAACTATATATATATATATATATATCTTTAGTTTTGGTACTTGTCATGAAATCTTATTAGTAACGTTTAATTTTTAACTAGAAATCTTGAATTTAGGGTTTAAATCTAAATATAAGCTTATTACTACTTGTTGTTACAATCTCGAATCATTATCGAGATAAAAAACAATCATTTAATCTCTATATTTATATTTTCCTATTTAAATCTATTTGTATGTCAAGTTTCGGATCTTGAAGAAATTCTTTATTCAAATTCTAAATCCTTTATCTAATCAATTTCTAGTTATTGATCTATTCTTAGACTTTAATTAGAATCTAAATCTATTATCTAGTTCATACAATCTATTGTGAGGTCGTGCACTAATGTGGAAAATTCCCGGGGTTTACAGTCATGCTTTTATAATGCAATATATTCAAATTATGCAATGCACATCCATTTCATTTATGGTACCAAAAGTTTTTAGTCATATTTAAAGCGATCATACAATTCATAAACAAACATCAACATATTTTACACAGTAATTATCATATAATAAAATTTTCACTTACAATATGATGTTTTGGCAATCAAATATACACCAAGCATCATACAGTATACTCAACCCTGCATGCATATCAGTTTTAGATATATTTCATTATAAATGCAACTATACTACTATCACGCTCCGAAAGGTACCTTAAACGTGGCAGTCCGCCGTACATAATATTAAAGCCTAGGAATGACCGCCTCAGTCACGCGAAGGCTTCCATACCATATACAAGACGTCTAACACATGGAGGAGACACATCGGAGTGATATATTTTATATTGATACAACTTGAGTAACATGTAAAGGAAAATACACTTCGCTATACTTCAAATATAAATCATTACACTTCAATTTTAATTCATCAAAAGATTTCACTACATAGAACTATTACAAAGAAATTCACAAAACCTAACTAGTATCTTCAAGCATTTTTACTTCCTGCCAAAATCCCGAAGTTACATTTAGCTCCAACCGTCTCGATCTCCAAGTAGTATTCTCCCGTCAATCTGTTTATTCAAACATCTATTGGGGTATAAGCTACACTAGCTCAGTGAGAATTCCCTTAATTTCATACCATGACAAGCAAGTTAAAATTCATCCATATGCTATGCATGAACAAACACATGAGCAGACAAGCATATGACTTTCTAGTAGTCATATGTGAAGGGATTTACGCCCTCCATTCAGGGTTAGGATGGTCCATAAGACATGCAACCATAATTCCAATATTGAGTGGGGTGGTCCATAAGTCATGCAACCACAATGCCAATCTCTTTCTCTTGTTTTATGTAGTTGATTCAAGTGCCTACACCACTACCGTTAACTTAAGCGATTTCGCATCCTTAATGTTAACATTGGCCCACCCGCCATCCACTAATATATTTTTATCCCACCAAAGGAATATTAGCCTATGCAATGTGACTCAATATGTGATATGCATGTACAGTTTATTCATATAATCGTGGCATGTTAATTATGTAGGTTAAGAGTAATCATAGAGAATTTCAAGCAATTCAAATCTATACTAACTCATACAATGATCTTACAACAAATCCCATCTCGATATACTTATCATTTGTTCAACCAAGATTATATCATAATTCATTTCAATTTTATCTTTTCCTAATTCTAATGTAACTAGCTACAAGCATAAGCAAGGTAACAAAATAAGAGGAAAACTCACTCGACCATTGGATCACCAGTCTCTAGTAAAAGTAATCCGGTGGTAGGAAATCGTCAATTTCGGGGTCACCTAAAAAGGAAGAAATACCATAATAAGTATTTCATCACTTAACTAATCCAAACTATTTTATACATACTATCAAATTCGTAATTCTCGTTCTACATGGGAATTCCAGCTTAAAACAACCATAACTTGGTCATTTTAACTCGGAATTTAGCAAATTATATATCGATCTCTACCTACTTCGAAAGATCTATCTAATTATAATATTATTTTCAAGTTTTGAAAACATTTAGGTCACAAAAAAAAAAGTATCAGATCTGATCGATAACGATCTCCATTTCCGAAAAATAGTTTTGTAATTGTTTGAAATGTTTCTATTTGATAAATCAAGTATACATGAAATATGAATGATTTCCTAACATGAATGACATGTGGTGAGTTTAATGTATGCATGATCTTGATGATTTTTGCTAAAAGAAAATTTTATAACTTCTTATTTTGCAAGACCACAATAACAACTACTTATGAAAAATCTAGTTTTCTAACTTCGACATTACACTTGTGTTTTGGAATTTTGTTCTTAGGAATTTCTAGTTATCTTAATTAAAATTGTGTCTTTATAACATATACTACCTAAGACCTTCATTTTTACGTGAAAATTTGTATTTTACACTTTGCAAATATGTTTTCAAATAGGTTTACTCAAAAATCCGAATTTTTAGAAATCCACTTTTAAATGATTCCTTTGGGAAAAACTTGTTTAATGCATTAAAATTTAAGACTTTATGATACCTATTACTTAAGGACTCCATTCATTACATAAAACTTTTATTTTGAGCTTGGATAATAAGTGTTCTTATGGCCTTCATTCAAAATTACGAATTTCACAAATTGACTACTAACTCAAATTTTTCCATCTTGATTCTATTTCTTGTTTTATACATTAATCTCATAAAAAATCATTTCAACTTATAAAAATCACTACTTAATGATATCTGTTACTTATACTCTTCATTTTTCACATAAAACATGAGTTTTTGAGTTGATAAATGGGTTTTCAAAATTGGCCTTGGTTGAGATCCGAATTTACCAAATTTATTTTTGGATATATCTTTTGATAAAATCCACCTAAACTTAAGAAAAACCATCTTTTACATATCCTATCTTATTAAGAGCCTTCCATTTCTTGAATAAAAACTTCATTTTTGAGTTGGAAAACATGTTTTTAAACTAGGACTTAGCTTAAATCCGAAAATAGAATTTTTTTTTATTTTGACAATCACCTTTGATTCTTGTAAAAAGAAGTCTTGATGATATACGAATTTTACTATTTTTATTCAAGTTCAAATTTAAGATCTACATATAATATGAACATGAATGTAAAAGAAATGCATGGTAGTAAACTATAAACTCATAGATCTAAACTTTACTCCTCAAAATCATTCATTTGTGATTATCTATTCCTTAAGCCCTTCATTTTAAATGTAAAATACACATTTTGAAGTTTAAAAATTGCTTTTCTAAATAACTCCCTTTTTTATCCGAAATTTCAAAAATGATTTTTATAAAACAAAAATAGATCTTGAACTTCCTAACACTTTTCGACCATTAAGCTATTACAAGTTATCTAAGACATAAAACAAAAGGCTAATGCATGTATGAACTTAAAACAACTAGATCTAGTCTACTAAACTAGTTAGAAATGCATGATTACTATGATGTCATGTGAATCATGAATAGATGATGAATATATGCACAATCACTAATAATAACAACATACCTTACTAATAAAACAAGATAATAGCATAATAACTCAAATAACAAGATCTAAACATTGTGATGACAAGGATCTCATGTTCAAGTGTTTCCACTTCCTAGCTGAACTCAGGGGATTTTGTGTGGAATCACACATGAATGAACTTGCCATTACATGGTTTCAAGATCTAAAGTATAGATCTCTTACCTATTTGTTGTAATGGAGTAAGAATTTGAAGAAAAACAAAGTGTTTGTGTGTGTGAAATGGGGGAGCCTCACGACAAAAGGGAAGAAAAGTGAGGTTTTTGTGAGCTTTTGAAACAATGAAATGAAAATGAAGAGAGAGAGAAAAGAAAAGGATTATTTATATTAATAGAATTAGGTTCGTTTGATTAAAAAAGATAAAATAAAACAAACTGGGGGGATAAATGGGGAAAGCGCCACCAAGTGAGGGGAGAGTTGAATTTGTTTGAAAATTATAATTATGTAATAAAATGTTAAGTGTAATAATTTAGTAAGAAACAAAATTTCTTGGAAAAGAAAATATAATGAGTAATTGTAAGGATGTTAAGACTAGGGTATGGTTGTGTGTGTAGTAGTTGTACTTATGAATAGTAATAAATAGTAACAAGATATCTACTTTACTGGTAGTCAAGAAAATACGAGAAAAAGGCTATAACTGTATTTTTATAATCCGAAAAATTATAAAACGTTATATTTTGAAATCCTTATAAAATTTCGGTCTAAGAGTATTCCAGAATATTTTTCTGAGTTCTAGTTTCAAGGCTCGCTTTCCGTAATGGAGCTCGGGAAAGCTCGAAGAAAATTTCGAAATCAAAACTTTTATGGATTGAAATATACTTAAAATATTAATCCACATTAAATTATTCTATAGAGGTTCTTTTAAATTGAAATCGAAAAAAGATGGATCCAGGGTTCTTAGGTTTCTTATATTAAATCTGTTTAGGGCTTTGGTTTCCGATTTCCAAAGTTTACTCGGTTACTAGAAAACCCGGGTTTACATGCAACCCAAAAATTTATTTAACTGATATACTTGGAATTCTTATGAGTTACGAGCCTAACGTACTAATATCATATATTTAATATCTCGAATCCCGAGCACTCGCTTTTTGAAGTCTGTACCCGACTGGGTTTGAAATAGATCAAAAATTCGCTAATCTTATATTTAAAGCATCCTAGTATTATTGTGACCTAAACTACACCCTTACTCATACTACCGACTCCTTGGTTAGGATTATGGAATTGCCGGGTTTAAACTACAAGGCTTACCGGGTGATTATCGGTTTAGATCTTTACAATTGGTGAAACTGATATTTTATATTTATACAACATATTTAATTTGAGATTGTAATTTTAAATTTCATTTTTGTAAGTGTTTAGTATATCTTAACGTTTTCGAATTCTTGAATTGAGTTTTATTTTTGAAAGTTAATCATTATTTACTTTTTAATAATTGGTTTTTGGTTCTACACTACCTGATTTACAAGTTGGAGTTAAATATAAATTTGTCGTACGTAGCGTTTTTTGAATTTGAAGACTGTTGAGTTCTTATTTATTTTTAAGGGATTTTCATTTCTCAAGATTAAGAAAGTTTCTGGATTCGTTCATGATTTAGGACTTGTCGAAGTTCAGTTTTAATTTGGTCATTTTTTGGGTTTATTTTCGAAGGTCATTTTGGAATTATTTACTGAAATTTTTTCGGGGCTTACAACTATGAGCACAAATAATGTGACAAGGTCAAAGTTTCTCACACTATTATCCTTGCTAATTTGTTGTAAGATGCTACTAGAAGTCTGAGAACTGTTCTATTTTTTCCTATGAAATGAGATAACAAATATCTATTACTATACTTTATTTATATGATGATATTGATTGTGTTCTTCCTGTCATAATTATCAATCCTAACCTATTTTATATACTTAGTTAGGAGTCTTTACTCTATATAGGTTATATTCTTTAGTACAGTTGTAGAATTTATATTTATGTAAGAGAAGTGTAATGCCCTAACTGATGGCATCATAACCCACCACTTGTCATTACCATCAATGGACATGCTAAGGCTATGAAACACTAATACACAAATAATCAAAATTGTATATCACCAATACTCATATACAAAGGGTGCCTTTTGAAATAGTTCATAAAAAAAACTTCTACATAGTCTTGTTGCATAAGACAAAAGCCACTTAAATAAACTTAAGACATAATAAAAAGGAATCTCATAATCATTCTTAAATAATAAAACAGGTAAACTCCATTAAGTTTTCAACTTGGTCCATATAATCTAAACATCAAGGGAACCCGGTCTAACCATCGTCCTCCCATAGTGCACAAAAACATCAAATCCAATAGGTCATAATACACCCAATCTTCACCTATTCCTGAAAAAGATAAAAGAGTGAGCGAAATCCCCCAATACATCGTACCATAAATAAACACGCATGAACATACAATATACAAATTCACATACAACCTAAAGCTAATTCAAAAAACGCAAGTTTTTATCTTTGATTAGTCAAGTAAATAACACAATTTAGAACCACTTGAAATTAGTTCTAAACCTAGAGTAACTCATGGCTCTAAGAAAATAAGTCTTTATACAAAATACTTTTATATACATATAGTGATGTTGGATATTCTCCATACATCGTTGCATACCACAATTAAGTTGGCATGACTCCTAATCTACCAGAATCATTTTTATACACGAGTCCACTCGTGACACCCTTACACATAGATCATCAAGGCGTCATCGTTAATATCACATTCTGCGTGGTCTTTACTAACAATAGCCAAGCACAAGCAGCAAACTTTTCCATTATAAGCCAGATGGTAATTAATTAAATTTACAATTCTAAACCTACTGGCACATAAAACAAGTAAGGTAAGGTCGTACCTATATTAATTTCAAGGAAAGAACTTTAATTCTACAAAACCCTGATCACATAAACATAACAGATTTCAATATACAACTTCCATAACATAATTCCAATCCAAACTTTATCTAAAACGCTAATCTCAATAGAAATATAAATCGACACACCTCTCTCCTCAATTGAAATACAAAAATTCTCCAAAGCAACAATTTCCTAAACAGATCTTTCCAAACCTTAGAATCCATTCATTACAAATCAGACTAAAATTTCAATAGAAAAACATTTCTACATAATCATAGAGATTAAAAACATTCTAACTTACCTAAAATTGATCTTTAATCCTTCTTAATCACCGAATATCCAGATCTCCAAGAAAACTACGGTTTTCTCCAATTTCCCCTTTAATTAACAAAAAAACCTTAAGGAAAAATGATAAATCTTAAAGATCCTAAAGAAAAGATAGTAAGCTGATTACCTGATCTGGACTTTGGAATCCCCTTAGCGGCTATGATCACTCAGAGAGAGGATTTCTCGGTTTAGGAGTGATTTGGAGAAGAAGACATAGTGTAGAATTATAAAGAATTTTGTGCAACTCTTTATTTTCCCCGAACACAAAGCTACCAATTTACATCGTACGCGATGGTGGTGTCAAATCCAACAAATATATTATCCTACTCTCAAATTTATATAACTTGTATATAGCAGCGAGCAAGGTTAATTTGTAGAGATTAGTTAAATCTATTTCATTCAAAGATCAAAATAAGAAAAGACGAAGGAGGGGGTGCGCTTTGTAAAATAAAAGAAAACTACTTATATTTAAAACAAATAAACGTAGTTTAAGAGCTAATTCAATATCAAAGGATTCATAACCAAAGGTATTATCATAGCCCAGTTCACAGTATTGATCATTGATGCAAAAATTTCCATTCTTTATTTTGGATAAATTAGTTATGGCTGTTAACAAGCTCTAACAACCTATCTCTCTTTACTTTTTCGATAATCAAAATAGGCTTTTGGCTATTTCTCTTATCAATTAAACAACCTAAACAAGCTCCTAGGGTTTAGTCTATCAACAACATTAAGAACAAGTGAGATCACCAATTCTAGCCAACAAATTATAAGATGACCTATTTAGACCAGATTGTATATCTTCATAACACAATTTGATTACCTATATCATAATCAATCAAGTTATTATACCACAAATGTTAGAATGATCAAACAATTATGGATTTGATATTCTAACTGGTAGAAATTACCTTGTTAATCAAGATAATAGAATAAAAACAGATAGAAGATCTATAAATATTCCAAACAAAGAATAGATTCAATAACAAATGATTTTGATCTCACAATCCTGAAAGAACCAAACTTGCGATAGTCCTTTAGCTAGAAAATACAAATTTAGCCACTCAAATCCATAAGAATCTCCCTAAGGTTTTGGAAATCTTCTAATATTAGGTCTGATCTAATGGAAAATATAGAGAAGAATGAATAATGCTGTAAAGCAACATCATTGCCATTTTGTAGAAGAATTCTTGGAATTTGATTCGCCACTATGTATACCGATAGTTTCAAAATGTACGACGATGGCGTACCTTACCAGCATTGGAATTTAAACAAAGGAACACTAGCAGTATTTAAGACGACGTTGAGGTAACTTTAATATTTTTGGTAGTGCGCATGGCCTACACCAATCCAATGCCAACAATGTTGATTCTTTAGGAGCTAATGTATGTTGAAAAAATCGAACGCTAGTGAAAATGTTGAAGTAAGCTAGCAGCATACATTTTCTTAAGCCAGCATTAATGTTTTTGGTTCTATACACATGCAAGGCTGGCTATACGCCAGTGGTGTAGAATCCTGGTTTGCCAGCATTCGCTCATTTTCTAAAAGGCTGATGATTCTTGTTTTCAAAGCCAGTGGTGTATGTTCTATCCTAGCCGGTCCTAGTTGTCTGCTTGTGAAAATGTAGGCTATCTTGATACAAATTGGCCCGGGTTTGATTTTTCTTTGTTTTTAAACTTGCATATAACTTCTTTAATTACTTGTGTTTGATTTATGACTTGAAATATCATGTTAAACTTAATTAACTACTTATTCCTCATGATTTCTATAAAAATCAATAACAAATTAACATGGTTTGTTCAGTGAAAATTGAGTATAATTCATCTTTAAAAAAATTCCCCACCCTTGAACTTTTTCCTTAGATTTTCTCTCTTTTAATTATAAGTCTTATTGCTCTTGGTAGCTTAGCATTCCTGTTCTTTTGTTCCAGACAAGCACTAATTCTCTTTTTGGGAGGTTTTTGCCTCCATCTTTTTATATTTTCAAAGTTCAAAAATTAAATTTTGCCTTTCCTCCCTTCTCGTTATAGTGAGTTCACTGAGTCGGCACATCCTGGGCTCATCACCCAAGTGACCAAGTTTTAAAGAGACCCCTAAAGACTCTTCCTCACTCTAACATTTAATTTTGGATACTCATAACTCAATTACCTGAGTTAGTGGAGTAAAGACTATGCTTATTTGTTTCTTTTTTTCTTTTGAATGCAACACAAATTTAAGACTTTTTTTATAAAAGATCACTAAGTAAAAAGTGTCATATACCTCTTTCACTAAGTGTTGAAAGCTCTTTTAAAAGGATTATATACATGCTAACTTTTTGCTAGAAGTATACCTGTTTATTTTTTACATAAAGAGTCAACCTACTCTCAAACTTTCAATTCTAAAGCTAAATACAAGGTAGGTTTGTTCCTTAAAGATTTACTACTCAATTTTGACCAAGTATTCTAATCATAATAGTCGGTGAGTAAGACACTTAGCAAATCAATTTCATTTTTGCACGTATGCTATTTCAATATTCAATACAATGTCTAGATTTCATAAAATTTTGTAAAATTTTGGCTTAAAATTTATCATACACTACTTAAGAACAAACAATTCAAAGTGTGGGTACAACATTCAGCTCAAATGTCTCAGATATGCAAATAATGGCAATTGGAACAAGTTTGGAGAAGATTTGTGCAACTTTGGAATTAAGGAAAAATCAACACTAGCATAACATCAACCAACACTACCGGCTCTGAAAATAGAAATCACAAGCCTTTGATACAGAACTGTACGCCGGATTTTAGGAATCCAATGCCGCCGGTGCATAGCCGGCATGGCTTATGAGAAGAATTGAAAACTTAAGCACTGTTAGCAATGCTACGGGCCTTCTACAAACAATTCATCAATATTCAACATTATCATCCTATATCAGCATCTAGAGAATCTGCACCGCTAGCGTATAGCTATCCTAGAATGTCAACAGTAGCTAAAACCTTAAGGCAGTCTCCAATACCATCTCAAACATAGTCGATATTGCCTTTTCATATATTTTGATGAACAACGAACACTGGCAAATCAAATTTCAACACCACCAGTGTAGACATCAGCCTTCAATTAAAAGCTGCCTCAAAGCTGTTTAAACACTGCCAATGGTTTTGTCTTGGATTTTGTAGACACCCAATTTTTGCCCAATTAATTAAGGCTTAAATTTAATTAAACTCATTTTTCCAAAAGCCTTAAGTATTAATGAAGTTGGCAGGCCAAATGGCCTGTTGGTTAAACACATTGACCCAAACACCACTCAAGCTCAAGGACCCAAGTTCAAACCCTAGCAAAGGCAAATTTTTACCTTTTTATCATTTTTGCCTTTTCATCTTTCTCAAAGTGACTTTTGCCTTACTTTGCATTAGTTTTTAACTGACAAAACATCATTGATTGTTGAAATTGATGATGCCATTGCAAAGTGGTTATGGAATGTGAAAGATTAGTGCACAATTCATGTGTAAAACAACCCAAAAGTCACAAAATTTATGCTAAAAAAATTGGAAAAAATACAATTTGCAAAGCATTCAATTGCACATAAATGGGGAGTTACAAGAATTGGAAAAATTGGACAATTAATCTACCCACAATGATTGATCTGATGAAGGATATGAGAAATCAATCATCAATTCATCAGTTTCAAACAAGTTAATCACGAATTTTCGAATTAAATTCGTGAAAAACAAAGAGGCAAAAATTGATTCATTTTCGAAACTGTTTGAAACGTAAAATTGAGCTTGCAACCTATAAATAGGGGGTCCCAGGATCAAAAGGCACAAGTCAATTTCAAGAAACACATACACAATAGGATCAATTCGAAGTTTTCAAGTTTAGGGTTAAAATTCGAATTTTTTCAAATTCGAAGTTCTTGGATCAGATTTGATCCAAATTGAATGTTTCAAGAATGTTAGAAACTTGATTTAGATGATTTAGTGTGCTTAGATTTGCTTGAATTGCTCAAATTAATCTTTGCAAATTTTTTTATTTTTTTCGGATTTGAACCGCCGGCAACCACCTCCGCGAACCGCCGTCCACAATGGTTCTGGGCGCGAACCACCACCTTCAGAGGACGCGTAACCACCAAAGGATTCGGACCGATAAGCTTCCATCCGCCGAAGACCGCCGAAGTCGCCGGAATCCGCCTGGAAAAGTCGCGTGATCGTCTTCTTCACCCGTCGGAGCTCCGAGATCCGACCCGAAGATCCGAATCCAACCCGGTCGGTCATCGGTCAACGGTCGTCGGTCATCGGTCAACGGTCAACTCAAATCAGACGGTCCAGATTTGATCAAGCGATCAGACGGCTCAGATTCCATCAAGCAGATCAGTGGCCCAGATTCAATCAAGCAGATCAGCGGCCCAGATTCAATCAAGCAGATCAGACGGTCCAGATTTGATCAAGCGATCAGACGACTCAGATTCAATCAAGCAGATCAGCGGCTCAAATTTGATCAAGCGATCAGACGGCTCAGATTCAATCAAGTAGATCAGCGGCTCAGATTTGATCAAGCGATCAGACGGCTCAGATTCAATCAAGCGATCAGACGGTCCGATTTGATCAAGCGATCAAACGGCTCAGATTCAATCAAGCAGATCAGACGGTCCAGATTTCATCAAGCAAATCAACGCTCCAAATTGGAAGTCTTCACATCAGACAATCAGGATCAGTCAACGTGATCGACGCTCCAGATCTCCTCCGCTTCATCCAACGGTCCAGGTTAATCCGCATTATTTTATTATATGTTTATTATATAATTAATTTCAGAAAATAAAAAATAGTAAAAAATTCATAAAAATTCATAAAAAATTCAGAAAAATATATAATTATTTTTCATATAAATTTATTTTTTTTTATATTTTTGAATATTTTTGAATATTTTTAATATGTATTTATACGTAAATTGCTTTAGAAAATGCATATTTAATGCATGAAAAATAATTTTAATATATTATAAAATATTTTGAATATGTTGTGAATTTATGTAATAATTTTAAAAAAAATATATAAAAAAAATAATAAATAAAAAAATAAAAAAATAATAAAAAAAATAAATAAAAAATAACAAAATTGAATTTTCAAAACAAAAAAAAAATCAAAAATGATTTTCAAACTTAGAAAAATTATATTTTCATAAAATGAAAATCAATTGATTAGATCATAGGACCATCAAAAATGATTTTCATAAAAATATAAAATTTAATGAACTTAAAGTGAGAATAGTTCAAAAAATTAAAATTGATCAACAAATTAAAGTTGTTTTTAAAAGAACTACGTTTTGTCTGATCTCGATTAGCGAGTACGTAGGCACCTGCAGGGCGACATTAAAAAACAAAAATGTTTTTTTGTTTTTTTTTTAAATATTGTGAATAACTATTTTGTAAATATAAGTTTTTTTTTTGTTAAAAAAGGAAATATATTTGTTGATATTGATATTCTAAAAAAAATACTAAAAAATAAAAATGAAGAAAAGCACATAAATGAATAATGTGATTTGTGAATATTGTTTCATAATGTATCATTTGAATTTTTGAGCATGAAAAGGATAAATTATAAGTTTAAAATTCCAAAAGTGGTAACCATTTGGTTTTAATAGGTTAGCCCCCGAATCCATGATATCTAGTTTAAAAAGTTTGGTTTTTTAAATCAAATTTTCGTAGACTAGTAGCTAAGTTAGGATCAACCGACCCATTGATCCTAGCTTTTTATTTTTTCCCAATTTATATTGGGTGGCGACTCTAAATCATTTTCAAAAATTAAAATTTCTTTTAACCCCTAGTCGAGGATTCATGTTAAATGGGTTCGGGTTTAATGTGAATCGGGTTAGGAGAAATGAACCAGAGATAAGTGGAAAAAATCCAGGCTCGACAGATTTGAATTAATATTTGAACACTGGCATTCTATGCTGCCGGCGTACATTTGGTAACTGCCGATGTATGTTGTGGTTGTTCAAATTCTAAAGTTTTGTTTTATAAGAATGGTGATCAGATCTGATTTGATATCATTCCTAGACATTAGAAAACCTTAGAATAGAGAGAGTATTGTATTAGAGTGAGTGGTTAAATTCTTGTTTTCTAGCCAAAGGATTGTTACAAGACTCGATTCTTTAATAATTGTGAGATTGAATTGATTTATTTTGTTATTGTTCTTGTTCTTGTTTTGGGTATTTGTGTATCCTCTAATCTTTTTGATCTTATTATCTTGTTTGATTAATGCAAATTTTGGATCTGTTTGTTCAATTAACAAGGTGATAATCTGTCAATTAGAATATCAAATCCATAATTGTTTGATTATTCTAATGTTTGTGACACAATGACATGATCGATTATGAGATAGACAATCGATTTATGTTATGAGGATATATAATCTAATTTGAATAGGTCGAATGCTTGATTTGTTGGTCAAAATTTATTATCTCTCTTGTTTTTCATGCTTTTGATAAATTAAACCCTATGAACCTGTTTAGGGTTGTTTAGTCAAAAAGGGAAATAATCAAATAGATTGTTTTTGTTATCGATAAAGTAAGGAGAGATAGGTTGTTAGATCTTGTTAATAGCCATAATAAATTTATCTACGATAAAGAATAGAAATTTTTGCATCCATGATCAATTTTGTGAACTGAGTTGTGGTAATACCTTTGTTAGGAATCCTTTGATATTGAATTAATCTTTAAATTGTGTTTGTTTATTTTATATATAATTAGTTTTCTTTGAATTTCACAAACCCCTCCTCCCCCTTCTTCTTTTCTTATTCTAATCTCTGAATAGAAATAGATTTCACCAATCTCTATGGATTGATTCTGCTTGCTGCTATATATAAGTTATATAAATTTTGAGAGTAGGATAATATATTTGTTGGATTCAACACCCACCAAAAGATAATTTTCTAATGAATTATAGTCACTTCACTCATCAAGTAACTCCTCGAAATCCATGCCATACCCTATGTACTCATTAGTATCATCATCAAACTCATTAATACTTGAAAAAGAAAGGAATGAGCCAAAGCTCAATACAACAACAACACAAGCATACACGAGATGTGCACATATGTCTATTCTATATGCAATGAAACAATCAATAGTTTATATCTTTAAACTAAAGTGCAACAAAAAATAATGGAGCATTACACTCTGACAACACACTGTAGGAATCTAGGGGTCCTGAATAGCAACAACTGCTCAAGAGATTAATATAGGAAGCATGAATACCCATATCTCCTATAGGATCATCTAATAATAGCCTCATCTACGGTTCACAGCCGTTACACATCTCTACCTATCACAGTCCATAATATAATACAGCTCAGTCAGCCTACAAAATTTTAGTTACTGTTTATATTTCTAAACTTGTATCTTTCCAAGGGTTTAGTTTTAAGTTTGTGGTTTGTACTATCTTTTCAAGTACTTAGATTTGTTACTTCACTTTTGATAATTATTCCACTACAAAAAAAAAATGTTTTAAAAAATATAAATTAAACGATTTCAAAATTCTAAGACTGTTTAGTAAATGATCACAATAAACTAATAGTTTAAGTAGCCTTTATATATAACGCCTAAGGGTTATACGTAGAAAAAACGAATACGTCTTGACCCTATTAGAGGCGTGACACTTTAATTTTAAACTCATAATAAACACCAAGTCAAAGACGACTCCCATTAATAGCCATTCATAAACACAATTAGCACGAGCAAATCATAACCTTATCAAAACAAAAGATCCTATATGTTGTTGGTCTTTGTAATCTCCTTAGCTTATATATATTAGTATGCCAAACCATAGAAACAATCAAAGTTTAAATGGCAACAACGTTTCCTTGTCTATCAACCAAGAGATTAACATTTTACTTTGATATATATTTATATAATACTATTGACGAAAATTAAATTATATCTAGGGAACATAGATGAAAGTAGAGGCCAGAAGATTCCATTCCTAAGCAAAATTGTTTTGATCTTAATAGAGTTGAGAAGAAGTAATATGTTTCTCCCTTTACATTTGGGTTCCAATGTGATATCATTCCTTTAGCTAAGCTTATTAATTGAAAGTTCTCGAGTATAATGGAAAGACAGATAAATAACTAAAAAGTTTTATTATATGTGTTCAAGTATTAATAGGAAAAGCTAAAAGATGACCACAAAAGAACTAAAGTATAAGTTCTCTATTTTCATGAATATCCCCTTGAAGAAAAATATATAGGAAGGACTAAACCATGTTTTAGGAGAACTCATTCCAATTTTCTTCAGTCTACTAATAAACAAGTTAAGTGACATTCACTTGTTGAATTAAGAAAGAGTCATGAATTTTGCATTTAGTAATATTGTCATGCCTGAGGGATACCCTAAACATGACAGTCCTCCGTACATAATATTAAAGTCTAGGAATGACTTCTTTAGTCATGCAAAGGCTTCCATATTATGCACAAGGCGTGCAACACATCAGAGGGAATGCATCGAAGTAGTGAATTACTTTGATAACAATTAAGTAACAAAGCAATAGAAATACTTAACATGAAACATAAAGAAGGTCAATTACAATTCTTAGAGGCATACCTCCACTAATATCTTTAAGTCTACATAAATACATATCTAGTAATCTCCAAAATATCAACATATCACATTTTGCTCATAAAGAAATTACAAGAAAGTAAATCCATCCTATGTTTCTACTCCTTCCTCATGGGCTCAAAGATCCACCAATGATTTCTTTAATGTACCATCCTCGAATGAAGTCTCGAGTATACTTGTTTTTAACAAAAACTATGAGGGTATAAGCTTACAACGAGCTTAGTGAAATGTTTCCTTATCATTCGCACCGACATTCATAGACAAATAAGTTGGTTAGTCAAGCATATGCTGCTTATTCATCAATCACATGAAGAATACACATATGTATAGTTATGAAGAACCTATACACAGAAAGGATTTACGCCCTCCATATCAAGAATTAAGGAATTGTTGATGAAGGCCTTCTTAATCTTCTAATGCTAGTCCCTAGGCACCTATCCATTGCATTTGCTTGGTACAGCTCCAAACCTAGAGTTGTATTCCCCGAGCAATGTGGATTCTCTAGGAATGAGTAGGGCTCGTGTCTTAACACGCTTGTAGCCCATCCAACTATAGCGTAGGAGTAGCAACCTTCCATAAATGTGATTTGACGGATGCTATGCATGACCATGTCTTGTTAACGTCATTCCGTTAATATGATTCATTGAGGGTGATCAATCAATTTGAACACACATAGCAATCAAGCATACAAATGAATAAATAGAGTCAAACAAACATTCTAGTGTTGTGATATGCTTAGCATTCACTTAATCACACAAGCAAAAGAACACATACTTAACCCTTGCTAATCTTCGATACATATCCATTTTATCATTTTTTTCATGTTATTGCAACTACTTTACAAACATAAGCAAGGTAATGAATTTAGAAGGAAAATTCACTCGTTTATATTGCAATCTTCTTAGTTGTAATAATTGTTAGAAAAGAGGGGTCTTGTATTTCTTGTCACCTAGATAAAAGAAATACCCAATATGAGTATTTCATAGAAGTTCTACTCGACTTCCTAATTCTATCTCATGATTTTCGTCAAAAATCAGATTATGTGAAATTTCAACTTAAAATGGCCATAACTTGCTCATTTTATCTCGGAATTTGACATATAAGATGCCGTTTTCTATCTACTCAAAAAAATATATCTATTTCTGAGGTTATTTTTAACATTTGAAGTTTAGGTTCAAAAATGGGTTGGTACAATTCTAACATGAAAATTCCAGCCTTGATTTGTAATTTTTTAAATTTTTATTTCATCGAAAAAATTTCATAGCAAATACATAAATATTTATATAGTTATCTCAAAAAATAAAATTTGTGAATAATCTTTGCGAAAGATAGAGTTAGTGAAAAGTCATTCTTTGACTTATGATTAAGTTTGCTATTTTGTAAACATATGACTTAATCAATAAGAAAATTGTGATTCGATATATAATTTGAAATCTCAAAGGTCTCATATTTGAAAAGAATTTTATTTAGTAATTTATTTTACAAAACATGGTTTTATTCATTGGTAGCATGAAACTCTAAGTATATTTTTTTAAGTTTGATCCTTAAGCAAAGTTTTAATTCTTAGATTTTGTAAATATGAAACTTAATTAAAGAAAATTATGATTTTATATTTATGTTAGAGTTCATGAATATTTTATTTTTATACTAAGCTTCTTTTAACAAATGATAAAATTTGAAGCTTTATGTGGTTATGGAGAAAAATCATTCTAAGTCTCATTATTTCTAACATGAGGGAGATTAAATGAATGGTTTGTTCTAACTTTTTATTCTCATAATAACTCTTTCTTTATTATTAGTTTCTCAACATTTAGGTGTTTAAGGAGTTCTTAGAAGAAAACTAAAATTTTGAGTTGTTACAAATGCGTGTCTAATTATTATATAACTATTATTTATATTTTTTTGATTTCATAAAAAGAAAATGAATTTACTTTTTAAAACTTAGTTCCTTAAGTTGTATATCGATTTTATTTCTATGTGGATTTTTAACTAGTGGGTTAGTTTTAAACTTGACTTAGAAAAATTGTTTGGTTCTTAGTATTTATCAAAGTGTTGGTATAAATCTTATAAATAAGCTTTTAAGAAAAGTTTACATAACAAAGAATTATAAACATTAAGATTTAATAATAAATTTGTTTTAGTATTTGAAAGGAGAGTAATGGAACCACATAATTAAGTCTTGAAGAAACTTTGCATAAAAACAACACAAAAAAAAAAAAAAAAAATCATGATGAACTTATTTAAATTTTGAAATGGTTTTGTCTCACGATCACAAGTTTTAATGGAAGTTTTTTCTAAGTGTCAATATTATTTTTATAGTGTTTAGTCTTACTTTTATAAAATAAAGAACTCCTTTTATTTGTTTGAAAAATTCCATTAAGACAACAACATTTATAATCATGAATGGATATGAACTTATAGCTACATTATATGATAAAAGAAAAATAACTCATATAGAATATAATAGATATAGATAATTAAATAAGCATAAATGTAAAGTAAAGTATTGGGAAGTCTTGGTTTGCATCAAGGTTCCCATAACTTAGAATGGACAAGTTCTAAAAAGAGACAAGAAAATGTATAAGAAAGTTTTGGAAGTCTTAGATTTGTATTCAAGTCTTCCTGAACTTAGACGTGAGTAAGTCCCTTAAGAAAAACAAGAGAACAAATAAGAAAAATCATGAGAGTCTTAGATTTATGTCAAGGCTTCTTGAACTTAGATTATCAACAAGTCTAAAAAGAAAGACGAGAATTGTTTTGACTTGATGAGCATAAGTATAAGACTAGAATGACTAGTTTTAATAATTTGCATGAAATAAATAAATGTGAAAGAAATAATAGCATAAATAAAAGATTAGATCAGTGAGCTTCTAGGCTCTAGAAATATATTTACGTACACTATACATACTTCGTATAGAAAGTTATGTTAGAAGAAAGAACATAACATAACATGAGTAATACATAGAGTTGAACAATGACATGAACAACATGTTGTTTCTATATTTCCATTCCCTAGCATAAAACTCATGAGGATTTCTTATAGAAATAAAACACACATGATGTTCATGTTAGCATGAACTTATGAGGTTGGTTTAGTGGCTTACCTAAGATGAAGGATCAAAGATGGATGAAGAGAAAATTTGTGCAAATCACCAAGCAAGAGAGGGGATGTTTTGGTTTTGAAGTTGAGAAATATGTGTAAAGAATGGAAGAGTAAAGGGGTATTTATAGAGTTTTAGAGTAGAAATTTGTGTGATTAAAAATTAATTGAGAAGAAAATAAAATAGATAGAGGAGTCAGAGGGGGATGGATGACGATCCGGAGAGAGAGGGAGAAAATGTGATTAAAAATTAATTTGTGTAAAGAAAAGTAAGTAAATTACAAAGAAAGTTCAGTAAAAAGTAGTATTAGTAATGTAAATGTAATGAAATGTGTGTAGGTTGTAAAAGATATGTTGCAAGGAAAAGTAGAGATAGATGAATAGCAATAAATAGTAAAAATAGTACAATGAATAGTAAACAAGACAAATAAATTACTAGTAATAAGGAAAATACATGTAAAAATGTTGTATATGATATTTTTCGATACCAAAAAATTATGAAACTGATATTATATGAATTCTTACAAAATCACGAATCTATATTGATTTCTAGAATATTTTTACTATCTCGAGTATTGGGACACGTTTTTCAAGAAATGATTAGTTCAGGTAAAAAATAATCAAATATTTAACTGATCTAATCTTTTTAGGCTATCTTATTTTATTTCGAACTATAATATACTAATAGCTCATTTATATTTGTTTTCAGGTTTCAAGCGTGGGATTGCCGAACTTAGGTTCAGAAGTTTTGTTATTGCTCTGGGTTAGTTTTTTAGGGTTCCGGTTTTGACTTCCCGCTTGTAAGTTTTATTTGTAAGATTATATAATAGGGGTTTATGGTTATACCATATTTTTGGTTCAAATTTTTGAGTTTTACTCTATTTTTATGATTCATTTAA
This sequence comes from Combretum micranthum, assembly GCA_024138025.1. Classification (NCBI taxonomy): domain Eukaryota; kingdom Viridiplantae; phylum Streptophyta; class Magnoliopsida; order Myrtales; family Combretaceae; genus Combretum; species Combretum micranthum. The sequence goes on along the minus strand of JAMXBD010001090.1, from coordinate 390,417 downwards.
TATTTAACAGCTTTCGGGATTGTGTAATCGAGTCTAGGATTATGTGTTAACTCAGTTTGATTTTGGTAGTAACTTAAATTTTTTATTCTAAAATTCACCGAAGAGTTTAAGGTTTTGAAATTTTGTCATTGAATATTACTTGGATATATTGTCTTGATTTTCATGTTAGAGGTGAGATAGTTGAATTGTTTAGCGTAGGATTTTAAGTCAAACAATTATTGATTTTTTTTCCTTTTTTTTAAGGCTTTCATTTTCTTAAGGTTAAGAAATTTCGTATTTGAGCTTATTTAGAATTTCTAGAGTTCTGTTTTAACTTGGGATTGATTTTAGGATTTCGATTTTGGTTTTTAGCTTTAGAAATATTTTCTAAGAGTTTCGAAAATTTCAGAGGTTTACAAATATTACTTTAGGTAGCAAGTTGACAATTTATGTAAAGCGACTCATTGGTAATGATGTTGCCCCAGCTGTAATATATAATTTCGCATGTGTTATAAGAAAGTTTATTTGAATTCCTTTTCAATTTTCTGAAATTTTTTGGTATATTTTAGTTGTATTTAATATTTAAATTAATTTATGTATACAGATGTATGTGTAATTAGCTAAGCCTATATATATAGCTAGCTATGTCCTTTTTTATATCTATAATTTTATAAACTAATTGACTTTTTTTCAATCTTTCATTATATTACATAATTTGAAATTTGAGTTATTGATAAATATTCAAATATAGGGTTAATTCCACAAATGGTACCTGAACTTTGATGAAATATGTAATTAGATACCTAAATTTTGAAATCGATCAATTTAGTACTTGTGTGGTGGTATGAGTCTGGATGCAATGATCACGTACGTGCTGCGTGCAAGGATAATCAAGAGAGAATCGTGTAGGGAGGAGGAGTAGGCAATCTCAATAGGCTCTAATACACTTATGACAGGTGAGAGAGCTAGAAAGCATCAACCTTACTAGATACTATGAATGCCGTATGCGTTCTTGAGTAAGTCGAGTAATTGATTCATTAGGATGGAAATCCGACAGCACGGTGGTGTTTATCCAAGATTTCACTTTTTTTAAATGAGGTAAGGACTCCAGGTATTTATAGAGAAACTAGCTGTAAATGTCATCCGTCAAATGAGATAGACGATCAACGGCCAGGATGAGTCCCTCTCATTATGGATATGGGTATGAGCTCCCTTATGGATCCAGGCCTATTGAGGCCTTCATTGTAATGTCTGTGAGCCAATTTGAGAAAGGTTAGAATTGAGCAGGCCAATTCCAACCGGCCCTACTCCAAGCCTACCATGCCAAAACTCCCATGATCATCCCAATTGAATTGGGCCTAACTCTTTAAGCCCTGTCACATTAGCCCAAAGAGTTAAATCCAAATAAGAATTAGGCTCAAGGCCTTTGTAATCAAATTTGTACATCTACATTTTGCCCCATAACCGAAGTCTTTCGAGCCATATCGAAAGGATTTGGGCATTAATCAAGCCCTTTCAAATGACAAAAGTCTCATCCAACGCATGTGCGCTATAACTTAGCTGCACTGCTGCTTGGCGTGTTAATTTCTTAATGGCTTGCAATGTAGGAATCTGGTGCAACATCGTCAAATAATTGAATTCTTTTGAGAGATATTCTTGTAGTATCATATGATGAGCATATTGTCTCATATTGAAATTATACCATCCCTGAAACAATAGTGTATCGGCATGTTTTCCTTTCCATATGAATTCATCTTTCGCTTTTGTTCCATATAAATGATCCTTTTCGGTGAGTTAATTTTACTTGCGTTTTTTGGAGTCTTTGATCATACTTAACTTGTTAGTCTCAACTTTATACTTGATTGAGTATCACCAAGCTAATGGATCCATCATACTACCACTTCTTGTCTAATAAATATTGCAACGCCAGTCCGTAGTGGAGTCACCAAAAATGTGTGGGTATGAGTCTGGATGCAACGATTACGTGCGTGCCGCGTGACTATTGCACTACACGTGAGCTAGGGAAACAACACGTGCAAGGATGATCAAGAGAGAATCGTGTAGGAGGAGTAGGCAATCTCAATAGGCTCTAACACACTTATGACAGGTGAGGGAGCTAGAAAGCATCAGCCTCACTAGATACTATGAATGCCGTGTGCGTTCTTGAGTAAGTCGAGTAATTGATTCATTAAGATGGAAATCCGACAGCACGGTGGTGTTTATCCAAGATTTCACCTTTTTTAAATGAGGTAAGGACTCCAAGTATTTATAGAGAATCTAGCTGTAAATGTCATCCGTCAGATGAGACAGACGATCAACGGCCAAGATAAGTCCCTCTTGTTATGGATATGGGTATGAGCTCCCTTATGGATCCAGGCCTATTGAGGCCTTCATTGTAATGTGTGTGAGCCAATTTGAGAAAGGTTAGAATTGGGCAAGCCAATTCCAACGGGCCCTACTCCAAGCCTACCATGCCAAAACTCTCATGATCATCCCAATTGAATTGGGCCTAACTCTTTAATCCCTATCACATTAGCCCAAAGAGTTAAATCAAAATAAGAATTAGGCTCAGGGCCTTTATAATCAAATTTGTACATCTACAGTACTTAACCTTTGAAATAAATTAATTTAGTAGCTAAAAAAGGTTATCATGCATGCCAACAGTACCTTGGTAAAGTTCTTTTATGAACTAAATTAATCAATTTGAATGTTTTTAGATGTAATTTGATCAATTTCAAAGTTCAGGTACTAAATTGCTTAATTTTAAAAGCTTAGGTACTAATTGAATTTTTACCAAAGTTCAAGTACATTTATGATATTATCCATAAAATCTATAAAATAATTGTGTTTATGTCAAAATAATGGTTTTATGAGCTCTGTATTGAAAAACCAAATTTTGCGATATCACATCATCTTATTGTCATGAGTCATTGCTTGAATTAAATTAAAATGCTTTTTAAAATTTACATTTAGTAGTTTGAAACCCTTTATATTATAAGACATTCAAAAAAGGATAAAAGAAAGTCTTACTTATATATCTTTACCTTATCATTTATTAAAATACATAATTTGAAGTGAGAAAAGGATTCATAATTTGAAGTGAGAAAAGGATTCATAGTTTACCTGGTCATTTTATTAAAGATGATTGCTCTCTTAATATAATTTATGAGGCTTTCCAGTCAAAATCACCCAACCTAACGGATCTCTATATTGAAAATTGGTGTAGTGTAGAAACAGTACAAATGGAATAGTCTAAAGTAATATAATCTCCGAGCTATATCTATTCTTATTGACAAGGTAATTTAGTTACAACAAATATTCAACCTACGAATGGAGCAAAGTAATAGTAAAATTATGTATCTTGAAGTATCGCTTTCTCTGAGATTTCTTACACCCTAGTGTAGAAGGGATCAGTCACATGGCACCTCTCTCTTCTAAATCTTTTTCGATTGTTACTACAACAATCTAGCAAATTTCACTATTGATCTCATTAGTCATAGATCTACTACTATTACCATAAGATCTAGGTAGTAATATGATATTTTCATCATCATCAATGATCTGAGCGGTTTGAAGACTATGGAGATCGAGCAAATATCATGTTGTTAGTAGTTTTAAGAGTAAGAGGATCTTTTATTTATTTGTTGTTTTTTACTTTATTTCCATCCCTTGTATGGGATTTGATTATCCATTTTATGAAATCTATCCTACTTGCTAGTTGGTTGGGTTTTATCCTCTTAGGATAATTTCTATCCTTTATGCATATGTGATACATTTTGACTGTAATATACAAGTAAAATTTACATAAAGAAGGATAAAAGTGTCCATTGATATGAATTATAAGGTTAAATTTGTCAAAAAAATCTAATTTTGGTGAAATTTTGATCACATGACAGACACATAACGGAAGATGAAAAGTCACTAATCCTTATATATTCTTTCTTTGTTCTATTCTCCAACAAAACCCTAAACCTAGATTCTTATCCTATAAGAGTTTACAGCTGCCAAAGGATTTAAAGTCCAGATCAAGTAACTGAATCACTATTTTTGTTTTAAGATCTTATGCATTATTAGATTTCTTAGGATTTGTTTATTGAATTTACGGTAGAATTGGATAACATACATATCTTTGAGATTTGTTCTATTAATCCAAGGAGATCTTGGAAGATCGGATTCAGATAATCAAAATCATATCTTTCCTTTAGAGTCTTTCAATCTATGAATTATCTTAGGATTTTCTTTTATCTTGAAGGAGAATTGCAGAAACGGTTCTAATTTTCTTGGAGATCTGAAGAGTTAGTGTTTAAGGAAGATTGAGAATCAGATCAAGTAATTGAATAACCATTTTTCCTTTAAGATATACAATTTTATAGTTCCTTAAAATTTTCTATTGTTTGAAGGGAGATTGAAGAAAACCCTGATTATCTATATATCTGGTTTTGGTGTTAAAAGGATTTAGAATTGAACTTAGGTACGTATTTTAAAGTTTTAATCTTTATGATTTTATAAAAATGGTAGTTGTTGATTTCTAGTATATATGGTGTTGAATGAAATTCTAGTGTTTGGAGAAGTGGTTGAGGAGATTTTTTAAATTGAAGGATTTTGGTGTTGTAATTAAGGAAAAATGTATAGATTTGATATTATATTGAAATTTAGGTTTTAGATATGAATGGATTTAGGTTTATCTGATGAGATATATTTTGAATTTTATCTATTCATGTTATTAGGTTCTATTGAATTAGGAGTTGTGTTATAAAACAGATTTGAGTGATTTAGAGTACTGTTCCTAGAATTTGATATAGGTACAACCTTACCTTGTTTGTTGTATGTGCTTGTAGGTTTAGATCTGTTTGCTGTGTGTGTGTATGATTAGAATATTGAATTAATCTAATTCTATATAACATATAAAATTATTTTGTTGCTTGTGTTTAGCTTTGATTAGTAAAGACCACGCAGAGTGTAATATTAACGAGGCACCCTGATGATCTATGTGTGAGGTTGTTCCGAGTGGACTTGTGCATGGAAATGATTATGGTAGATTAGGTTTTGGCAGAGGCTGCGGTGTGTGGATGATTCTCCAACACCAATATATTTATAATACCTATTTTCTATATTATTTGTTTTTCAGGGGTCATGAGAAACTTCAGGTTTGGAACTAGAGTATTATAGTTTCAAATTATGTTGTTTACTGATTAATTAAAGATAATAAATTGTGTTTATTGCATTAGGCTTAGTTGCATGAAAATATATATATACGTATGTTGTGTGGCATTTGCATTTATTTGTGGTTTGGTGTACCGAGCGTTTTCGCTTATTCTTTTATCATTTTCTGGAGCAAGTGAGGATCCAGTTATGTATGACATATCAGGATATGACATTTATGTGGATAAGGGAGAGGATGCTAGTGGAGTGGACTATCCTACTGACATTTAAGATGTTATAGATCTTAAAGATAGACTTCGAAGATGATGTGAAGTTTTGAAATTTTACTTTTTATAAACTTTTATATTGTTATACATTTTATTTGAGTCTTTGGATTATTAGTTATGTTGGCTTTGGTTTACGCCAATAAGATGTTTTCTTCAAAGGATTTATTTTATGAGATAACTTAAACAGGTATCCTTTATGAGAGTTTATGAAGTTTTATATTGAGTATACTTGTGGTTTAGATTTTTAGCCTTGGCATGTTCTAAAAGAAAGATACATGGCGGGTTGTAATATTACATTGACTATAGAAGATATGTGCCAGTTTATAAGGTTGGATCATTGTTCCCCCAACTCTTTGTTTGTCATTTTTCTTGGATCGATTATAATCGATGTAATTTTTTATAGTGAATGAAATTCACCTTTACTAGAAAAAAAAAATAAAAAAAGAAACATTTATTTATCCCAAGTTCTTAACAACCTACATCTCAATAATAAACCAACTCACAAATTCTTTGTTTCTTCATCTCTCACATTTTTAAAATGATAAAAGCTTAGTGCTGAAATATACCTTTTCCTAAATCAAATCATAGGGAAACAAAAAAAGAGTAAATGTAAATGACGTTGGTAGCTGCTATCCTTGCCATTTGTAATTATATGTCTATGTTCCATTCAACTCAGATCAACGAACAAGTGATAAAAATTTTATTGCATCAAATAAAATATCCTTAGGGAAGCATTTTGCATTATTGATTTGAAGAATAAAATAGATTTCAACAACCTAGTCAAAGTGTAATTGTGTGAAGTTTTGTAAGAAGAACGATGACAACTTATTAGTTGGTTTTCTACTGGTGATGGTGAAGTCAAGTCTTAGTTTTTTAGGTTTAGTTTATTCTGCATGATTCTCTTTTATGTATCTACTATTATTAGATAACAACTTTTTTTGTGACAAAATTTATATTCAATTACAATACACAAAACCATACACATTGATTTGCTTTTATTAGTACACTTTGTTTCCTATCATATGCCTCTAATTAGGAAAATGCTAAAATAACTACTATCAATGACTTAGAAATATGGTATTCACACACCATGTGTAATCAATGCACAACTATTGATATATTATAAGCTAGATTGTGTGGGGAACATTTTCATGTTTTGTATAGCATAACATACCATGCATAATAGAACACGGAATTATGTGATATTTATTATTTGACATAACATGGCTTCATAATATGGTATGCTTGTATTTTAATTCCTCGAACTTAAGAATTTCATGGTTTATACCAACGATATCATTCTCTCCCTCTCAGTTGTTTCGAATGACCTCAAATGATTTTTTTGCCTATTTTTTCTACACCATTGCATTGTATCACCGTATAGATGTTAGTGGTCAACTAATATCATTGCAAGTGAGTTAAGAGTTTCACAATGTTACGCTAGGTTGTTTTTGCAATATTTGCTATTTGATTCAAAAAGTTTTTTCAAACAAAAGTTAAAAAAAAAATTGATCAAAAGAACTCTTTTTTTTCTTATTTATTCTAGTAATATAAGCCTTCTTTTATAGTACTTATATGTACACATAAAAAAGACAAGTATACAGATAAGGAAAAGTATAGCTATTATACATGGTATTACTATATTACCTAATCTAAATCTTTAACTTTAAAATTCTAGGGATCACCAAGAAGGTTCCTAGCTCATGCCAATACTCCCCCTCAAGTTGGTGCAATGATGTCTTATGTGCCCAACTTGCTAAGTGAGCTATGGAACACTCTATTTGAAACACCTTTCATTAGAATATTAGTTAGTTACTCTTCTGACTTCATGAATGGGAACTATACTACCTTCTCCTCGAATTTCCCTTTAATAAAGTGCCTATCAACCTCGATATGATTTGTTTGATCATGTTAAATTGGATTTTAGGTAATGTCTATAACAGCTTTATTATCACAAAAAAAGTCTCATTGGAAGCTCAGGTGAGTATCCAATTTCTTTCATCAGCTCTTTCAACCAAATTAATTCACATAGTCCTTTAGCCATACCACGAAATTCAACTTCTGCACTAGACAAAGCTAATACGTTCTGTTTTTTTTGCCTCTTTATGGAACCAAGTTTCCACCAACAAAGGTTAAGTACCTAGAGGTTGACTTCCTATTTGTAATGCTTCTAGCCCAGTCTGTACCTATATAACCATCTATATAGAGATGATTATTTGTTTTAAACATAAGTCCTTTTCCCAGTGAAGCCTTCAAGTATTGAAGAATTTGCTTCATGGTTTCCATATATTCTTCATTTGGATTATGCATAAATTGACTTACCAGGCTTACAGCATAAGCAATATCTAATGTTACGTGAGATAGATAAATCATTTTGCCCATCAATCGTTGATATCTTCCTTTATTTGTAGGAACATCATTTGGATATTCTCTAAGCTTATTGTTCAGAATAATTGGAGTGTCTACAGGTTTACCATCAAGCATTCCTATTTTTGCTAACAAGTCAAGAATATACTTCATTTGTGATAGGAATATCCCCTGTTTTGATCTTGCTACTTTGATTCCAAGAAAGTATTTAAGGCCACCAAGATTCTTCATTTCAAATTTAGTTGCTAGATGCTTTTGAAGCTTTGTGATTTCCTCATCATCATTTCCTATAATTATCATATCATCAACATAGATTATTAGTGTCACACCCCAAAAGGTACCCTAAACATGATAATCTATCGTACATAATATAGACTTGAGAATTGTCTTTTAAGGTAGTAGCAATAGAACATGCAAGACTATACTATCATAATTTCATCAAAATATAAGGTCTTATTGTAAGCCCCTAGATTTTTCAGTAATATAAGTAAACCCTAGAACTGGAAGTCAAACCGGAACCCTAAAGTTAACTTAATTCTATGATTAGTCTAGTGAATCTAGATTTGACAATCCCATGTTCTTTAACCTTAGACAACGAAATTGAGATAATTATGGAAAATGGTTCGTAATAATATAGGAAAGCTTATAAATATCAGATTCGCAATTTTCTAGTGTCTTTAAGATCCGAGCGGGATCAGTTTTCAAAAACCGTGCTCTGGTGCACTAGATAGTGAAAATATTCCAACAACACCAATAGACTCATAAAAATATAAAGTTTTCAAAAATATCAATTTTAGAATTTTTCGGTAACTAAAAATATCATATATAGGTCATTTACGTGTATTTTTTTCACTATCGATATTTTAATTGTCTAGTTTACTATTTATAGTACTATTTTTACTATTTATTACTATTTCTCTATCTCTACTTTTTCTTACACTATATTCTTACGCACTGCCATATTTATACCTTACAATTTATCTTCCTCATACAACTTTAATCACATCACACTTTACACGTTACTTCTTTTTATTACAAAACAACAAAATAAATTATTTTCTCCCTCCTCTACAAGGCAAACACCCACCCCACCACCCACCACCCCCCCCCCCCCCCCCCCCCCCAAATCAATCTCAATTTTTTTCTTTTCCAATTTATTTAATTATGTCTAATTTCCACTCCAAAACTCTATAAATACCCCCTTCATCTTTCATTCTTTCACACAACTCATTTCCTACTAAAACTCTACCAAAATCACTCCATAAAATCCCTTTCAAATTCTTTCCCAAATTCTCATTTCTCTCTATAAAACCCTTTCCCACATATTACTACAACCCATTCTATTCCTCTTCAACAAATACATAACCTTAGGTAAAGTTTATTTCACATACTCATCATGTTCATACAATTTAGCATGAGCTCAGTGTATGTTTCTTAGACTAATGAGAGTTAAAGAAGCAATAATATGTTCATGTTTTATTTTTGTTCATGTTCATATTTTCCATTATGTTATTATGTAATTGTTATTATTATTGCTTTAATCTAACTTCTATATAATATTATGTATATTATGTATATATATTTCTTTAGAGTATATAAGCTCACTTGTTATTTATTTAACTTCATGCTTTGCAATTTATTTATTTATTTCATGCTATTAGTAAGACTAGTCTTTCTAGTCTTAGACTTATCCTTATCAAGTCAAAACAATTTTCTTTATTTTCTTTTCTTTTCTTTTCCTTTTGGGACTAGTCTATTCTTAGTCCCGAGATACCTTGATGAAGCTAAGGTTCCCAATACTTGACTTTATTATTATGCTCTTATTTATTATTATACATATCTTATCTTATTATGTGATATTGTTATATTTCTCATATCTACATAATCTCATTCATGCATGAAAATGTTGATATTGTCTCAACCATAATGAAAAAGAGTTTTCTTAAGTAATAAAAATAAAACTCCTTTAAAAATAAATTTTGTCACCTAGGAAATGAATTTTCATAAAAACTTAAAGTTTTATCTTAACAAATATTTTCTAAAGTTAGATAAGTTTAGCTCAAGTTTTAGTAATAATACTATATGGGATTTTATCAATAAATATATATAAATAAAGTTATCACAGACTCTTTTTCAACCAATGAAATAAGAAAGTTTCTTTAAACTTAATTATTTGTTTAACAAAAGTTTCTTAAACTCATATGTAAAGCTTTCATCAACATACTAAGGTTTAGATAGTTTTACAAAATTATCAAAGAATAACCTTTTTAAGGATAAGCTTTACTTAGGAAATAAAAATAATAAATAACTTATAAGATCATTTATATTATTTATTTAAAGTGGATCTAACTTTAGAAAAACTTTAGAACACATAATCAGAAATATTTAGAAAAACTACATTTTTCAACCACTAAGAATAAAGTTGTAGGAATCTTAGCAGGACAAAAATTACTTTTTGAAAATTTAATTTTCTCAATATTAAGGAATGGAGAAAATACTCACTTATATAATTTAAGAAATTTTCCCAACAAAACTAAAAACGAAATTTTGAGTCTTAACATTTTCTCACTTTTAAGACACATTGTTTACAAAAATCATTGTTGAGACAACACCACTAATTCATGCATAATTTGAGTCTATTTATATATATTCAAAGGATTTTTTCAACCGAACAAATATTTGTATTTTTGGTACAAAGATTTTGGATGGAGAAAATTTGAAGACATGAGTTTTGAAAATTTGGAATTTTGGCAACAATTTTGTACGTCACTATTCTTAGACCCAAATGACTTCTTTTGATAAAAATAACCTTAGAAATGAATATATCTTTTCGAATAGGCAGAAATCGGTATATAATATGTGAAATTCTAAGTTAACATGAGCAAGTTATGGTCATTTTAAGTTGAAATTTCCATTCATGTGAATTTTGACGAATTCAATAAGATAGAATAGAGAATTTGAGTAGATCTTGGATGAAATACTCACTTTGGGTATTTCTTTTGTTTAGGTTTCGAGGACCAAGATCTTCTCCTCCCTGAGGATTACTTCGACTCATAGAAGATCACTATGGACGAGTGAGTTTTCTTTACGTTTATATATTCGCGTATGTGCTTGTAGAATAGAGCACTAGATGTTAGAAAAAGATAAAATTGATATGCATGTGGGATATCATGGGAATTATGTATGTGAATGGTTATATGCGATCAATGAACGATAAGTATATTGGAATCCGATCTATGATTGATATAATTGTTTCTATGTATGTATTGCTATGTGTGCAAATTATTGCTTGATCGCTTTAAATGAATTAATATTATATTGAAATCCCCATATAATAAATTGTTCATGCATATCACTTAAAATATCATTTCAAAATTTTGCTGCTACTTCTCAGCATAGGATCGAAAAGGTAAGTTGCTTAGCTACATCTTGAGGATTTAGGATGGTCAGGGAGTACGGCCTCGAGTTGTAGCTGAGCCGGATCGATCGCTTTGGGTATGGAAAGCCCAGGGACTAGTAGTACGGTTCGTTGGAACCCCAAGACGCGCGCAAATTTTAAGGAGGTCGTTTGAAGCCCAATTCAAATCATTCTGTAACACCGATGGGGGGATAAATCCATCATACATACGAAACTGGATAGTTATATCTACTGTTTGATCATATGGTTGTTGCATTTCATATGCTTGTTTAATGAAATTGGTTGTTGAATGCCTGTTATGAGTACTTTTGCGTAAGGAATATCTCACTAAGCTAGTTATGCTTATACCCCTATAGACTTTTGATATTGTAGGATCATTATTTTGCACCCGAGACCATCTTGATCATCCCAGTGGAATCTTTATTTTGGGAAGCTTTTGGAGAACTCTGCTTTAAAGTCTTAGAGTAGATTTCTTCTAAAATCTTCTAGCTTTAGTTATTTATCTTAGTAAGACCATGTTGTTATGGAAATTATCAGGGGAATGCTCATAGAAGTTGTAAGACTTTATATTTCAATGAAATATATGAAGTGTTGTTTTGTATGTTCTGCTACCAATATCTTAAAATGCATTACTCCACCGGTCTCCCTTTGATGTCAATGTACGTCTTCTACCGGTATAGAAGCTTTCGAGTGACCGAGGTAGTCATTCTTAAGTTTTAATATTGCGTATGGTGGGCCGTCACGTTTAGGGTACCCCGTTGGGGCATGGCACTTACAACTTTAAAGGCATTCCCTCAATAAAAATGCAGAAATTGTCTTACAACTAAAAGAGGCTTCCTAGTGCATAAGAGATTCTTTAGGAAATCAATAATCAAAATCCAAAAATAAATTTCCTTCAAAAGCTCTTAAAGTCCATCATGCCTACTTCCTCCAACGGGTCTATAGGATTGGCTCAAAAGTAACCTAGATCAAAAAACTATTTGGGGGTAAACGACAACATGCTTAGTGAGATATCCTTACAATGTCATATTCATAACAAGAAATTTGATTATTCAATTGTATGCAATGCATCAACCATGTGTTCACACACACATATGTATAACCTACCAGAAATTGCACGTAGAATGGATTTTACACCCTCCATATTGGGGGTTAGGGAATGCTTTGAAAATATTGGTATCCTTTTGACCATCACGCTCTATTGGGTCCTAATCCACCACCACTACTTAGTCCTCAAGTTCATTTACCTAAAGTAATCGATTCAACATAGCTCCTCTATGAGGCCGTATTCCCTAAACGTAGTAGTTCCTCATGTTGGAGCTAGGTATTCTATCTTTCTGGTCCTACGTGTAGGAGAAGTAGTGAAAATGAATGTGACTCGACTTTATGCCATGCGTGATCAATTTATGATTAAATTTCTGAATAGAGTTAAATTTCCAATTAGAGGCAACCAACACAATTTTCGCATTCATACAACAATATAACATTAAAACAACATATTAACCAAACGGGAACGATTACGATATACTTATGATTTTTTTATCAAGCATGAAATTCACAACACATTCCCAATATACTCTCACAAGCAGTTCCATTTTATCTTTTGCCTAAATGCTAGGACACTAAATTACAACCACAAACAAAAATATGAAAAATGTAAGGAAACTTACTCAGCCATTTGCAATCTTCTTATTGAAAATAATCTTCCAGAAAAGGGGCATCGTAAACTTCATTACCTAGACAAAAGAATACTAGAATGAGTATTTCATAAAGGTTCTACTTAAGATTCTAACTCTATTAAATTAAATTCGTGTCACTTTTTTGGTTGCAGAATTCTAAATTTAAAATAGCTATAACTTGCTCAATTTAATTCGAAATTTCACGTATAAATAGTCAATTTTTACCTACTTCAAATCATACATCTGTTTCTAAAGTTATTTTTAATATTTAAGTGTTTTTGGGGTCAGATTAGCCAGTACAGATTGGTTCCAGCTTGTTATAGTTTTGATTTTTGTGATACTTTGCCATTTTTACATCTTATAAACCCTCTAATTCAATAGATATCATCCTTATACTTAAAAGATAGCTTCTAAATAATATAAGTAGTCCAAAATACATGTATAATCCTAGTGATGTTGTGCAAAAAAATTTCTAACAAATTATCTTATGGAATAATCGAAAATTTCAAGTTTAGGAAAAATTCATTTTGCTAGTAGAAAATTGTTTTTCTCAAAACTTTTACAAATGTATATTTTTAGCTAAAAATTGTGGTTCCATGATTATTTATTTCCTATATGATCAAAATTTTATTTGCTAAGTTTATTTTCTAAAACATGGAATTTGAAGTATAAATTGAGTAGCTTTTCTAAAATCATCATGAAATTAAGATAATAATCTTGGCTTAAATTTTTCTTTTGGTAAAAGATTTTCTTCATATCTTAAAAATATGTTTTAAATTAATATCTTGCATAAAAAAAAAGAATTATCAATTTTCAAAAAATGTTTCAAAGTTTTATTTTGGCATAACAACATTGCTATGAAAAATTTTTGTATATGAACATAAAACAATATTTTGGACTCACAACTTATGAAGATAAAAACAAAATAATAAAGAGTATAAAGATAAGAAATTTAATGCATGAGAGCCTTTAACTTATGATCAAGGCTCTCTGGGACTTAGAAATAGATAAGTCCCCTTAAAAAAAAAAAAAACTAAGAACAAATAAAATAAAAATGGAGTCTTAGAATTAGGTCAAGACTTCCCGGGACTTAAATTATTCCAGTCACCATGTAAATAAAAACAAAATAAGAGTAAACAAGTAAAATGGAAGCCTTAGAATTTTTGGACAAGACATTCCCAGAACTTAAATCAATGACAAGTTTGAGACTTAGATTATGGACAAGTCTCAAAGAGCAAGTAAATAAATAAATTGCAAGAGATAAAATAAGTGCATGAACATAAATGTTAGATTAGTGAGCTTATATGCTCAAATAAATATATATATATATATATACATCATGATATTTGTACATATATATATAGTTAGAATAGATGACAAAAATATACCAACAAGAATATAACTTCAACATAATCAAGAACATAACATGTTGTTGGTTTCGTTTTTAGCATTATCATCCCTTAGCTTAATGCCTCATGGGGAGATTTTATCCATGGATAATGCGTGAAATAACATCTAATATCAACTAACGATGTATGGGTGTAAACCTTGTAATTTTTGTATAACTTGATTTTGATAATTAACAATGATATGATATAAAATCTTGAAAAGCTTTTGGAAAAGTAACCAAAAATCACTTCTGATTTTTCATGATTTAAGAATATTAAAATATAAATAATTAAATTATAGTTTAAGAAATCATAATCATTATCAACAAAATTTCTCCTTACATTTTTGCGATCAATAAGTAATGATAAATCAAAGAATTAATGAAGTAATTATTAAGGCTCTAATAAGCTTAAAAGAATTACCAATTAATTTCAAAAATAATTAAAAAATAATAATAATAAATATACCTTGAAAATTCTCAAATAGGAATAGCGTAATTATCACCAAGCAAAACTTTTACTCGATCAAATAAAAATAAATATATCTCTAAATTCATCAAACACATAGAATCAAATAATTTTTAATTACTAAATTTCCAAAACAATCGTAAATAAAATATTTTTTATGAACTTATAATTGTAACCCCTTAAAGTAGCCAATCATAAAAGAAGTAACCTTTAAAAAGGAATCTCTTAAAGAAGCTAATCACACCATCTCCTTAGTAAGTAAAACCTCTTGGAAGTGACTCAAATCATGTAAATAATTTATCACATACAGAAAATATCCAAAATATAAGACAAGTAATTATAATAAAATAGAAAGGCTTTAAAATTATTACCCATAAAATATTATGCATTACAAATTTAATCATATGTTATCTTGGGTACAGATACATAATAAGTAAATGGAAAACTATTATTACAATTATAGTAGTTGTATTAATAATATCAAAAGTATATTATAACTAATAATATATATTGTAGTAAAAACAAACAAGATTATTTTGTCATATGATAAATAATAATACTATACTCGATCCTCATATTAAGACAATATTAATGAGTTAACAATGTTAAGGCCCTAGTTATTATATTCCTAATATTACATTAATCATGACAACTTATTGATTTGTAACAATGTTAAATGATTTATAAATAAGAATAACCAATATTTAATATTAGTAAACTATTGAAATAAGTACTAATATGATTTAACAATTATGATAATTTAATATATACATGATCACCATATCAATACAACCTATAATACAACATGACCCCAAGCTAATTACCTGGTAAGTTTACAATTATTGACATAAACTAAACATCTAGCAAATCATTTGATACGAAAAATACTGTATCAAGATAATTATTATAAACAAGTAAAAACGCAAGTAAAAAAATAGAACGATATTGATTAAATATTATAAGTTGAAATCATATCAGAAGATTAATTAAAATTATTAATAAAGTAAATAAAACACACCGTAAACTCTAAAATTCACATTAGAGCCAATAATCCTAAATCGTATCAAACTGGACCCAAAACATAAAAATTGTAGATTAGATCAAATAAATCCTATAACCCTGGATTATCATATAGATTAAATTAAATCCGGATTCCCAAAAATTCAAAACCTAAGAAACCTCAAATGGGATGACATAAATACTCAATAACCATAAGATATTAGATGAATTAAATAAAACTTGAAACCCTAAATGTAAATCGTTTAGCAAAAATATATCACTGATAAAATGATTCAATAGCTTAATTAATTTGAAAACCTTACGCTAGACAATTCATCTATTTGATCTCTAGCACGTAAATCAAGGCTGTACATCTTATGAATATCTATTGATAAAATGATAATAAATAATTTCCTATAATTGAAAACTCTCAAAATTTTATGGTAATCTTATAAGTAAAACTTTAGACTTGAAAACAGAATCGGAATCCTAAAGTCAAACTAAGTCAATTGTAAACCTTAGAAAATCCAAACTTGATCGAACGGTTTCTAAAACCATAAAATACTAAATCAATTAGGAAAATATTACAAACTCAAATTATAAATCATATATATAGTATAACTCCTAAAAATATCGGATTGTCTAAAAGTTTGATCGTTTCGAACCTTTATGGGGTTAGTTTTCGTATCTAATCGCAACACGTAAAACAAGATAAAATTTTCCGATGACTGAATTATACTTGAAAAAAATTTATATATTCATAAAATATCAGATAAAATTTTTTTAGGCCATAAAAACATTAGATATAGCTCATATATGCATATTTTATCATTACCGGTAATTTATCTGATATTTTAATGTTACTATTCAGTACTATTTTCTTTCATTTTCTGATATACTTTTCCACAAGTTTTATTCTCATGATTTCCATATAAATTCCATAAAACAAAAACCTATAACTTATATCTACATAATGCTATACATAAGTCAACTCATCTATTTCATTTGATTTTTTTCTCTCTTCCCTTCTTTTAGAAGGCTTCTTTTAGGTCTGTTGTAGCCCCCATTTTTGTAGCCCTTTTTTTTTTTTTTTTTTATTAATATTCTTTACCAAAAAGCTATCCCATTTCCTCTATAAATACATGCCCCATCGGATACTTTTTTCATTTACACTCTGTATCAAATCACTCAAATCCTTCTTCTTCTTCTTTTTCTTCTATTTCTAATGTGAACCCCGTTTTGGCAGCTGTGTTTTTATTTTTTTTCAAAATTATTTTCCATCTTTAATTCACAAACTCATCTCTATACAAATCTATACTCATTCCCTCATTTCATAACTTATAACCTTCATCAAAATCATTCCATCTTCTCTCATTTTTCCTCCTTTCTTTTGCTGTTGAAATGAATCACCCTTGCTACCATTTTTTTTTCACTCAACACATACATTTATCTCATCTTTTAAAGGCAAACACATTACCCATATTACCTTAGTTGATATTAAGTGTTGTTTCAAGCATTATGCATGGGATAAAATCTCCTCATGATGTAATAAGCTAGGGATGATAATGATAAAATGAAATTAACAACTTGTTATTATGATCATGTTAATTTTGAGTTCATGTTGCTATTATTATCATCTAATCTAAGTATCTATATGTATAAATATAGTCATGCATATATTTTATGTCTATTTGAGCCTATAAGCTCACTGATCTAAAATTTATGCTCATGGACTTACTTTATCTCTTACATTATTATTTATTTACTTGCTTTTTGAGCCTTGTCATAATATAAGTCTCAGATTTGTCCTTAATCAAGTCAAAATAAAAGGGAACTTGTCCTTAATCTAAGTTTCAAGAATACCTTGTCCAAAAATTCTAAGGTTTCCATTCTATTTGTTTTGCTATTAATTATTTTGCTATCTAAGGAAACTTGTCTATTTCTAAGTCCCGAGAGAACTTGAATAAAAATCTAAGACTTCCACAATTTTTTTCTTCTTCTTTTCCTTAGGCTTTCTTATGCTTTTCTTTTCATTTTTTTATGGAACTTATGCATGTCTAAGTTCTGAGAAGCCTTGATACAAGTAGTGATAGTGGTCGTGGTCGTAGTAGTATTGGTGGTAGTAGTGGTAGTCGTACTAGTAGTAACTACTAGTAGTAGTTAGTAGTAGTAGTAGTAAGGGTAAGTGTCAAATTTAGTATATGAATTTCGTATAAAAATTCAATTTAGTACCTGGATGATGATGATGATAAATGTCAAATTTAGTATATGAATTTCGTATAAAATTGAATTTAGTACCTTAATTTTAAAATGGTTATTTTAATACTTAATCAAAATTTTCAAGACTATTTTTACTATTTCTTTAACAAAGTTTAGTCTATTTGTAGATGTTGAAAATATAGATTGTTTTTTCCACACCAATAAATAGAATAAATAATGATAGCGAGTTAGTAAAAAATAAAAGTTCAAGTACTAAATTCAATTTTTACACAAAATTCAAATACCAAATTTGATATTTTTTCTAATAATAAAAACATAAATTTCATACTATCCTACAAATAAAAGTAGGACAACAAATAGTAACTTATTTAAGTAAACGAATTTAACCTGCCTTTTGCTCAAGCTTGCGAGCAAACACCCTAATAAGCTGGTTAAGACCTTGCAAATAAGCTAATAACAAGTTCTGTTACATATATCATCCTATAAATTTATATAATAATATGATGTTATATATATAATCATTTATATTAATAATAATATACTAGTATAATAAAATATTATATTGAAACAAAAACTAAATGAGCCATAAGCCTTCTAGTAGTGTTCAGATGCAGGTTGCACTTTTTAGAAGCTTCATTCAAGTTGTCTTTTAAACCAACCCCAAGTTTGTACGTAGGCATCTTGTAAAATCCTCCCTCTCTATCCGCCTCTCCCATTGCTCTCACATCCTTTTAGTCGCTGTAGCTTATTGGTATTGATTTCGTCTTCCGGTTTTTGCGTGTTCTTGGGTGCCTTTTTGAAAAAAAGCATGGAGAAAGGATGTTTTGCAAACAAATTCCAGATCTAGGCGAGTGAAGGTGTCGTTTGTGAGAATGCCTTTGAATTTGACCGATACGCACTCTCTTGGACAGCGCTTTTAGGATGAGTGGGTAACGAACAACGTCAAAGACGACACTTATAGGGGAAAATACAAAAGGCGCCCTGTGCAACGATGCCTATAGTAGAAGCCCCTTCTCTCCCCTCAGGTGCTTGTCACGCTCTGAAGGGTATTGTAAACCCCTAAAGTTTTGTAATCTATTTAAGCTTAAACCCTAATTTCAAAGTTAACCGAAAACCCAAAGTCAATAAAACCTTAGTCTTTTGCGACCGTTCAAGTCCAACATTCCCGTTTAAGCAACCCTAGGAAAGTTAGTAAGAGTTTAGTATGTACAATAGTTCATAATAACCTGAGAAAGCATAAAAATATAAGATTAGTTAAACCGCGATTCGTTTTGAGCACAACCGGACATAGTTTTTGAAAATCGTGTCTCGGGGCTCAGATTAGTAAAAATACTCCGAATATACCGTTAGACTCGTAAAAATATAAGGTTTTCAAAAATATTAAATTCGTAATTTTTCGGTAACTAAAAATATCAGATATTGCAATTATATGAGTATTTTCTTACTGATACTTAAATTATCATGTCTACTTTACATTACACTATTTTCTACTATTCTACACTATTCATCTATCTCTACTTTTTCTTATAACCTACTCTTACAACCCATACCTCTATTTCTTACAATTTTCATTTCCAATACAACTTCACATCTTTCATATATTACATTTCATTAACAAAAATACAAAAAAACAAAATTCACTCCCTCTTTACACCCATGTATGCGCCGACCATGCCCTTCCCCTCTCTCCAATTTGTTCAATTTTTAATTATTTAATTAACACAAAATTCCTCCCACATTTTTGTAAACCCCTAAATTTTTGGAATCGGTTTAGCATAAAACCTTAAATTAGAAGTCAACCGGAACCCTAAGGGTCAACAAAACCCTAGTTTATCGTAACCAATTAAGTCCGGTATTGCCGTTTTCTTTGGCCCTAAAAAACAAAGTTAGAATAAGTATCTAGAATAGTTCATAATAACCATGGGTTTTATAAAAATATCAGTTTTGTGAATTTCGGGTGTCCTTCGAACCCGATCGGATACAGTTCTCGAAAAACGTGTTCGGGAGTCCGGAATAGTAAAAATATTCCGAATACACCGTTAGACTCATAAAATATAAGGTTTTTAAAAATATCAATTCCGTAATTTTTCGGTAGCTAAAAATATCAGATATAGCTATTATACGCGTATTTTCTTACTACTGGTACTTTATTAGTCATATCTACTTTACATTACACTATTCATTACTATTCTACACTATTCTTTTATCTCTACTTTTTCGTACACCTACTCTTACACACTCCATAACCTATAACCTTTACTTTTTACCTTTCCCATAACTTTATTTCACATCTACCTTACACATTACACCTTCTATTTATCAAAAATAAAAAAAATAAAATCATTTTCCCCCTCCCCATGCTATGGCCGGCACCCCTCTCTCCCCATTCACCCTCAATTTGTTTCAATTTTCATTTATTTTAATCACACAAAAATCACTCCACATTTTCCTATAAATACCCCCTCCTCTTTCACTTCTTTCACACATTCACTACCCACAAATTTCTTACCAAAACTCTCTCAATTTCTCCTCTCACAACTCTCTCAAAATACCATCTCAAAACTCTCTCAAAATAATTCCACAACAACTTCTACCAACAAACCAAAACCCATAACCACATAACCATACCAAAGTCTTCTTTAGGTAACCACTTCATATTACTTTCTTCTTCTTCATGTCATGTAACTTTACATGACCATAGTGTGAGTTTCCAA
Source organism: Combretum micranthum (assembly GCA_024138025.1). Lineage (NCBI taxonomy): Eukaryota > Viridiplantae > Streptophyta > Magnoliopsida > Myrtales > Combretaceae > Combretum > Combretum micranthum. The sequence goes on along the minus strand of JAMXBD010001090.1, from coordinate 369,756 downwards.
GGACTACAAGTTATGGAAGCTACATTATGTTCATGTATTGTTCTTGTTCATGCAAATCCGATTATGTTTATGTTATTATTTTTAATATATATCTAAGTATTATTATCTATATATATATACATATTCTTTAGAGCATATATGCTCACTTGCAATTTATTTATTTCATGCAAAGCAATTTATTTATTTATTCCTAATTAAATTAAGACTAGTCTCTAGTTTTAGACTTGTTCTCATCAAGTCAAAATAAGTTTTTCTTTCATTTTATTTTGGGACTAGTCTACTTCTTAGTCCCGGGAGCCTTGAAAAAGCTAAGACTCCAATACTTGACTTTACCATCTATGTTTTATGTTATTTTTGTTTACTGTTATTCTCATAAATCATATTCATTTAAATTGTTGTCCAAAAATTTCAATTTCTAAAAATAATTAAACAAAGGAAGATTTTGTCACTTAGAAATAAGTTTATGTAAAGAAGAAAATCTATGGTTAGGATAACAAAAATGAAGTTATCTCCTTCCAAAGCTACAAAAAGAACTTACTATAATTTTAGAAACTACTTTTACTTTGGAAAAGCTACCTACAACCTTTATTATTCCACTTTGTTTTTCAAAAGAAAATACTTTTTGATACAATAATGATTTTGTGAAAAGATAGACAAGATGAAAAGCTAAGGAATTTTCAAATAAAGACCTTTACAAACAAATAAGCAAAGAAAATTGTATAGGAAAAGTAAAAGGAAAAGTGGTACTAATATAAGAGAACTTAGAAAATAGAAAATTGTATTTTCAAAAAGTTACTTGGGAAACATAATAAAACTAACATGAAGTATTTTGGGAAAAACAAAAGGAAACAAGATATTCGTTTCAAGAAGTTTACAAAATCGAATTTTCTTAAACTACATTTTTCTAACAATTCAAACCAACATTGTTTTACTCAAGAAATATAATTGGACAACAAAACACTCGAGCATGCTTAAATATGAGTTATATAGTTATAAAAGAGAATTTTTCAACTATATAGATAACTAAGTATTTATCAAACAAGTTTTGAATAGATGAACTCAAGTTGTTTTTACTTTAGAAAAATCCGTGGTGAATTTTGTCGCCCCTGTTTCAGAGCCTATATGGCTTTGTTTGTTGAAAATAATTTTGGAAATGGGTAGATCTTTTCGAGTAGGTAGAAATTGGTATATTATATGCACGATTCCGAGTTAAAATGACCAAGTTATGACCATTTTAAGTTGGAACATTCTTTTATATGAACTTTAACGTTCTTTTGACATTGTTTTGCCAAAATTCAAGAAAATCATCAAGAAATACTCATTGTGGGTATTTTCTTTGGCTAGGTGACCCTGAGGAAGGATTCCTTTATCCCGAAGACTATTACGATTAGGTGGAGTGTGTGAACGACTTATCCACTTAGAGGAATAGTCGACATGGCATCGTGAGTTTATTTCCATTAAATGCTATACTTGTTGTGCCTGATAAACCGATGTGTATGCAATTCTTTGAAAGAATTTTAAGAATATCGAAGCCGGAATTGTTTTAAATGTTTGTTTTAGTATAACATTTGATTTGTATGAAATTCTATGATCGCCTTAAATTCAAAAATAATTATGCTATGACTTTATAAATAAATGAGTTCATGCATACTAAGAAGTGAGTCACATTGCATTTTGGGTTATTATCCTTGGGTGAGAAGGATAATAAGCTCATGTCGAAAGCAACAGTTGGTGGAAGATCTGAAAGCGATTGCTTGGCGGCTTAAGGGAAATGCTTAGCGGATGATCCGAAAGCAAGGTCAAATCAAGTAGATTCGGAATGCTTGGTGATGAGTGCTCGTGAGCATAAAAACTTTTTAACTAAAACTACTTGTTTTGAGAATAAGTATCACTAAACCCCGAATGGAGGGCGCAAATCCATTCAACATATAGTTCCTGGAAAACTATATGTCTTGTTTGCCCACGTGTATGTTGTATCCCATTTATTTGCTTAATTAACTTGTTTGAAACTTTGATTACAAGAAGTTATTTATGGAAATAATTCTCACTAAGCCTATTAGCTTATACCCCAATAGATATCTTTTGTAGTTTTCTTACTTATGGTTAAGACCATGAGGATCCTGCGGGCAGATAATTTCTTTTAGACAAAGAAATTTTAGATGAAGTTTAGTATTAGAGAAAATGTACAAATATCTTGTAATAGAATAGTGATCTTGGGAAATGTCCCTAAGGTTGTAAAACCATTGATATGAATAAATATTTATTATGAATCCTCTTTTCTTGATATGTTTTTATATCTCCTTAAGCTTCATAATTCCATATATGGTCCTCTAACGTTGTCAAAGTACGCTTTACACTTAATATAAAAGCTTTCGGAATGGCTAAGGTTGTCATACTTAAGCTTTAATATTGAGTGTGGCGGACTGTCACGTTTAGGGTACCCGTTGGGGCGTGACAGTTTAAGTTGGTATCAGAGCATGGTTTAAGAACCCAGGAGTCATAATTATAGAATTGGACTTAAGAAGAATTGACTCAAAATAGAAGTAAGAAAGACTTAGATGAAATAGAATGGGTAGAATAAGTTTTCTATTATCTCTCTTTTACATAGATCACCATAGATGAGGCCCGTCTTCAAGCCAAGAACTTCCGGAAAGGACCTTTCGAAAAACCAGAGAATTACCGAATGAAACGTAGAGTTTTATGTGAGGAGTTTGCCCTAGCAGGACAACCTAAGACCGTTCGGGAAATGTTCCAAATCTGGAAGAGGGGAATGATGCAAACCGAATGGAAGGGAGTGTTACGGACTATTCACAACTGCCCTATAGGCAAGAAAATGACTGAGTTGGAGGTAATATATGCTGTGGAACGGATCATTGCCATCGTGGACCACCGACCAATGCTGAAGGAAGCAACTTTCGTCCTTAGAGAAGAAGGAGGTCGAACTTCACCAGATTTTCGAACTTGGACCAAGATCGGACCAATGTTTGTTTACGCCCATGATGATCTGATGGATCACCTCGAATGGATGAGGGTCGACATCAACGATATTTTCCATTGGCATGGAGTATATTAGGGAATGCTACGACCCCCAACTAAAGTATCCACTGAGCCGCCTGCTTTCACAGGAATCCAACTAGGGAGGAATGAGGCCTTACGTCTATGAGAAGATGGATCAGTGATAAGAGACGAACCAATGCAAGAGGTGAGTGATAGTTCGGATGATGAACCCGATGAGGACCTAGAAGAAAATCAAGAAGAAAGACCGGCGCAAGAGGTAAGGGATCAAGCTGCTGTGGGAGTCGAGGAACCTTAGACTAGTGATGATTTAAGAATCATCCGCTATCTAGAAGGACGACATACTCGGGGAGGATAAGGAACAGACTCCACGATGGATACGAAAAATGCTCTAACCAACGAAGACAACAGTATGGAGACTGAAGGAACAATCACTTAGAAGACCATTGATGAGATAGCACCAGTGATGACGGGGGAGGAACTGATGACTATCACGAGAGAGCATTGGAGAGAGAACGGAAGAGAAGGAAATGCTTCGACCAAATCATGAGGAGTTTGAACCCAGGATCATCCAGCAGCAATCTGGGAGATGCACTCGAAGAATGAAGGGAAGGAAAGACGGAGCATATCCCTATAAGTCCAGCTTAGATTTTGTAACCATAGACAAGATCCACGATCTCAGTCTATCTTTTAGTTTTCGGAACAATGTTTGCTATTTTCTATGTATTTTCCTTTTGTGATTTGTCTTATTTCTAATTTCATGTATGAACTTTATTTCTATGATGATGCTTTAAGTTTGATTTCAGAAATTGTCTCGATTTAAATTTTGTTAGCTTTTAAAGTTTCTGTTATATCCACCAATTTCCGGCAGAAATTTAACTAAGTAATCAAAACTTTATAAAACCTAACTTAGGAAAGTTTTAAATAGCCGAAATAGAAGTAGACAAAGAGAGGAACAAAGCGCCTCTAACCAATTGGACATAGAAGTGGGTCAACCTGCTGTTCAAAGAGCCGCCGCACCTCAGATAGACTTACATGCCTTACAGATTGCTCAAAAAGGAAGAACCATCGAGCAATACGAGACCGAGTTTAGTAGATTGTTGCAATATGTGCCTGATTCCTATAAGTACAGCGAGGAGTTAAAAAGGCAAGTCTTTATAGGAGGATTGGACGAAGACCTGAGAATGAGGTTGGAAGAATTTGACATAAGAAATTTTCGAGAATTGGTGGAAAGAGCTCGGATCGTAGAAGGAGCGAGAAAAAGGAGAAAAGAAGAAGATGGAACCCCGATCGTTGAGAAGAAGTTTTATGTAGAATTCAGGTACATGCCTCCACCAAAGGAATTCAAGATCTCTAACAACTACAATAACGACGATAGAAGGTTCACACCAAGAGACGTCCAGTGTTGGAAGTGCAGTGGAGCACACTACCCGAAGAAGTGCCCTTAATTATTTGGAAAGTGTTTCTTTTGTGGAAATGCAGACCATAAGATATCAAAATGCCCAAACAAAGGAATTAATACTTGTCAAGTCTGCAATCAGAGAGGGCATTTTGCCAACAACTGTCCACAAGGGGAGAATATTCCGACAAGATCATCTGATGGAGCTATTCCTATGAGGATTGGGGAAAGAAATGGAAGTGGAAGTGAAAGTAGACCAGGATCCATTGCTTCAGGAGTTTGAATCTACAACTTGGAGGGACAATAGATAAGTGAAGAGGTAAAAGATGGAAACTTGACTGCTTTGAAGTACATTAGAGGCTATAACAGCAACGTAAGAACTGGTAAGCCTCCAACCCTCTTTGTTGTTTTTGATCTTTTATTTCAAGCAACGCAAAAGTTTAAATTTTTTCTTTATATGGATGAATAAGAGAATATGAGTGATAATCCTCTACCAAGTACGTAAGAGGCTTTCAGTAGTAAAACAGAATGTTTTGCTCTCTTGGATCCCAAAGCAACACATTCTATTGTTACACCTAGTTAGATAAGAGGATAAGACTACCAATAACAAACAATCAATCTCTAGTTAAGATTTAAAACCCCCACACAAAAGGAAGATGAAACCCAAGAAAATGTTGATCGATCATTCAATAATGACGTAAGGACATACAGTCGTTTGCGACTCTAGGGAATAATGGAGTTAAGAGATCCTTAGGATGAGATGTATACCTCTCAAGTAGGACCCCAATAAAAAGTCACAAGGAGAACATAGAACTCATAAATCAATGAGACGGAAAGAGAATATTGGTAAAGAACTTGCTACCACAAGAAAAGAAGAGACAAATTCTTTCGTGTTGAAGGGAAAGAATGACTATCTCAATAATACGAAAGGGAATCGATCTTTGGAGATATTTGTGAATAGAAGTTTTAAGAAGAATTCTGGAAAGATGACTCGGATTACAACTTGGTAACTAGACTAATAACCTATAAGGAAGTTGGAGGAATAACAACGAAATATACCTATTCAGCTTATAATGGAAGAAAAAGGATAAACCCCTAAGCCAATGTGTTAACTTTTGGAAAGGAAAAAAGTGAATATCCACTCCTTGGAAGTGAAAATCTTTTGACCAAATACAAGGAGCAAACTTGTTTTCTCGCAACTAAGGACCAGATCAAGAAGGAATGACCCTCGGACTCTTTACAGACCCCACGAGTTCTAGTAACACTTTTTGAACTAAGGATATAAGACACTGTTGAATAAGTGAACAATTGACAAAAATCGTGGTATAGTCTGAAGGAAAAAAAAAAGGGGATAATCAAAGAATGTAATCTTAAAGTATAAGAAGTTAATGAAAGGAACTGAGAAGCTGAACATCGAAGTTTCAAAACAAGGCTTAAAGGAGGAAACAATCGATAGGGTATTTAAACCAACCATGTAGAAAGAATGAAAGAGCTTAGATAAGAAGATACGAAGGATAAAGAGGAAATAAAGGAAGAAAGATGTATTAAATGAAGTTAAAGGACGATTTAGCATAGCTAAGGACAAGGAAGTTAGTAATAAAGAACCATGAATACAATTCATAATTTGGGACCAACGGTATATTCAAGAAAAACTCAGATGTGCCAAAGTTCAAGAGACATTAGAAGAAATGAGGTATTGATAAAGAAGTAAGAACACCAAAGGACGGAAGGATCTATAAGGACTCAATAATACCGGGATAAAACGGAATTAAACTTCTCGAGATTTTGGATCTCTCACATTGTTAGAAAGAAGGCAAAGACGATTATAGTAAAAGCTAATCGACTGACAAAAATGGTTCGTTTCATAGATGGTCAATATAACGTTCTCTACAAAGCTTATAAAGGAAGATGATATGAAAGCAAAAGAGTTTTAGTCAGAGTCATGAAAAACCAGGACATGAGAATGGAGCAACGAAGAGGAACTAATAATGAATTTTGGAGAAAAAGAGACCCCTTGATGCTACATAACAAACCATCAAGAAGAACTATTCAAAACCTTAGAGGGATAATCAAGAGTGTCTCATGAATTGAGAAAGGCACAAGATAGGCGAAAGAAATAAGACTGATCAAGAAAGAAGGACCTTAGGAATTTCAAAATGAAAATCATGTGTGCTTAAGGGTAGGAAGTAATTACCGTATGATCTTTTGAGAAGTGATAAAACAAGAAGAAACTCTAGATTGTTATTTAAACATGATGGAGACATGTGACAAATCCCCATTTAACAGATGGTCAAGGGATCAAGTTACGGAGATAAAAGTTAATATTTTTGAGGGAAAACTTTCCTTATGAGGAATACCCAATACAGATATTTATCCAGAAGAGATCAGAGGATAAGAAATAAGGAAATCAATAAAAGAAATCCTTTTCAAGTAACTTGAGGAGATACGAATGAAGCGCCACCCAAGTACGCAAGTTTAGTTGAAACCACAATTAGGAATTTCCAAGTTTTAAGGGCAAAACTTTCTTTAAGGGGGGTAGGTTGTAAACCCCTAAATTTTTGGAATCGGTTTAGCATAAAACCCTAAACCGGAAGTCAACCGGAACCCTAAGGGTCAACAAAACCCTAGTTTATCGTAACCAATGAAGTCCGGTATTGCCGTTTTCTTTGGCCCTAAAAAACAAAGTTAGAATAAGTATCTAGAATAGTTCATAATAACCATGGGTTTTATAAAAATATCAGTTTTGTGAATTTCGGGTGTCCTTCGAACCCGATCGGATACAGTTCTCGAAAAACGTGTTCGGGAGTCCGGAATAGTAAAAAATTCCGAATACACGTTAGACTCATAAAATATAAGGTTTTTAAAAATATCAATTCCGTAATTTTCGGTAGCTAAAATATCAGATATAGCTATTATACGCGTATATTTCTACTACTGGTACTTTATTAGTCATATCTACTTTACATTTACAACTATTCATTACTATTCTACACTATTCTTTTATCTCACTTTTTCGTACACCTACTCTACACACTCCATAACCTATAACCTTTACTTTTTACCTTTCCCATAACTTTAATTCACATCTACCTTACACATTACACCTTCTATTTATCAAAAATAAAAAAATAAAATCATTTCATCCCCTCCCATGCTATGGCCGGCACCCCTCTCTCCCCATCACCCCAAATTTGTTTCATTTTCTTATTTTAACACACAAAAATCACTCCACATTTTCCTATAAAAACCCCTCCTCTTTCACTTCTTTCACACATTCACTACCCAAATTTCTTACCAAACAACTCTCTTCAATTTCTCCTCTCACAACTCTCTCAAAATACCATCTCAAAACTCACTCTCAAAATAATTCCACAACAACTTCTACCAACAAACCAAAACCACATAACACATAACCATACCAAAGTCTCTTTAGGTAACCACTTCATATTACTTTCTTCTTCTTCATGTCATGTAACTTTACATGACCATAGTGTGAGTTTCCAAGGACTACAAGTTATGGAAGCTACATTATGTTCATGTAATTGTTCTTGTTCATGCAAATCCGATTATGTTTATGTTATTATTTTTAATATATATCTAAGTATTATTATCTATATATATATACATATTCTTTAGAGCATATATGCTCACTTGCAATTTATTATTTCATGCAAAGCAATTTATTTATTTATTCCTAAATTAAATTAAGACTAGTCTCTAGTCTTAGACTTGTTTTCATCAAGTCAAAATAAGTTTTTCTTTCATTTTATTTTGGGACTAGTCTACTTCTTAGTCCCGGGAGCCTTGAAAAAGCTAAGACTCCAATACTTGACTTTACCATCTATGTTTTATGTTATTTTTGTTTACTGTTATTCTCATAAATCATATTCATTAAATTGTTGTCCAAAATTTCAATTTCTAAAAATAATTAAAACAAGGAAGATTTTGTCACTTAGAAATAAGTTTATGTAAATAGAAAATCTATGGTTAGGATAACAAAAATGAAGTTATCTCCTTCCAAAGCTACAAAAGAACTTACTATAATTTTAGAAACTACTTTTACTTTGGAAAAGCTACCTACAACCTTTATTATTCCACTTTGTTTTTCAAAAGAAAATACTTTTTGATACAATAATGATTTTGTGAAAAGATAGACAAGATGAAAAGCTAAGGAATTTTCAAATAAAGACCTTACAAACAAAATAAGCAAAGAAAATTGTATAGGAAAAGTAAAAGGAAAAGTGTACTAATATAAGAGACTTAGAAAATAGAAAATTGTATTTTCAAAAAGTTACTTGGGAAACATAATAAAACATGAAGTATTTTGGGAAAAAACAAAAGGAAACAAGATATTCGTTCAAGAAGTTTACAAAATGCGAATTTTCTTAAACTACATTTTTCTAACAACTTCAAACCAACATTGTTTTACTCAAGAAATATAATTGGACAACAAAACACTCGAGCATGCTTAAATATGAGTTATATAGTTATAAAGAGAATTTTTCAACTATATAGATAACTAAGTATTTATCAACCAAGTTTTGAATAGATGAACTCAAGTTGTTTTTACTTTGGAAAAATCCGTGGTGAATTTTTGTCGCCCCTGTTTTGGACCTATATGGCTTTTTTTTGTTGAAAATAATTTTGGAAATGGGTAGATCTTTTCGATTAGGTAGAAATCGGTATATTATATGCGCGATTCCGAGTTAAAATGACCAAGTTATGACCATTTTAAGTTGGAACATTCCTTTATACGAACTTTAACGTTCTTTTGACATTGTTTTGCCAAAATTCAAGAAAATCATCAAGAAATACTCATTGTGGGTATTTTCTTTGGCTAGGTGACCCCGAGGAAGGATTCCTTTATCCCGAAGACTATTACGATTAGGTGGAGTGTGTGAACGACTCATCTGCTTAGAGGAATAGTTGACATGGCATCGTGAGTTTATTTCCATTAAATGCTATACTTGTTGTGCCTGTAAATTAGTTGCATTAGAATTAGGAAAAGATAAACCGATGTGTATGCAATTCTTTGAAAGAATTTTAAGAATATCGCAGCCGAAATTGTTTTAAATGTTTGTTTTAGTATAACATTTGATTTGTATGAAATTCTTTGGTTGCCTTAAATTCAAAAATAATTATGCTATGACTTTATAAATAAATGAGTTCATGCGTACCACGAAGTGAGTCACATTCCATTTTAGGTTATTATCCTTGGGTGAGAAGGATAGTAAGCTCATGTTGAAAGCAACACTTGGCGGAAGATCCGAAAGCGATTGCTTGGCGGCTTAAGGGAAATGCTTGGCGGATGATTCGAAAGCAAGGTCAAATAATGTAGATTCGGAATTGGCGATGAGTGCTCGTGAGCATAAAAACTTTTTAACTAAAACTACTTGTTTTGAGAATAAGTATCACCAAACCCCAAATGGAGGACGCAAATCCATTCAACATATAGTTCCCGGAAAACTATATGTCTTGTTTACCACGTATATGTTGCATCCCATTTGTTTGCTTAGTTAACTTGTTTGAAACTTTGATTACAAGAAGTTATTTATGGAAATAATTCTCACTAAGCCTATTAGCTTATACTCCAATAGATATCTTTTGCAGTTTTCTTACTTGTGGTTAAGGCCATGAGGATCCTATGGGCAGGTAATTTCTTTTAGATAAAGAAATTTTAGATGAAGTTTAGTATTAAAGAAAATGTACAAATATCTTGTAATAGAATAGTGATCTTGGGAAATGTCCCTAAGTTTGTAAAACCATTGATATGAATAAATGTTTATTATGAATCCTCTTTTTCTTAATATGTTTTTATATCTCCTTAAGCTTCATAATTCCATATATGGTCCTCTAACGTTGTGAAAGTAGCCTTACACTTAATATAAAAGCTTTTGGGAATGGCTAAGGTTGTCATACTTAAGCTTTAATATTGAGTGTGGCGGACTGTCACGTTTATGGCACCCTTTGGGGCATGACAATTTTCCTATAAATACCTCCTCTTCGTTCTACTTCTTTCACAACTTCCACACACTAAACTTACTCTCCAAAAAGCTCTCCATAAAACTCTCAAGTTTCTTTAGTTTCTACTTCTTCTCTAGATAATAGTTTTAGCTTTCTAAAGTGTCCATTTACTTAGTATGAGCTTAGTGTGTATTTTCTAAACCATAAAGGTTAAAGAAAGCAACAATAAGTTCATACTCTATTTTTGTTCATGAATCTAATTTCTTTATGTTGTTTTATATATAGTTACTAAATATATCTATATAACATATAATATATAATATATCTTTTAGAGCATATAAGCTCATTTATTTTGCAATTTATTTACTACCTTGCAATTTATTTACATTCATGTTGTTTTCAAGACTAGTCTTTCTAGTCTTAGACTTGTCCTCATCAAGTCAAAACATTTTTTTTTCTTTATGGGACTAGTTTATTCTTAGTCCCGAGATACCTTGATGAAGCTAAGGTTCCAATACTTGATTTATTTCTTTACTAGCTTATTCCTTTAAGTTATTATGTTTCCTTATGTTTTCATAACTTTATGATTCATATTCATGCATGAACATAATGATTTTTGTCTCAACAAGATAAATGAGGAAAAGATTTTCTTAAAATAAAATATTCTTTTCTAGAAATAAAAGTAGCAAGAAATTTTTCACAAAACTAAGGATTTATCTTAACAAACTTTTCTAAGAAATCTAGAGGAATCCATAAACATACATGATATAGACAGAACTTTTTGAGTAAACAAAAGTTTACTAAAACTTCACTTTTCATCAAGTACCTGAAATCCTTTTCATGAAAATGGAATGATCTCAAGAAACAAGGAAATTATTTCTATAAATATAGAATTGTTATTACTTTAAAAAAGTGTTAGAAACTAAGCTTAGAAAATAAAAATCATTCCTTGGAAATTAAAAAAGATTAAGGAAATTAAATTTAGGAAAAGAAAATACTCATTTAAAATAACTTAAGATATTTTCAAAGCAAAATAAAAAGGAATTTTTCAAAAGTTCTCACTTTTCCAAAAATCTTTAAAAGACTTTACTCTTTCATGGTTTGAGATAACTTCATTTACTTCATATATTTGATATGAGTCAATAAATATATGTATATACATTTCAAAGGTGTTACAAACTATTATAAAATTTATCTCTTTTATATGAGTTTTGTTAAAGGAAGGAATTCAAGTTTTTGTGAAAAATTCGTGGTAAATCTGGTCACCACTATTTCGAAACCCAAATGACTTAGTTTGATGAAAATAGTTTTATAAATAGATAGATCTTTTCGAGTAGGTCGAAAACGGTATATAATATGTGAAATTCCAAGTTAAAATGAGCAAGTTATAACCATTTTAAATTGGAATTTCCCCTAATCCGATTTTACCACGATTTTAAGATAGATTTAGAGTTTTCAAGAATAGAAATTCTATGTAAGACTCATTGTGGGTATTTCATCTTGTTTAGGTGAAGAAGGAACAGAGATCACTTTCCCGAAAGACTACTTCGATTAGGAGCCACCGACATGGAGTGAGTTAATCCTTTACTAAGTTACATTTCCTTATTTGTGTTTGTAAATAGTAGCATTAGAAAATAAGAAAAAGATAAATGAACAAATAATGTGTGATTTGGATTTATGATTGATTGAATATAAGTAAAGAATATCGAAAGAGGAATTGATAAATAATTGTAATTCTTGCATTGATATGATGAATATTGTTTTGATCACCTATAACTTGAACTCAACATTTATTGGTTAAACTTATATTGAAAATGATTCATGCATATCATATTTGTGGGTCACATGTATTTCACTACCATTCTTCGTGTGGGGAAACAAGGAAGTTGTAGTGGTAGTTTGTAGGAGCCGGAAAGTCTATAGGGCGAGTAGGAGCCAACAAATCTGCAAATATTGATGGTCGTATGGGCCTGTAATCTCCTAATCCTTAACATGGAGGGCGTAAAATCCATGCTACACATGATTTCCGGTTAATCTTGTGTATTTTGTTGCTCATGTGTTTGGCGCATTTTCATATGATTGTTTAAATACTTGTTTGATTTATGGAAATGTCTTGTAGATGGGAATTACCTCACTAAACTAGATTTGCTTATATCCCTATAGCTTTTTGTTATAGTATGATTATCATTGGTTGGCATCGAGGAGCCCGTATGCCAGGTATGAGCCAAAGCTACTAAGAGTTTTTGGAGAAGTTATATGTATTTAGTATTTGAACGTAGACTTCTAGAAAATTCTCTATAATAGGCTTATGTTATAGTTATGCTTACACTGTTAGTTGAATCAAGACTATTTGAGACGAGGGAACGCCCCTAAGAAGATGTAAAAGTTATTATCTAAATGAATATTCCATGTTTATTTAATAAGTTCTTGCATGCTTTTATTATCTACTTAAATGTAATACCCCTGTGACTTTCCTACTATCTTGGAAGTACACCTTGCATGTGGTATTGAAGCTCTTGCATGACTAAGGTTGTCATTCATTAGCTTTAATATTATATGTGACGGACTGCCACATTTAGGGTACCCTCTGGGGCGTGATAGGTACCCTAAACATAGCAGTCCGCCACATACAATATCAAAACTTAACAATGACTACCTTGGTCATGTGAAAGTCTCGATATTATATGTAAGACATACAATATGGTAATAGGAGACGCTATTGGGAAGTGTGGTTTAAGCGAGTAATAATGAACAAATAAGAATCTAGGAATAAAGTTAACCTACGATAACAATTAAGAGTCCATTACAAAAGTTTTAGGGGCATTTTCTCGCTAATTCTCCAAGAATCATATAGAAATTACTAAGTCTTTACAAGAAAACTTAAATACTTTCACCAAAATATTTTAGAGGAAGTCTGTTCTAAATCTTTGAGTAGATTTCCCCCAAAAGCTCCCAAAAAGGTGACTTACACGGATATGTGAAGACCTTGGATATAAGAGCAAATGGTCCTGCATGTGCAAAAATCTACAGGGGTGTAAGCTTTATGAGCTTAGTGGGAATATTCCCGATTAACATACTCGAAACAAAGATATGAACCAAGTTTATTTTATAAGCAAGTGAAATGCATCAAACACGTGAGCATACAAAACATATATTTTTCTGAGAACTATATGTTGAATGAATTTACAATCTTCATTCGTGTTAGGTATTTCGGTCAATTACAGCCAACACTTTTAATAAAACAATTTTTATAGTTCTTATCAGCTGCATTCGTCATAAAAAACATGTAGATCTTACTGGCTCCTTTCGCCACATGCAGATACTACAGTTATGCCAACCACCGCTATTATCTCACCAATTTATAACAATGAATGCAATGAGACTTAATTCATGAAATGCATGCTTCAAATTTTATTTAGAGTATTAGCCATTTAATTTCAGTTTCTCGCAAGTGATCAACCAATTTCAGACACTTCAACATGCTAATAGAACATGCAATTCATTATAGACAATTCATGACTCGATATGCTTAAGGTTCTTTCACCAACATTATAAATTATAAACACTTTCCATTTTATGTTTTTCTTATTTCTAGTACTATTATACTACAAGCACATTCATAAGTATGAAAAGTAATGAAAGTAAACTCACTCGGCCATGACTTGATGGTACTTCCTTAATTAAAAAAATCTTCGAGATAGTAAACGTCCTCCTCCTCGTTTCCTAAACAAAGGAAATACCCAAAATGAGTATTCCATGTAATTTCTAATCAAATTTTCTAATTCTAGCTTCTAATTGCGGTAAAATTCGAATTGGTGGAAATTCCAACTTAAAATGGCTATAACTTGCTCATTTTAATTCAGAATTTTGCATATTATATACCATTTTCTACCTACTCGAAAAGATATATCCATTTCTAAGGTTATTTTTATCATTAAAATTTGTTTATGTCACGACTCTAATATGGGGGCCTAACAGGATTTATCTAAAGCCATCATATCACGTGTACACCCGTAACATGAGAGCCGTCTTGTATGTCAGAGTGTACAAGACTCTATTTATTTATAAAAGTTCATCATATAAATGATATAATATATTACAGTATTTCAACTATGGAATCCAATTTTTCCAATTTCCACCAAGATCGCAGATAATCGATATCCCCCACCAAATAGTGAAATTGGGTTTCTAAATTACAACATACAAAATTCAAAATTCATCTATTTTACATTCTAAGTTTCCATATCCTATATCTCTATCTTCAATAGAGTTTGTTGGAGAAGCTCTCTTCACACATTCTTAGCCCAATCCCAGCTAGTAATAATCCTACACAAAAACTGTTGGGGGTTAGGCGAACCACGGGCTCAGTGAATAACCAGACTTATCACAACAAGCAAGTTATTATCAATCATATGTAATGCATCAATCAAACACATGAACAATTACAAGCTTGGACAAACCGGAATCCAAACAGGATAGAGATTTACGCCCTCTCATCGGGGTTGAAGGAACCAATACGTGAATCACCTACCCAGGAGAAACTAAGTACATAGGAAACCATAATCCTCACAATTATTATCTCTTTATGTTAATGATGTTTTATACACTCAGTTCATGTTTTGTACCTTAGAAACTCCACTAAGTATTAGCCATTTCACAGCGATACCATGGGTGGCGTCCTTTGTTACCAGTTAGTTCCCATGGAACCGACAGTACAAGGTAAACTTGCGTAGAACTAATAGCCCATTGCCTAGAAAAACCAAGTATTACCAAAGAACCGAAATTCTAACACGTAGTAGGCGATCGTAAAAACATAATGCAGTATGTGCAAATCATGCTATGCATGTACCATTTTATTCATGAGTTCGATAATTTTTAATCCGGTTATAAGTGTTCAATCTTTATTCAGATATTCAACATGCTTCACATATAGTAATTTCACGAGCCATTCATTATCACTTTTGATTAGTAATATTTATCAAACAAATAATTTCAAACGGCAAGCAAATCCCATAATCCCATACACACAAGAGTTCATTATTATTATCTTTGTATTTTAGTGCAACTAAACTACAATCACAAACAATGTAACAAGTCTAAGTTACTCACCTATAGTCCTCGCTAGATTGTTGTATAAGCTATCGATAATCCGGAAATTGATCTATTTTCCTATGAAAGGAAATAACAGAGATTTATTATTGGATTATTTCTGTAAGAGAAGTCTTCCTATAATTAAAGGTGCTGATTCTAATCGCCGAATATTAGACTAAACTCGTTACTTTAATTATTGCATCGTTAAATAATTTAATTAAATCATTTTAGATACCTAAATATTCCATATCGGTGTTTGATATAGTTTTTATTAAGGTTTTAATTTCTATAGGAAAGAATATTTATCTGTTATTTGTTCTTATTTTGTTTCCCTCGGTTTTAATTGCTATTTATATTTTTATTCAAAGGGTTTGTCTTTTCTTAAGTTCTACTACTTTTAGTATAAGATTTTTATTTATTAATTCTTTGCTTGTCAACTTTATCTGTTTCTCAAATTGGTATTTTATTTATTTAAGGGTATATTCTAGTATCTATATCTTTCAAAAGTTATAAAAATCGTATGTAGATATACCAAATTTCTATTATACTTCAGTTTTATTTTTGTTGCAAAACGAGCTAAGTGTAATACTATAATATTATTAGTAATATTAGTATTGAAAAATCAATATCAGTATTAGTATTAAATACAAGTATAATAATAACAACAATTTTTAGATAGTTAGTAAATAGTACCATTAGTGACAAAATAGAATTGATGATAGTATAAATATAGTGACTTCAACGTAAAATAACAATATTGATAACTCTAATGAAAATATTAATAATACAGAATACTATAAACAGTAGTAATAATAATAGTAATAATCATAACTATATTAATAGAAATAACAGTAACATTGATATAGGTTTAAAAGTGAAAACTGAGTGAATTTCTATTTGTGATTTCTTATTCGTTTTAAATCCGATTTCGTTGTATAAATAGTCAATTTGGTAGTACTTGAAGAGTACTTTATGGTAGTGAAATTATTTTCAAGAAAAGAGACTTGTACCATTTTTAAATTTATGAAACACATGCATAGATCTCAAGTGAATTCTAACAATTGTAATCAAAACTTGTTTTAATTATATCTAACTCATTTCTAATCCGTTTTTGACAAATAAATAATTGTTTTTATAGTAGTTTCCCAATACAATCTATCGATAAGGTCATTTTTGGTTTATAACAAATATATCAATACAGTTTATTTGATCTTTCGAACATTTTTCTTTATTTGATTTCTTTTGGTTTCTAGTTTCCTAAAGTTTAGAATTTTAACTTTCAAGTTGATGCTTCTATAATCCTAAATAATTATGTATCATCCTTTGTTCAACCATATAACTTAAAACCATCATCTAATCCTCTTATCCATTTCTTTAGTTCACTCATAATTTGTAAAATTATTAATATATGTAATTTCTATGAATTGTTCATTGTATTTTTCTTGTAATGTAAAAGCTCCTAATCATGCTTTTGAAGCTTATTTTATCAATTTTTATGCTCATATAAAGTCCTAGGGGCATTAGATATGAATTAAAACTAGTTTAGATGAAATTTGAGCATGGTTTTGGTTTATTTCTTCCTAGATCCGAATTTACTATTCCTGAGTTTATAACATTTATAAGTTGATATTCTTCTTAGCCATCAACATTCAAGTATTTCTACTACAACAAGAACTCCTCTACTTGAATTCCTGCTTGGAATAATCATTTCTCCTAATCACATAATTTTCCTCTAATGCTAGACATTTCAACTTAATGTATATACACACATGAAACAAAGATAGGTTGATAGTTTAGGATTTACCTTGGCTTAAAGTAGAAAAGGATTCCTTTCTCCCTTCCTTAAAAATCAAACCTATATCAAAGGTTGATTAGTGAGTTTCTAGCAATTATAAGCTAACTATTTCAACTAAATTTTCTTACCTTGTTGAGTTTGAGTTCTAGCTTGGATCTATGACACCTCAAGAGCTATTTAAGTTGGTTCCTTGTTGTTGTTTGGAGTAGCTAAAGTGGGGTTTTGATTGTGGTTGATGAGTATTGATGCTTGGATAGTGTTATAGGATATAAATAGGAGATATACTTTTATTTTGGAGTGTTGAAATAAGTTTGAACAAGTGGGCATGGAAGAGGAGTAGTGTAAATTCGTAGTGGCTGTTTTGAGAGGGTTTTTAAATTGTGTTTGGGGAGATTTTGAGCTAATTTAGTATCTAACTTAAGGCTTTATATATGTACTAAGGTTAGGCTAAGTTTAGGAGGGTATAGAGAGTGTTTTGGGCTTAGGAATAACTCACATTTGTAGCTAGAATTTTGGATACGAATTTGACTTGTGTTTTGACAGATTTTTGTAGTTGTTTAAAGGATATTCATGGGGCTTGTTTGCTACTAAACTAAGGCTATTAAATAAGGGTTTATTTGGTGTATTTGTAGTACAAGTTGGCTGAGAAAAATCAGAGCAAATGAAGGACTTATAGATCATGTTCCAGCTGTTGTTCTCGGGTAAGAATTATGGTGCAAATTTGAGAACGATTTTTGGACAAATTTGTATGGAATTTGTGGTTGTTTTTAAGGGAAATTAATTGTGTTTGTTTGGTAGCTAATTAATGCCATTTATGTGTGTAAAATAAGGGCTTGAATTGTACAAAAATTGGATCAAATCGGGTCAAAATCTGAAGTTAAATTTTGGAATTTCTGCTGCAGTTTTTGTTGACATTTTCCACCTTTGTTTATATAGTTTTGTGATCAGATTTTCTTTGTTGGTTTCTAGCTAATAAATGGTGTATGAAGTGTACATTTGAAGGCTTATTATTGATGTTTAATTAGTCAAAAATATCAGCTCAAATGGGCCTAGGAATTTACAAAAATCCAAATTCAAATTGCTGCTGTATTCTTGTTGATTTGTCCCCTGTTGCAGCTGGTTTATTCAGTTATTTGAAGACAAATTCAATATTGTTTTGGTTTTTTTCTTGGGATAATATTCTTGTTATTAATGTTGATTACATGTGGAGTATTTTAATTGGAGTTCATGTCATTTTCGTTTGAAATTAAGAACTCAAATTCGGATTAAAGTTGGGTATGAAGCAGCCGAAATTTGCTCTGTTTTATGTGCTCTGTTTTCATCTAAGAGCTGTGTTGTGCGTGTGGAAGGGGTGTGTGTGGGAAGCAGCTTGTCCTTGTGTACCAGCTGCTGCTCGTGTGTGGACTAAATTGCTCGGTCATCAGCTGTTCGTGCGTGGACTTGCAGCGGCCCTCAATTCCAGCCGTGGAATTCAACTCCTTGCTGCTGCTGAGTTTGTTTCATGTGTTGCACGTGAATGCTGCTGTGTTGCGCGTGGAGGATAAGCCAGCTGCTCGCTCATGAAGGTCATCCACTTTCTCGCGTGTGTGAAAGATGCGTGGACTGCTGCTGTGCGCGGGAGCAAGCTGCTCGGTCTCCTGCTGATGTCTTGTGCGTGGGACAAATTTTATTTTGCTCCGGTCTGCTGCACGTGAAGAGCCGTGCGTGGGGTGAGCTACTGCATCTGTGATTGTCGAGCGTGGAGCAAATTGCAGCGCGTGGGATTTCCTGCTCGGTCACTACAACGCTTAAGACAAACCACACCGATCCTCCTGTTGCTTCCAGCGGCTTCTGTTCACGCAGTGGCTGTGATTTCCTAATGTCCGTGATTTGTTTTGTTCCGTCTTATTATATATATATATATATATTATTAGTTATTAGAATTATTAATATAATTATTATCTAATTAATAATTAACTAAAATAATTTAACTAATATTAATTTATAAACATATACTTATAATAGTTAGATAAGAGTTTTATCGAGGTAAAATTACTTAAATTATTACCAAAACTCTAAATTATTTATATTTCCAAAATTTTTGTTTAAAATTCACATAATTAATTATTTTTAGTATTTTAACTTACGTGATTATATTTTTCAAGTTCAATAAATTAAAAACCAAATCCTAATAAATTCAGAATTCTTAACAAATATAACAGCGGGTTTGAAATTTTTATTTTAGATCTAGATTAATAATTATTGCTCGGTCTTAGTATCTATTATACATTTATAATCCTAGTAACATATCTTTGAATTATTGTTTTATACCAATAAGATCTATTAATAAATTGTATCTTATCGGTTTGTTTGAAATCATATCTTGAATTATCAGTTCAAGATACGAAATCTCGTTTTTGGTATCTATTAAGGTCACGGAAATTTTTATTCGGGTTTTCGAAGCTACGAATGAGTTTATTATATCTCATAATTCTATTTTAATATTTCTATTGAATCATATATCTGATTTTAGTTTCACCTTCTTAAATTATTAAAGGTCATGTTAGCAATTCCAAATTTTAATTTCTAAATTTCTATGTAGACGTCGGCACGGTTCGGGTCGGTTCCGGACCCGAACCGAAACCGCCGGTTCACGGTTCTACATTTCGTGGAACCGGAACCGAAACTGCCAGAGCCGGGGCGGTTCGCGGTTCCACGGAACCGCCGATTCTGACGGTTCCGGTTTGGGTTCTGGAACCGTGAACTAAGTTTTCTTTTTTAAAAAAAAAATAAAATAAAATAAAAAAGACCTACCCTCTACCCCTCCCCCTCCTCCTTCCCTCCAACCCTCCCAAACAAAACACCAAAATCATTCTATATGTGTGTGTTTTGGGTTTTTTTTTTTTTTTTTTCTTAAGACTGTTCGGAACCGGTGGAACCGCCGGTTCGGCGTGACGAACCGCTAAGACCCGCCGGTTCCGGCGGGTCCTTCGGCGGTTCGTAACCGTCCCCGACGGGGTGATTCCCGGGTACGGAACTGCCGGGGACGGTTCGGGGCGGTTCACGGTTCGGAACCACGCCGTGATGATGTCTATTTCTATGTCTTTGGATTGAGATATTAGTGTAATTTAAATATTTATTTAAGATCTAGATTCTTAGATATCAATCTATTTTTGATTTGTCGTATCCTTTGTAATTCTAGTAATTTTATCTTTAGTCTATATTTTTATAACTTGTAGGTTCTAAAAATTAATCATCTGTTATTGTGATTTAAATTTAAGGTTAGCTATGATTTGTTTATTGGACTATTGATCATTTTATCAAATGTTATGTTTTACTGTATAGGAACTATTCCTACTAATTTGTTAATAACAACATATTTTATCTAGGCTACTTGATATTGTCATCGTATTAAAAATAGTTTGAACACTATTGTTTCATTATTTAACAAGTGTAGAATTTATTTTCTAAGTATTGAACTTAAGGAAAAAGGATTTGGTAATTTATATTAACGATTGATTTATCGTCGTTTTTTAAATTATTTGAGATCATATTTGTCACAGTTTTGTATTTCGAAATATTTTTATTGGTAACAATTCTGATCTTTCTTGTTGTAATCAATTTCATTCATACCGTAATATTTTTAAACCGAAAAAAAAAATTGGAGTGATTTTTATAACTTGTTCCAAATATTCTATATAATTCTATATTACATTTTTACTATTTGTTAAAATTAAATTACCTAAAATTAAGGGGATTACAGTTTAAGTCCAACAAAATCACCACGAAAATGCCATCTTTCAAAACATAATTTTTCAAACTTTTCTCCATCCAAAAATCCTTGTACAAAAATATAGATATTTGTATAGTTGGAAAATTCCTTTGAATACATACATACATACATATATATAAATATATAAACTTATATTGTATGCATGAATTTAGTGGTGTTGTCTCAACAATGATTTTTGTAAAGCAATGTGTCTTAAAAGTTGGAAAAATTTAAGTCTTGAAAATTTACTTTAGTTTGTTGGAAAAATTTCTTGAATTATTATAAGTGAATGCTTTCTTCCTTTAACTTCGTTTCTTAACTTTTAGGGGATAAATAAATTTTCCAAAAATTAAATTTTTGTCTTTGAAGATTCTTACAAATTTTATTCCTAATGGTTGAAAAATGTAGTTTTTCTAAGTATTTCATGGTAATGACTAAAATTTCTTAAATTAGTTACTTGTTTATGTGTTCTTAATTTTTCCAAAGTTAGGTCCATTTTAAAATAATTGTTGATGATCTTTTAAGTTATTTACTAATTTTATTTCCTAAGCAAGACTTATTTTTAGAAGGCTAATTTTTAAATGATCTTGTAAAACATGTCTAGGCCTTAGTATTTTGAGTATTGGTGAGGACCTTACACATAAGTTTAAGAAAAACCTTTATCAACCAAAGAATTAGCAATATTGAGTTCTAAAGAAAACTTTTTTTTTATTGGTTTGAAAAGAGTGTATGTGATAAATATACTTTGTTTATTTTTTGATGAAATCCAATGTACCATTATTACTAAAAACTTGTGATGCACTTATCTAAATTTTGAAAAAAAAAAAATTGTTAAGATAAAACTTTAAGTTTTTATAAAAAAACAATTATTTCTTAAGTGACAAAAAATTATCTTTTAAGAGAGTTGTTATTTTTTTTCATTTAGGAAAACTCCTTTTTATTTTTGTTGAGATAATATCAACTTGTTCATACATGTTTATAAATATGTAGTCATGAGAAAGAGAATAATATCACATAATAAGATAAAGATATATATAAGAAGCAATATAAGCATAATAATATGGTTAATTATTGGGAGTCTTAGCTTCATCAAGGCATAGACTAGTCCAAAAAAAAAAAAAAAAAAAAGAAAGAAAGAGTATAATAAGAGCATAATAATATAAGCATAATAGTAAAAGCATAATAATAGAAACATAATGTATAAACAATATCAAAACATAAAATCTGTTGTTTTCTTAGCTTCTATGGGTCTTTAGAAAACATACACTATGTTCATGCTTAGTTACATGAATATAAGAAATAATCTATTAACAATCTAAAAATATAAGAACGTATTATGAACAAGAACAAAGTATGAACATATTGTTGCTTTCTTAACCTCTTATGGGTTTTTAGAAAACATACACCAAGCTCATACTAAGTTACATGAACATGAAGAAAGTTTAGGATAATTACCTATTGGTTAGAAGAAGAAGAAAAAGTTATAGAGGTAAATTTGTAGAGAAGATTTTTATGGAGTGATTTTGGTATATAAAAGAAGTGTGTGAAAGAAATAGAGGGAGATGGGGTATTTATAGAATTTTGTGGAGGGAAATTAGCTGTAATAAAATAAATTGAAAAAGAAAAATATAGAGATAGAGAGGGGGGGTGGCTGGCGCATAAAGAAGGGAAGAGAGGGAGTGAAATTTATTTAATTTGTTGTTTTATAATGAAAAGTAATTAAGATGTGAGATATGAGAAATGTGAAGTTATATTAGAAAAGAAAAAAGTAAGAAATAATTGTATAGGTAGTAAGAAAAAGTAGACATAGATAAATAGTAATGAACAGTAGAATAGGATAATGAATAGTAAAAAAGACTAATAATATATCGGTAATAAAGAAAATACACATATAAATACGATATATGATATTTTTAGCTATAAAAAAATTATAAAACTGATATTTTTGAAATCTTTGTATTATTACGAATCAAATGGTATCATTAGAATATTTTTACTATTATGAGCCTGGGACACACTTTTCGAAAATTGATCCTGTTCGGCTCCGAAACACACTAAAAATTAACAAATCTGCTATTTTTAAGCTTCCTTACATTATTACAAATTATGATCCACAATTATCTCAATTTTGTTGCTTAGGGGTTAAGAGCACGAGATTGCCGGATCTAAATACTAGGGTTTGTTGTAGTCTTTTGTTGACTTTTAAGGTTTTCAGTTGACCTCTAATTATAATATTTAAGCATAAATTTAGCATGAAATTTCAAGAGTTTATAGTGCCAGCTTACAAACAATGCCCAAATACCAAGTGTTAAAACACCTGAACTAGTAGCAAAACAAAAAATTAGAAAAAGAAAATGAAAAACTACACCACCATCACCAACAACTTCCTTACTCATCAAGCCATTCCACTACTCACTAATGGCTAACAGAACCAATCTATCATTGCAAACCTGCAAATTTAACATTCAATAACAATACAAACTCCTGAGACCAATCCACTTCTCAGTAGTAGCAAGCTCGACCAATCCAACATCTCAAACCTATAGAGATAACATTCACTAACATGACAAACTCCTGAAACTAATCCCCTACTCACTGCTAGGATGCATGACCAATCCAACATCTCAAACCTGCAGAAATAAAATCCACTAACATGACAAAATCCTTAAACCAATCCACCAGTTAGTAGTGGCACGTGTAACCAATCAAACTATGCAGGTGAAAAAACAAGCACAACCAAGATAAATAAAAGTTCATTACATAAAGTGAATTGAAAAAATACAATTCCATTTAGAGAAAAAGCAAATAAAAAGAGGAAAGCAATAATCCTATCGTCTCTTAGTATTTTGCCGTACGCCTCTAGTAATCCTCAACACTATGGATCGGTGGGCAGGCTGTGTCAGTGCAGCCTTTGGCTCATCCTCTAAAACCGGAGATAGACTGAAATCTATTGGAGGGACTAGTGAAGCATGAGTGGGTCTCCTAACTTGTGATAACTGTGTCAATCCCTCATCCATGTCCTAATCTGGAGATACTGAATGCCTCTTTTACGGTGGTAGCAGAGGATAACATGATGATGAGCTAACCTCGTTGTATGGAGTATAGTAGGATGGCAGCGAGGAAGTGTTATGCCATTCACTCACAATTGTAGATGTGACAGCTGATGATGGTGGAGCATGGTGGATAGTGTCATACTGCTCCTGGTCATGCTCGGTTAGATTTGCTACAGCTTCACCCTCTTACATGGTGTATCGGAACTTGGGGTAAAGATAGTCAACAACCCCATACTCATCGATTGTCCGTATGGCGTCATCTGCATTGGAGTGAACTTCTGAGATGTTAGAAGTTAGCAGGATTCGTTGAACTGATCCGCCTGCAAAGAAAGTGCAAACATTAGAGGTTATATTGATAAGTTTTTATAAGTGTAGGAGAAGCCGAATTGAAGATTCAGAACTCACCAATACACCGATCCTGGCACTAGTGTGGCTGAGCTATTGCCTGGTGACTCGTCTGAACCAACATATATAGTCGGGATCAACACCAAGGGGAAGCTCAACATCAACTAGTCGATTACGCCTCTCATTCCACATCCCATGGTAGATAGCATGATGGACCACTCAATCAGTGTCGATCCTCCCCCGCAGATCGATCTGATGCAGATTTGGATCAGTATTAACGGCTACTGGAACTCTTTAATAACCCTTAAACTGTCGAATGACACGATCAGTAAAACACCACTTGATGTAGTAAAAGCAAATGAGGGGGACATGGGCTGTCCATACATCTATACCACATCGACAGTATAGTGGTAGCCTACTCATGATTTGGTCGGTGTATGGCATCCAGACAACCTGTACCAGAACAAAGAAGTCATTGGTGGGAAAATGAAAATGCTTATGGAACTTTAGCGAAAATTGGGAAAGCAAATATACCTGGTCAGCTCCTATCATGTCAAATGCCTCTTTGTATGTTGAAATAACATGAGATGGGTGTCGGGTAGTATCCTAGAAAATCTGCCATCGCATAGCAAGGGGTGCTTTTGTCACGCCTCGAGGGGTACCTTAAATGTGATAATCCACCATACGCAATATTAAAGTCTAAGAATGACAACCTTAGTCATATAAAGGCTTCTATATCATATAGAAGGCGTACATCACGACTAAGGGCACATATTAGAGTAACATAAGTTGCATTGATAACGATCAAATAACAAGACCAAGAGAATGCTTGTCATAAAACATAAACATGATTGATTACAAATCTTAGGGGTATATCCCTACTATTGTCTCCAAATCTATATAAATACATTCCTTTAGGAATCTCCAAAATATGAACATAGCATACATAACATATAAGGAATTTACAAAATAACTTCATCCTATGTTCACATTGCCTTCACAAGAGTTTACAATCCATCATGACTTCCTTGATATCATGATCTTTGAATAGAGCCATAATTATATCTGTTTCAACAAAAAATCTATGAGGGTATAAGCTACAACTAGCTTACTAAGGTATTCTTTTTTTATTCTCACCATGAATTCAAACAAGTTCAATTAAATTTTCACCCATATGTTATGCATGCTATGCAACAGTTACATGATTACACAAATATATATAGTTATCCGAAAACTATATGTAGAATGGATTTATCCCTTCGTATTGAAGGTTAGGGAATTATTGATGAAGATCCTTGACCTTCTATTGTTGGTCCCCAGGCCTCCGCCCAAAGTGTTCAGTTGGCTCGGCTCCAAACATAAAGTCGTATTCCTCGAGCAATTTGAATTCTCTAGGAAGGAACATGACCCATGTCCCAGCATGATAATAGTCAATCCAACTCTACCATAAGGAGTAGCAGCCTTCCAAAAGAGATGTGACTCGATGGATGCTATGCATAAATGTTTTATTTTTCTTAAGTCAAACCATATTAACATTTCTTAAGGGAGATCAAACAATAAGCAAACATACGTGTAGGTAGACAAAATACTTAAACGAACAATTCGAAGTTGCAATATTCTTAATTCTTATTTCATCACATATGCATAGAATCATATATATATACATATCCTTGAATCCCCCATACATATCCATTTTTATCTTTTCTTAGTATACTAGTGCTACTGCTTTACAAGCACAAGCAAGTAACGAAATTAAGAGGAATAACTCACTCGTCCATTTCGCAATCTTTTTAGTCATAGTAATCCTTAGGAAGGGAAATCTCATATTTTGCGTCATTTAGTCTAAAGAAATACTCAGGATGAGTATTTTGTAGAAATTCTACTTAAACTTTCTAATTTTTTTTTACTATGTTCGTAAAAATCACGGAATAAAATTCCAATTTAAAATCGCCATAACTTGCTCATTTTAACTAAAAATCTTGCATATAATATACTGTTTTCTACCTATTCAAAAAGATCTGTCCATTTCTAAGGTTATTTTTGTCATATGAGGTCATTTGGGTTCTGAAAGCGTAGGGTATAGATTCATTATGAAAATTGTAGTTTTCAAAACATAAATTTGTAAACTTTTCCTTATCCAAAAATACTTATACAGAAAATGTAGATATTAGTATAGTTGGAGAAATCCTTTGAATATATATATAGATACTCATATTGTATGCAAAATTTTAATGGTGTTGTCTCAACAATTATATTTTGTAAAATAATGTCTTGTGGTGTTGAAGACTTGTATTTTAACAATTCCTTTCCTATGTGTTTTGAAAGAATTTTATAATTTCTTGAGTTATTATAAGTATATTCTTATTTTGTTTTCTAATTTCTTTTCTAAAATAAATTTCCCCTTAGCTTTGGTCTTTTATAAATTTTACTTTTAGTGATAAAAATAAATTTTTCTAGAGTTTTATTAAGTTGTTGATAACTTATAATAATTTGAGTTATGTATATTTTCTTTTAAAGAAATAACTTTGTTAAGAAAGTCTTTTTATCCTTATATTTTCATTTTCCAACTTCTTTAAAATTAACTTTATTTCTAAAACTTGGTCTTTTAACTCTTTGGTCAATTTTACTTGGAAGGAAATCATGTTTTAATATTTTCTTAAATTTTTGATAATATCTATTGTTTTTGAAATTTCTAGTATTTATATTCTTTTATTTTTTTGAAAATGAGTTTATCATTTAGAAACTTTGGCAAACTTTTATTTTTCTATGTGAGTTTATAATTTAGTGAGTTGATTTTATCTTAACTTATAAAACTTAGTCTAGTTATTACTTTTTATTATGGAGTTGGTAAAAATTCCTATAAGTAAGCTTTTTGAGAAAAGTTGATTTATCAAATAATTATTATTACTAAGTTTTAATAAATTTTATGTGTCTTATCATAATAAAAGAAAATATTTATTTTGTTAGTTATCTTCCTT
This sequence comes from Combretum micranthum, assembly GCA_024138025.1. Taxonomy (NCBI): domain Eukaryota; kingdom Viridiplantae; phylum Streptophyta; class Magnoliopsida; order Myrtales; family Combretaceae; genus Combretum; species Combretum micranthum. The sequence continues at coordinate 342,365 of JAMXBD010001090.1, read as the reverse complement.
GAGGAAAATCATTTTCATTGTTATTTAACAAAAGTCTTGGTGGGTTTGAAAAGAGGTTGTAGAAATAATTTTTCTTAGGTGGGTGATAACAAAATCTTGATGTATATAAAGAGAGTTTGGTTTCATTTTTCCTTTGTTTCCTTGGTAAAGTTATCCTTGTTGATACTTATGAAAACTTTGGGAAAAGTTTGAGAAGAAGTTGTAAACCCCCAAATTTTTGGAATCGGTCTAGCATAAAACCCTAAACCGGAAGTCAAACGGAACCCTAAAGGTCAACAAAATCCTAGTTTACTGTATCAAATTAAATCCGGCATTGCCGTTTTCTTTGGCCCTAGAAAACAAAGTTGAGATAATTAGCTAGAATAGTTCGTAATAACCATAGGTTTTATAAAAATTTCAGTTTCGCGAAATTCGGGTGTCCTTCGAACCCAATTGGACACAGTTCTCGAAAAACGTGTTCGGAAGCCCGGAATAGTAAAAATATTATGAATACACCATTAGACTCATAAAAATATAAGTTTTTAAAAAATATCAGTTTCGTAATTTTTCGGTGAGTAAAAATAATATATATAGCTATTATACGCGTATTTTCTTACTACCGGTACTTTATTAGTCATATCTATCTTACATTACACTATTCATTACTATTCTACACTATTCTTTTATCTCTACTTTTTCTTACACATTTTCTTACACTCTACATAACCTATAAACTTAACTTTTTACTTTTCCCATAACTTTATTTCACATCTACCTTATACATTACATCTTTCAATTATCAAAAAGTCAAAAAAATAAATCACTCTTCCCCCTTCACCAACATGGCCGGTGCCCCTTGTCCCCCATTCCCCTCAATTTTGTTTCAATTTTACTTTATTTTAATCACTCAAAAATCACTCCACATTTTCCTATAAATACCCCTCTTCTCTTTCACTTCTTTCACACATTCACTACCCACAAATTCATACAAAAACTCTCTCAAAGTCTCCTCTCAAAGCTCTCTCAAAATACCATCCCAAAACTCTCTCAAAATAATTTCACAACCACTTTTACCAACAAACCAAAACCCATAACCACATAACCATACCAAAGTCTTCTTAGGTAACCACTTCATTTTCTTTCTTCTTTCATGTCATGTAACTTTACATGACCATAGTGTGAGTTTCCAAAGACTATAAGTTATGGAAACTACATTATGTTCATGTATAGTTCTTGTTCATGCCAATCAATTTATGTTTATGTTGTTTTATTAATATTAATATATTATTATCTATATATATATACATATTCTTTAGAGCATATAAGCTCATTTGCAATTTATTTATTTCATGCAAAGCAATTTATTTATTTATTCCATTGCAATTTATTTATTTATTCCTTGTTATTTTAAGACTAGCCTCTAGTCTTAGATTTGTCCTCATCAAGTCAAAACAAGTTTTTTTTTTCTTACATTTTATTTTATTTTGGGACTAGTCTACTTCTTAGTCCCGGGAGCCTAGAAAAAGCTAAGACTCCAATACTTGACCTTATTATTTATGTTTTATGTTATTTTGTTTACTATTATTCTCATAATCATGTTCATTTAGATTATTGTCCAAAAATTTTAATTTCTAAAGATAATTAAACAAAAGAAGAATTTTGTCACTTAGAAATAAGTTTATGTATAAAATCTATAAACTCAATCCTTTTCAAGTTACAAAAAGAACTCACTATAATTTTAGAAACTATTTTTGCTTTAAAAAGCTACTTAAACCTTTATTATTCCACTTTGTTTTTTTTTTTTAAAAAAAAAAAGAAACTATTTGTTGATACAAAAATGGTTCTTTTTATAAAAAGATGAACAAGATGAATGGTTAAGGAATTTTTAAGTAAACAAGTAGGCAAAGAAAATCTATGGTTTGAAAACAAAAATAAAGTTATTTCTTTTTAAATTACAAGAAGAAATCAATAAGATTTTATAAACTAGTTTTACCACAAAAAGTTCTTAATTGTTTTTATGAAGAAAACAAATTTTCATGCATGGATGATCTTATGAAAAACATAAGATATGAGGAAAGAATGAGACATTTCAAGAAAAGATTTTTGCAAAACAAATAAACAAAGGAAATTTGCACAAGAAAAATAAATATAAAGAATAGCATATTTTCTAAGAACTTCAAAATAGTATTAGTGTAACTTAGAAAGTAGAAAATTTTATTTTCAAAATGGTTACTTAGGAAAATAATAAAACCAACATAAAGCCTTTTTTAGAAAACAAAAGGAAAACAAGGTGTTCATTTCAAGAAATCTACAAACACAATTTTTGAAAACTATATTATTTTACTCAAGAAAAATAATTGGACAACAAAACATTTGAGCATGCTTAAATATGAATTATATAGTTATAAAAAGAGAATTTTTCAACTATATAGATAACTATGTATTTATCAAACAAGTTTTGATTTCTTGAACCAAAGTTGTTTTTACTTGGAAAATCTGTAGTGAATTTTGTCGCCACTGTTTCGGGGCCTATATGGCCTTGTTTGATGGAAATAATTTTAGAAATGGGTATATCTTTTCGAATAGGTAGAAATCGGTATATTCCATGCGCGATTCCAAGTTAAAATGACCAAGTTATGACCATTTTAAGTTGGAACATTCCTTTATACGAACTTTAACGTTCTTTTGACATTGTTTTGTCAAATTTCAAGAAAATCATCAAGAAATACTTATTATGGGTATTTTTTTTTGGTTAAGTGACCCCGAGAAGGATTCCTTTACCCCGAGGATTTATTACGACTAAGTGGAGCGTGTGATCGACTCATCCACCTAGAGAAATAGTCGACATGGTATCGTGAGTTTATTTCCATTAAATGCTATACTTGTTGTGCTTGTAAATTAGTTGCATTAGAGTTCGGAAAAGATAAAACGATGTGTATGTCAAATAATTCCTTGAAAGAATTATTAAGAATATCGAAGCCGAAATTGTTTTAAATGATTGTTTTAGTATAGTATTGATTTGTATGAAATTCCTTGATCGCCTTAAATTTAAAAATAATTATGCCATGACTTTATAAATAAATGAATTCATGCATACCACGAAGTGAGTCACATTGCATTTTGGGTTATCATCCTTGGGTGAGAAGGATAGTAAGCTTATGTCGAAAGCAACACTTGGCGGATGATCCGAAAGTGATTGCTTGGCTACTTAATGGAAAATGCTTGGCAGAAGATCCGAAAGCAAGGTCAATCAAGTAGATTCGGAATGCTTGGCGATGAGTGCTCGCGAGCATGAAAACTTTTTAATTAAAATTACTTGAATTGAGGTTATGTATCGTCAAACCCCGAATGGAGGGCGCAAATCCATTCAACATATAGTTCCCGGAAAACTATATGCTTGTTGCCCACGTGTTTGTTGCATTTCATATGTTTGATTAATCAACTTGTTTGAATATTGTTACAAGAAGTTATTTATAGAAATAGTTCTCACTAAGCCTTTAGCTTATACCCTAATAGATATCTTTTGCAGTTTCCCTACTTATGATTAAGGCCACGTGGACCTTTCGGGCAGGTAATTTCTTTTTGGGTAATAGAAATTTAGATAAAGTGTAGTATTAGTAATGATGTATAAATACTCATGTAATAGATTAGTGATCAAGGAGATATATCCCTAAGTTTGTAAAGTCATTAATTTGAATGAATGATTATTATGAGTCCTTTTTTTATTAAATGTGTTATTCATATCTTCTTAAACTTCATAATTCTATATATGGTCCTCTAAAGTTGTGAAAGTACGCCTTACACTTAATATAAAAGCTTTTGGGAATGGCTAAGGTTGTCATACTTAAGCTTTAATATTGAGTGTAGCAAACTGTCACGTTTAGGGTACCCTTTGGGGCGTGACAGAAGTTGTAAATATACATTTTCTACATTGCTGTTGATAAGTTTCTTTATTTAGTGACTAGTTACATAATAAAAAAGTTTTAGTTTCAAGTTCCTTTATTAAAGGAAAATTCCACTTTAAATATTGTTGAGACAATATCATTATGAGGATGCATGTATATGAGCATGTAATATGAAAATGATGAAAATATAAGAAAAAGGTAAATAGCAAGATAATAATAATAAGCAATGTAATAATATCAAGTATTGGGAACTTTAGCTTCATTAAGATATCCCGGTCAAGTATTAGGAGCCTTAACTTTATCAAGGCATCTCGGGACTAGGAATAGACTAGTCCCAAAAAAAAAAAAGAAAGAAAAGAAAAAGCAATAATAGAAGCATTAAGAATAATGAAAGTAAGTTAGTAAGAGTTAGTAAGCATTAGGCTCTAAGAATATATAGATATACTTATACTTAGTAATATATATAGAGTTAGATTATAAACATGATAACAATAATATTAACAATAATAACAACATATATAATTATAATAATAAAATAATAAAATCAGAATTTCTTGGCATGTGCAAGAACAAAACATAAACATGCTTTGCTTTTACTACTCATATGAGTTTCAAAATAACACCATGGTCATGCTGAGTTATATGACATGGCTAAACTAAATGGTTATAAGAAGTTTACCTAAAGTATTTTTGTGATGTAAAGAGGGTAGATGAATGGATTATTATGTGGTTGGTATTATGTAGTGAATAGTTTGTGTATAGAGGAGGATTTTGTGAAGAATTTGTGGAAGAGAGTTTTGGTAGAGAGAAATTTGGAGAGAGGATTTGTGGAGTAATTTTGGCAGAGTTTTGTTATATGAAATGAAGGTGTGAAAGAAGTGGAGGGAAATGGGGTATTTATAATTGAAGATGGAGGGAAATTAGATGTAACAAAGGAGGGGGGCGCCGATTCTACATGGAGAGGGGAGAGAGAGAGATTAAATTTGTATTTTTGTAAGAAAATGATTAATATGTAAAATATAATTTGATATAAGATGTATGGGAAAGGTAAAAAGTAAGAAAATAGTGTATTGATAGTAAGAATATGTTATAAGAAAAAGTAGAGATAGATGAATAGTAGAAAAAATATTTATGAATAATAGACTAGACAATTAAAATATTGGTAGTAATAAAAATATGTGTATAAATGCGATATCTGTAATTTTTAGTTATCGAAAAATTTAAAACTGATATTTTTGAAAACCTTATATTTTTACGAGTCTATTAGTATGGTCGGAATAATTTTACTGTCCAGTGTACCGGGGCATGGTTTCGAAAACTGATCTCGTTTGGATCCGAAAGAGACTAGAATTTTGCGAATATGATATTTTTAAACTTTCCTATATTATTACGAACTATTATCAACAATTATTTCCGTTCCATTATTTAGGGTTTAAGAGCAAGGGATTGTCGGATCTTAAATACTAGGGTTTGTTGTAGATTTTGTTGACTTTTAGGGTTCTAGTTTGACTTATAGCTTATTGAGTTATTCGTAAGATCATAAAATTTTGGAGTTTTGTCTGTATTATATTTTTGGTTCAACCTTTATGGTTTATTTTATTTTATTTGTGAGTATTTAATATTTTTTAGTTTTTGGTATTGTTTAACCGAGTTTAGGATTATGGGTTAACTCAGTTTGACTTTTCGTGGAAATTGAAAATTTTGATTCTAAAATTCACCAAAGATTTAGGTTTTAGTATTTTATTGTCGAGCGTTATTTAGATATATCATCTTGATTTGTGCGTTAGGAATCAGATAGATGATTCGATTGGTGTATGAATGTTGAATCAATTGATTGTTAGATTTTCCATTTTGTTTTGAGGGTTCTCTTCTTCTTAAGATTAAGGATTGTCGTATTTGATCTTATTTAGAATTTGGTTTTAATTTGGGTCAATTTTTAGGATTTCGGTTTTGGTTTTAGACTTCTAGGAATATTTCCTAAGAATTGTGAAAAATTCAGCGGTTTACAGCTTCATCATTTAAAGGTCGCCTAAACCGGGTACGGGTAGCAACAACAGGGAATCGATCCCATGTCTATACCTGCAATAAGACAACTGCTTCTCCAATCTGTACAACATTCTCAGTAGAAGTACAACATAATTGATGGTACAACCAACTGAGGCACGTACTACCCTAGCTATAATGCCCAACCTATGCCAAGTCATTTAACCAAGGCAAGAACATCATGTAGACCAATGAACCAGATTTATCTGCAAATATACATCCACCCATGAGCTGTAATATGTATACATGAGCATGCCTCCTGATTTGCTCCTCTGGTACCTCATCCAGTAAATGTGCGAAATGCTCCCATAGCTAAGTAAGGTTGAGACGGCCTCCACCAGATGTATCCCTTGCAGGTAAGCACTCAACAACCTTAGGCATTCTGCCTGCCATCCGGTGGCTATGGATGTGGTACTAACAACTAGCAAGCCATCCACTAGTAGTACTAGCTGGACCTCCACATCTTGTAATGTGATGGTGAGCTACCCCTGAAGCATATGGAATGTATGAGTCTCTAATCGCCATCTTTCCACCTACGTAGAAATGAGATGTCAGTCAAGTTGAATGTTGGAGAGGCGTGCAAGGCCTATGAAGCCAGCCTGTCCAAATAAGGAAAAAGCCACTCGTCAATGGGTCTGCCAACTAGGTCACGTATGGATGTGGGTTCCCTTCATCTAACAACAAGGGCAGTAGCTAATGCCTGAAAGAACAAAGTTAAGTGCGCATTAGATTATGTGCTTCCACATAGATTAATGGGAAGTTGAGTGTTATATTACATACCTTGTCTAACCAAACAGCTGATGAACGATGTCTGCCTTGTTAGGTAAGCACTGACTAATCACTGGGGCCTGGCTCCATCTATCCTGCATGTAGGAAGATAAATGTCAAATCTGAAACAAAAAGCCTGGAAAAAAACAATGAAAAGAACACGTAGCGAGAAAGGATTACATCATTCCACCACATTTAACCACAAATATGCTAAACCTGGGCACACTCTGGCTTGCTCTATTTAACAACTCCTCTTATTATGGCCCTCGTGTCTACATAGCCCACATGCTACTCTATCGGGACACTCTCTCTAATCTATTTCCATCCTATATCATTTCGTCCTAGGCTTTCCTTTTACTCGTGCAGTTGTAGGATCAAGGATTAGGTAGGGGAAGTTTTGTGGGCAAGGCCAATTAAGATCATCACCAAATGGGAAGAAATGGGATTCATAGCATTGCAATTCATTGGTCCACCTATACCATGGACCGACAAAAGAAGTCTAATCAACATTAGAGAACCCTGTTGGTGCCATAGCATGTGAACATGGTTATCGGTATATTTGCCACTTATTGCATGTGCATGTTTGTTTCGAAAAGTCCACCTTATGAGTTCTCCTGCCACGTTTCAAACGACCTTTCTCCCATCGAGTGCCGGTACACACCTCAAATAATCCAGTACCTCTATTAAAACTAGTAAATTGATGCAAACTAGCCCTTGCTACCTATAAATCCATCTTCTTCTTTGCATAGGGTGTGAAAACTTTACCACTCATTATGGCATTACTTCGTAGCACTAAGTCTCTCTTCCCAGTACATGACACAATTGTAGAAGATTTTTTTTAACCAGCCCCGCGACAGGTAAGCCCCTCACTCCCTTAATCACAGAGTTGTGTGTCTCTACCATGTTGGTTGTCATGTACCCAAAACAATAAAATCCATCAAATTCTAGGTTCCACGCATCCTTGCATAGGATCAGATTTCCAGTGAATGAGACAATGTTACCAAGTTTTTGCACCTCTGATTCTTATAAACTTTGTTCAAATTACTAGCAATATGTCAGACATAGAATCAATGCACTACGAATGGAGGTTGCCACCCATTTGCTTCATCAACAACTGCCCCAATAATACCAGTATCCCTATATGAAAATGAGGCATATAATCTCCTCTCCCCTATGTCCTACAACCCTTCGCTTCAATTTCCTTAAAAAACATGACCATGCATCTTTAGACTCAAATGGTGCCAGACAAAATGCTAAGGGTAAGATGTGATCATCTCCATCTACACCACATGCCACGAGCAACACGTGCTTGTATTTACCATACATAAATGTACTATCTACACAAATAACTGGCCTACAATGCTTGAAGGTCCCTACACAAGGGCCAAAGCTTCGGAATACCCACTTGAAGTACGCCTCATTCGGTTGGGATGATCTTATGTAGCTTCACTCTACAATTGAACCTGGGTTAGTTGTCTTGATTGCATAGAATAATTTTGGGAGTTCATTATAAGTTTTCACCCAATCACCATAAACCATAGTAATTGCTTGTATTTACCTTGCCAAATTCTTCTACGGGAAACCATATACTCGTATACAGCCAAGCAATGAGACTCAAGCTCCTTTGCCTTACATTTTGGATTATTTTGAACAAAGCTGATAAATTCTCGAGCTAGGATATTTGAGTCTATTTGTGAATGGTCTTGCCTAAGTAATGGATTAGTGCAAGAATGGGGACCATCAAGCTTGGTGATTACAAACAACCCTTCTAGCTTTTTCAAACAAGCCCATTTTTGCCATGGACAACCTTGATCACTTTTGGTGCAATGAGTAGTCCATAGAATTTTCTTCGAATCATCAACACGGATGTTGCAATGTGTCCTTATGTAAACAGATTTTATAACCTCAATTAGGTCATCCTTTGTCTTGAACATCATTCCCTTCACTAATTCTTCAATGTCACAGATATTAATAGACATAGCATCCAATTCATCCTCAAATGTCATGTACCTTTCACTGCCTCCACCAAGATTAAAATAAGGAATTGTATCTTTCATCGATGCCTAACTTGACATTACAGCACATAGCACTAAGCTATGTGGGACATCTAAACTTGCAATATTGCCCCCTTTTAACTTCTTCTTCCACAGCATTATCATTTTCTTCATCTACTTCATCTTCCACTGTATCATCATTTTCATCTACATGATAGTAACCATTGAAATGATCATCTTCTAGCTTAGTGGCAAACTACGGTGCCACTTCCTGTGCAACCTTATTCTCAAATTCTAACATTGTCTCATTCACTGGCATTGGATCATATTGTTCACAATGCATGGGTGAAACTGATACAACACCATCATTATATAAGGGAACATTTGAAGATGAACCGGGCTGAAACTGCTGCACGCCTAACATGTTAGCTTGTTTTTTGTTCATGTCATCTCCACCACTAGCAACATTTGAAGGTGTGATAGCGTGATAAGTGACTTTCAGAAGTATTTGCTGAATTAACCTAGCACTCAACTCAGTAGCAAGTGAAATTAGATCCTCAAAACTGTCATCATCCACAATTGGCATTAACATGTATAAAATCTCATAACTCATATAATGTGCATGCCTGTGTATTATCTCGACATCACTATTACTATGATCCACACCAATCTTGCCACAAATAATTTCATTGAACTTTTGAAAACAAACATCCATCCTAACCTTCACTTTCCCAATCGGAGGCTTGTCATATTGTCGCCCATAACATTTATCCACTATATTCCCATGTGCATAAATAATGAACCTTATGTAGCTAGCCATTCCAAACGTATTGACGGTAAACTAAAATGTTAGATCTCATTTCTTACAATTTAAAATATGATAAGATATTCAACTTCTTCAACATTTAAAACATCGTTCACTCACATTCCATTAAACATCACTATCGACAAATGGATAGCTCTTAACTGATTGCGGCATTCCACCAAACACCTTCTAACCATTAACATCATTCTATCATATACTTCATAAATCTACGTACACTCCATATACTATTCCTACAACTCAAAATCAACAACTATAGCATACTAAATCAGATAAAACCACACATTCGATGGCCTACATTATATTAAATATCAAAATCCACAAAATTAAACATTGAGGTATTTCACCGAACATCTTATATGCATGGAAAAAAATTTCAATGTCAACTTGATAGATCGACAAATGTAGTGACATAACACTCACCAATTCTCCATAAACTACTCCTACAACACTTCACAACTCAAAACCAACAGCTACAACACAATGATTCGGAAAAAATCACACAAACCCTCACTTTCTCCATTTCTTATCCTTTTTCTCCAAAAATAGAAAATAATGCAATAAAATACGGGAAAAAAATGAAAGAAAAGGCTTTATTTGAGATCGGACAACAAAGAACTTCAAAAATCTTTGTTAGAGACGGACAAGGATCTGAGGAGTAGCTTCTCAAGCGTTTTTCTAGTGGATTTTCTACTGGAAGAATGAGACCAAATGCTCTTAGCAAAAAATTTAGGGAATTTTAACCTATAGTGACAGTACCATTCGAGATGGCACATTCAATATTTATACTAAAGGAACTATCTGTCGTTGTCCCTAGTCGCGCACCAAAGGCACTGTCCGAGAGAGCACTTATTGGACAAATTCAAAGGCGCTCTCACAAACGATACCTTTACTTGCCTATATATGGAATTTGTTTCCAAACCATCCTTTCTACGTGCTTTTTTTTCAAAAAGGCACCCAAAAACCTTTGTCTTCCTGTTCTTGTTTCTTTTTCTTTTGGAAGGTTCATATATTTGTTATTTAAATTGGACATGAATTTAAGGTTGTTAATATGTAAAAATCCCTTGTACAAAGTGTTTATTTTTGTGATATTGGGTGCATGGAATTTTCTAATTTAGTCTCGATTTATTCATGCCCATGTTCTTTATGATCAGGATACGTTCTATATAAATAAGGCGGACATATATTTGGTTTTTTAAGTTAGACAGAGTAAGGTTCTTGGTGCAAAATTTGATCTTTTTGACATGGAATTGTTCAAGAACTGCATTTGGTTAGGATTTCTTTTTAGTGGAATGAAAGATGGGTTTAATGGAATTGCCAGTGTTTCTTAAATGGATGAAGTTTTTGTCTCCCCTGTTTTGATGTTCTTGTGTGCCTTACAAAGTTCATGTTACCTTGTTTGTGAATTAAAAAATAGAAGTGTGGAGGCTGGATGGGAACAACTAATTGGGATAGGATGAATTATATGACACAAGATATACAAGTTATGGTAGAAATTTCATCTTTTCCCTTGTTATCTGGATTTCGTTTACCCTTACTCTAGATTTTTTTCTCATTAAGTAATGAACTTTTTGTTATTTCTTTATGATAGATCTTTGGAGTTTTGAGTTGTACATCTAAAGTTGTTTTGGACAAAGGCGTTTAGAGAAGTCTCAGTGGAAATATTGTGGATTGTTTCAAGTGTTTATAGTGGCTATGCCAAATAGAGATTGATATTGATGGCCATTGAAAACGGAACTTGTCTTATGCCCTCTGGAACTACAATGTTAAGGTGCCTCAGGGTATTTGCCGTCCATAACTTCCCACCAGGTTGTGGACGCCATGTTCCTCAAATTAATGCAGAACAGACTAGCAATGGTGATGAAGGTGATGCAACTGAGAGGCATGATAGGGGGAAGGCACTAATTGAAGTATTGGGAAGTTTGGTTCCTACTGGGAAGCTGGAATTGGAAAATGGCTTGGCATCAAAGTTGGAAAATGAAACTATTGCGCCTAATGTGCTTGGTGGTCTTAGTTTAGTAGATAAGCAAATAGTTGTCAAGCTGCTTGGTACCCTAGATAACAAAAGGATTGATGAACCTAAGAAAGAACTAGAAAATAGTAATTCAAGAGCATTAATTTTAAAGACAAACCATGGAGATGCTGCTAGATAGAAGGAAATCAGCGCTCAAAAGTTTGATTCGTCGATTGATATGCCTCTCTATGGTGGACTTGAGACAAGTTAGATTAGAAATTATCCTCCTAGAAGAAAAGTTTCAGCTGCCAGAAATTTCCACTATTTATGCGGGAGAAGTGCTCATCTCATCTCGAAGATTGATAGCTAGAATGATTTTGCTCTTCTAAATGATAAGGTGTCCAAGGAGAAGCCTGTGCATGAAAATAAACTGATGAAACAGAAGACTGACGTAGAGCAAGTAGAGAAAAGTTTCGGATATCAATATGCCGACGAAGCACTAAAAGCTGTTCTCAGTGACATTCAAGCTACATCTAATGATGATGTGGTGAAGAAAGATGATGATGTGAAGCCGGTAGCATCAACATTAGAGCCGATTAGGTTCAAGTTTAACAATCCATATCAAGGAATTAGAGGCCTACTAATTGGAGTAATAATTACTAAAACACAAGTCAAACAAGCTAAGCAAGTCTATATAGTGGTTTGGGACACAAAAAATCGAAGAATTTCAAGTTTTGGGGCTATTGTACCCATACATCGTGACCTATAAAATTATACATAGCCACTTTTGAAATAAAATAGATTGAACTTATGAAATTGCATGTATGTCAGCACCAAGTCCTTTGGCCTTCTCTGTTCAAAAATTAATTTCGATTTCTTGTTTTGTGTTTAGGCCACCCAAAGTATAATGTAGGCCACTAGCTTTCTTTTGGAAGATATTTTTATATTTAATGTCTTTGCGTATTTCTTGTTTTAGTCCATATAATCCTTTAAGGTTGTAATCATATGAGATATCTTTGATAATGATAATGATAATTTTAGAGTTTTCTCTTTGGAATTCTTGAGTGAATTAGTTTATGAACTTATCGGGAATTTCTTGTGTTCATACCCTTAACTTATCAATTGATTTGCTATCATTAATTATGGCATCTTTGATCATACTAAGGTTCTTGCCTCCATGTAGGCAACATGTTGCAGTTTTCCATTAAGTTTCTTAGAACAATCTATGATTAAATCTCAGATTTCGATAACGGGTTTCATCATAGATTGGTGTGGTTCATCTTATCATATCATTTGTTATCAGAGCTAAGGATTTCTAAGAATTATATGTCCCAGTTCAATTAGAGGTAACTCAAATCATTCATATTTTTTGATTATTTTCTTTGTGGGTTTTGGGAGTTATTTGATCTGGTTGATTGCCTGGTGTTAGGGTTGTCAGTTTTTGTGTCTTTATGATAAAAGGAAGAAGAAGAAATTCATGTTAAAAGAAGTGTCTTTTAGATTTTTTGTGAAAGTTATGATTTTTAGATTTAGGTTTTGATATTAAAAAAATGATGAGTCAAATATGAGTGGATGACGATAAACCTATCTTTCATATAAGATGTTTAGTAAATAACAAGGTTTGCAGTCTGGTTATTGACAGTAGGAGTTTATAAATACTGTTAATATCTTGTTGGTGGAAAAATTGGGTTTCAAAACTTTAAAGCTTAGAACACCATACATAATACAGGATGAGTATGGAGATTTTATGGTGACTGAACAGATTATGATTGCCTTTTTTATTGGAAAATATTATGATAAAATTTTATGTGATGTAATTTCAATGCAATTTGTTCATTTTTTTAGGGTGACCATGAAAGTTTTTAAGAAAATCCAAGTATGATGGATGCAAAGATCCCTATTCGTTGGTTTTCAACCAAAAGCTAATGAATTTAGTGTCCCTTGATCCATGGGAGGCTATTAAAGATTAGATGGGGATTACAAGGCAATTCAGAAAAAGAGAAAAAGAAAAGGTAGCTCTAGGAAAACCAAAGAGTGAAGAAAAGATTGAGAAAGATAAAAATAATGAGAATGAGCAAAAGATTAATGAAAACACAATAGAGAGCAATGAGAGAGAAGAATTAAAGTGCGAAATTCAAACACCAGTTAGCATTGATGGAGTGATGAAAAAGCAAAGAATGAAATTGATAAAAAAAAAAAGAAAAAAGAGAGATTGAAAGTGATATTTGTTTTTCAACTAATGATCTTAATTGCTTTTTTCTTAGTGAATCTGTTTCACAGCTGCAAGATTGTAAAGATTTGTGTTCTTACGAAATTCTAGATGAAATTGATCATCAACTTGATGTCATTCCTAGCGCTTCAAATAAACCAGCATATGGATGCAATTCAAAAGATTCCAAGAATGAAGATTCGAGGATGAATCTTTTCAAAGAAGGAGGGAATGATGCAAATTTAGCAGCATCAATATTAGGGTTGATCAAGCTCAAGTTCAATAATCCATATCAAGGAATTGGAGGCCTATTGATTATAGTTCTAATGAATAAAACATGAGTCAAGCAAGCTAAGCAAGTCTATAAAGTGGTTTGAGACACAAAAGATTACAGAATTTCAAGTTTTGGGGCTATTGTACTAGTACACTGCCAGCCTAAAACATTATACATAGCTAGCTTTGAAATGAAATAAATTGAACTTGTGAAATTGCACGTACACTGACACAAAGGCCATCAGCCTTCATGGAAAAGCTGCCGACGTAAGTCTCAAAGTTGTTGGCCTTCTCTATTTAGAAATTAATTCTGATTTCTTGCTTTGTGTTTAAGCCGCCCAAAGTATAATGTAGGCCACCAACTTTCTTTTGGACAATATTTTTATTTTTAATGTCTTTTTTGTATTTCTTGTTTTATTCTATATAATCCTTTGGGGTTGTAATCATATAAGATATCTTTGATAATGATAATTTGATATTTTTCTTTTTGAATTCTTGAGTGAATTCGTTTATGAATTTATTGAGAATTTCCCATGACGTTCAACTCCTTAACTTATCAATTGGTTTGCCATCAGTAGTTGTGGTGTCTTCAATTATACCAAGGTTTTTACCTCCATATAGGCAATAGGTCATGATTTTCCATAAGGTTTCTTAGAACGATCCAAGGTTAAATCTTTGATTTTGATAACGGGTTTCATCATAGGTTGGTGTGGTTTGTCTCATCGTATCAAATGAAGTCAGAAAATATATGGAGGCAAAGATGCCACAAAAAGATCATGCAAATAATTCAGCCATAGCTCGCCTTAGAAGTAGGTGTCTCTCTCAATTAGAGGCAGTGGTTCGTGAAAGTGATGCTACAGTTTTGGGTGAAAGAAAACATGGTGAAATTGTTGAAGAAAGATGTAAAAGAAAGATTGGTGAGATATAAAAAAAGGAGGGCATAGTGTAGAAAACATGATGCTGAGATGTCAAAGTTTTTTTTTTCTAAGAGAGTTATTGTATAAGCCTAAAGGCTGTATCACTCAACGAAATGCCCAAAAAAGTTCATCTACCAGTAAATTTAGAAAAACATAAATTTGCTTCCAAGAAAAATGAAGGTGGAGCAGAAAGTAGTTAAAGAGAAGGTGTCAAGAGGGTATGTCTCAACCTGTCATTCCTGGAAATTAGGATTTAATTGCCTTATATGGGCAACCTAACGAAGGAACTACCCAATTGCTTCCCGATAATATTAAGTTGGGTAATGAGGAAAAGAATCTTCATTCTACAAGTCTAAAAATGTCAAAATCTTATTTTAGGAAAAAGAAGGTTGAACAGAAAGTGCTTGTAGACAAGCTTCTTGTAAACCCCAGGAATTTTTCACATTAGTACAAGACCTTATAATAGATTGTATAAACTAGATAATAGATTTAGATTCTAATCGAAGTCTAATAATAGATTAATATTTAGATTTTGGATAGATGAAGAATTTAAGAACCGAATAAAGAAATTCTTTAACCCTAGTTAATCCCAAAAACGAGATTTTGTATCTTGAATAACTAATTCAAGATATGATCTAAAATTTGGACCCGAAACCTGATATACAACTAGGTTTAAATAGAAAATATGAATATAGGGATTAAATGATTGTTTTTGATTCCGAAATGATTCAAGATTAGAATAACGAGTAGCGATGAGTTTATATTTAGACTTAAACCCTAAATTCAAGATTTCTAGTTAAAATTAAAAAGTTACTAATAAGAATTCATGTTTGGTATCAAAACTAAAGATATATATATAGTTTGATTTCTGTATTAAGTCCAATACTGCATAAATGATTATTTACGCTTATAAATAGGAAATGATGACTCAAATATAAACCGTTAAGATTTTAAATACACAACGAAAATATAAACTGTCAAATAACTCAAAATCTGAACCCCAAACAAATAATCGGATCATGCTATTGTTCTAAACCGAGTTTTCTTAAGCTATCGGAGCCTGAAACAAAAATTGACCTAACGAGCTTAAGAAATCCAAATCGCGGGAGATAAAATTATACGAATAAATAACTACGTATATATATAACCTAAATTTGTATTATTTGAAGATCTAAATGTTTTGTATAACGCTATACACACATATTTTTGTACAAAAACTTCCAAATATTAGCTGATTTATACTCGTATAACTTGTTTAATTAACTCAAAACTTAACTAAAATAATAAAATAATATATTTATATATATTTTGGCTGCTGATTTCGGTGGAGATTCGATGAAGAAGAGGACTGAAATATGGTTCAATAATGCAATTCTAAGTCAACAAATTCAATCCCAACAACCCATCAAATGAGGACAACTCACCCCAGCATTTAATGAAGTGAAAACAACAGCCAAGAGACATCAAATTTGGAGGAAGAATCGAAGGAGAAGCAGCCGCAAGTCTTCTTCTTCCTTCTCCTATATATGTGTGTGTAATAAATGCTTATAAAGGAAAACAAACAAAACTCATTCTTTCCCAAGTCCCACAGCACGAAATAGACTCCCAAACATCAACCAAAACGAACTGGAAACAAAGAACAAACAGATCGAAATATTCGAATTCGGATTGAAAGAAAAACAAAGCTAAAAACCCTTAAATACGAGCTCCAAGGTAAGTTGAGGTAACTCGAGTTGTTTTCTTTCAAATCTAAGCTTTGTAACTGACTTCTAATAATCTTAGGAACATAATAAACACAAACACGAGCTTCGGATTACATCAAACAAACTTCAACGAGGTAATACTCCAAAACCCTAGCTTTATATCCTAAGAATTGAGATCTATGTATTTATGTTTTTAAACGTGTTCAAACGTGTTTTATGTCTTTATATATGATGTTTGAACACTTAAAAATATTTTGAGTATGTTTTTAATCTGTAAAAATCAAAGAAAATGAATTAAACCGAGGAGAAAGATGATGAACAGTACAACACTGCCTCAAAGCCAGCAGTGTAAACACTCAAAGCCGGCGGCTTACATGGATAGGTCGGCGGCTTATAGGCGGCTTACATCCCACAGAGGCTACGTAAAATAATTTTTCACGTAAAAGTTGAACGTAAGCCGGCTACCTGGAGATGTACGCCGACGGCGTTGGGCCGGCGTACGTTGAAAGCCGACAGCTTTCAACGCCGGTGCATTCGATATGAAAATTTCTTCAAAAACAATCTTACACCGGCACCTGGGAATGAGGCCGGCGGCTTTGAGCCGGCGTACACCCAAATTTTCTTAACGAAAGCATGTTTCGAAAATAACCAGAACTTATATGTATATATTGTTGGAATCTCTCATAATATTTTGATGATAACAAAAAGGAGTAAAAGTCTTTTTAACAAATAAATAAAGTATAGCAATCAAAACCAAAACCAAAACCAAAACCAAAATATTTCATGATTGAACTAATCATCAGATTTTTTAGAAATTGTTTCAGAAGGTAGTTCAGAGTCATTTTCAGAAGGTATTTCAGATTCATTTTCAGAAGGAAGATCAGAAACTAAATCTGTTCCAGAACAGAAGATGCACAGAATGTTGCGAATTTATTTATACCTTATCATCTGAAGGCCTGACTCCACGAAATGAATATATTTGGGTAGTATATTCATTTTGTTCCACTAAAGTTGGATAAAATATCCAAGGGGATTTATTTCATCAATTTTATTATAAGTTACGTCTATTTAATTTTCTTGAGGAAGAAGATCGTCAGATTTTTATGTTTCACGTGGTCAGCAAATTCCTAAAGATAAGGGATATATTTTACCAAGTTCATGTTGGTTCAAATTTTCGAAACGAAGATCTTTTAAAGCTTATCTTCAAGGATAAAGGATATCACTATTTTTATGGGATAGTTTGTTGAAGTATTTATCCAAATTGTTATGGATAAACATATCAAGATATATGAGACATTATCAGATGACAGCATCAACGAAATTTGGATAAAGCTAAGAAGATTATTCGGGATTGATCATACACGTAACAGACACTTCAAAGGAGGGAATTTGCCAAGTCAAATATTTTCAATTTGAGAAGAATTCGAATTGTTTTGAACGACTTCTTTGCTAGCCGTTGAGATAAAACAATATATAGAGGAAGCACAACAACAAGGAAGATATGATGAGAAGAACGAATCTTGCTCTAACTCTCTGTTGAAAGAAAAAGTCTTCGAGTGCATTTCTCTCAAAAGTCCTTGCGTTACAAAGTGTTCACAATATTTTTGTTCGAAAGATAGGATATTTATTGTATTTCCTTGATTGAGTATCATTCAATTTTTTTTTGTGAGGTTGAGTGTTGCAAGTTATCTGTTAGACCAATTTGTGTTATAGGATAACCGTGAGAATTGGGACAGAGTGTATTGTAGCCAAGAGGATTGGCAAGACAAGCTTGTAACTTTTGATTTTGGATATAGTGGAACAAACCGGTGTGGAATACCGGGTCCCCAACGTGGAGTTGGAAGAGAGGACTGACGCTCGAGGCGGAACCTCTATAAATCGATTTGCATTTTTCTCTACCCTACTCTTTTTATTTTCGTGCAATTTATATTGAAGTATTTGATAAACTGTCACGTTTCAGAACCTGTTTCAGAGAGTACTTCAGAGAGTTGTCTGTATTCCGCATAAAATTAAATTTGATCTGTTTTGAATTAAAATAGATATACAAGTGTGATTATCAGCTGTGATTAGTTTCTAAACAGCAAGTTTAATTAATTCTAAGTTTAATAAAGTAATCAAAAGGAAGTGAATTGAAAATTTCGAAAAGAATTTATTTTTGTGAAAAAGCAATTCACCCCCCCTCTTGCTTACATTATTGGGACCAACAATTGGTATCAGAGCTTGCCTCAATTATTATTGAGTGATCCAAGTATCATGGCTGAAACAAATATTGCAGTGAATAGAGCACCTTATTTTAATGGTTCTAATTATCCTTATTGGAAAATGCGCATGGAGACTTACATCAAGGCTAATGATTTTGACTCATGGCAGGTGATTTCAGTTGGAGACTATCAAGTGAACGTGACTGCTGAAGCACAATTAACTCAAGATCAAAAGAGAGCAATAGAGAAGAACAACAAGGCTAAGAACCTTCTTCTAACTACTATCTCACCATCTGAATTCTATTTAATTTCATCTTGCATTACTGCTAAGCAAGTATGGGATACACTTAGTGAGACCTATGAAGGAACGAGAACAATTAAAGATACTAAAATCAATGCTCTCTTGCAAAGATATGAATTGTTCAAATTCAAACCTGAAGAGAAAATTAAAGATGCTTTTGATAGATTTGTTTCTATAACTAACGAGCTAGCTTCTCTTGGAAAGAAGATAGAGGAAGCTGATCTTGTCAGGAAAATACTAAGGATCTTACCTATAGCTTGGGATGCAAAGAAAACGGCCATTGAAGAAGCAAATGATCTCAGCGCTTTAACCTTAAGTCAACTCAAGGAGAAACTGATGGCGTATCAATCTCACATAGATGCTACTGAAGAAGCAGAAGGAAGCAAGAAAGCCATTGCTTTTAAAGCAAAGGAAGTTCATGCGGATGCATCAGATTCAGAGACCAGTAGCAATGATAGTGATGACATCAACTTGTTGGCTAAAAGAATTGGCAAAATTCTGAGAAGAAAGCAAGGTAAGAAATTTACTAAAAAATTCGAAACTAAGAGATATGATGCAGGTAAATTCTTCAAGGACAAAGACAAGAAAAAGGAGATGAAAGAAGAGAAGAAACAAGAAATTATTTGTTATGAATGCAAGAAGCCTGGTCACATTAAATACGAGTGTCCATCACTGATTAAGAAAATTGAGAAGTTCAAAAAGAGAAACAAAGCCTTGATGGCGACGTGGAGTGACCTTGACGAATCAGAGACAGATTCAGAGGATAACTCAGAGGATGAAAAGGATGATTCAAACATATGCTTAATGGCACAATCTGAGGTAAATTCAGAACTTGATTATGTTTCTGATGAGGATGTAATGATTGAAATGCAAAACTTATTGAAATCATTGAAAAAGGCACATGTTAAAATAAATAAACTTGATTCTGAAGTTAAATCTCTCAAAAATGAAAAGGAAGTTGTTATTCAAACAAATAGGTTACTTATGGATGAAAACGACATATTGAAACATGATAATGAAAAATTACATGTGAAAGTGAATAAATTCATGAGAGAGAATAGTATACTAAAAGAAGAGACTAAAGAACTTAACAGAAGAATAGGAGACTTATCTCAATCACTAAAGAATACGTTCAGTAAGTTCAATGAGAGTGACAAAAAGTTAAATATGTTGATTTCCTCTCAAAGAACTGATAAAATAAAATATGGCTTAGGATTTGAACAAGGTAGCAGTAGTAAGAATGTTCAAAAAACTGTATTTGTTAAAGGAAAAGAATCCTTATTTAAGGAAACATCTACAGTTAACAACACTGTAACAAAGAAAAAATCTGACAGTCCAGTCAGAGGGTATTTCAGAGGGTATATCAGAAGGTACCCAGATCAGAACAGAAACTTTACAAGAAGAGGGCAAGTGAAGGAACAGGTAAGAGGATATTCTAGAAAATATCCACATCAGTTCCAGAACAGGAACAATAGATATGGGAATAGTTATTCTTATGCTTGTTATTTTTGTAATAAAATTGGCCATATTGAGAAGTTTTGTTTCTACAAGAAAAACAAGCTCATGAAACAACAAGTTGATAACTTTGAAAAGAAGAGCTTGAATTTCAAAGGACCCAAACTTGTTTGGGTTCCTAAGAAGGTTTAACCCTTTGTTGATACATGTAGGAACAAGAAGCAAAGCTTAAAGGAAAATGGTATCTCGACAGTGGGTGTTCGGGACATATGACTGGAGATGCTTCTTTGTTCACAAGTATTAATTGGAAAGAAAGAGGATATGTTAAGTTTGGTGACAATAGTAAAGGTAAAATAGTGGCAACAGGTACTATTGGTCTATCTCCTCATACAATTGAAAATGTTTCTCTTGTTGTTGGATTAAAACATAATTTATTAAGTATAAGTCAATTATGTGACAAGGGTTACAAAATGATTTTCGAACATGATAAATGTTATGCTTATGACAAGAATGGAACAAAACTATTTGAAGGATATAGAAACAAGAATGTTTATTTAGTCAAACCTTCAAATGTAACTTTCGAAAAATGTTTCTTTGCTATGTCTGAAAATATAAAAATATGGCATAGAAGACTTGGTCATGTTAATTTCAATCAACTCGAAAAACTATCCAAGAAGAAAATTATTTTTGGCTTACCAAGAATAAATATAAAACAAGACATTAAATGTGAAACATGTATGAAAAATAAAATGGTTTCGTCACCTCATAAAAGCAAGAATGTAATCTCTACTAAAAGACCATTGGAATTGTTGCATTTAGATTTATTTGGTCCAACAAGAACTTTAAGTCTTGGTGGATGTCGTTTTGGTCTTGTAATTGTTGATGATTATTCTAGATATACATGGGTGTTTTTCTTAAAACAGAAGAGTAACACATTTGAAGTATTTGAAAGATTTGCTAAGCAAATTCAAAATGAAAAAGGAATGTCCATAATAAGTTTAAGAACCGATCATGGAAGAGAGTTTGACAATGCTTTATTCATAAATTTTTGCGATGAAAATGGTATAGCTCATAATTTTTCCGCTCCTTATACTCCTCAACAAAACGGGGTTGTAGAAAGGAAGAATAGAACTCTTCAAGAAATGACAAGAACTTTGTTAAATGAAAACAAAGTAGCTGAGTTTTTATGGGCAGAGGCTGTATCAACAGCATGTTACATAATAAATAGAGTGTATCTAAGACCATTAACTTCAAAAACATCATATGAGTTGTTTAAAGGAAGAAAACCTACTGTATCTTATTTTCATGCTTTTGGATCTAAGTGTTATGTGTTGAAAAACAATCTAAATATGGGAAAATTTGATGAAAGATCCGAAGAATGTTTATTTGTAGGATATTCCTTGAACAGTAGAGCTTATCGTGTTTTTAACTTAAAAACAAGAATAATCGAAGAAACTATAAATGTAAAATTTATTGAGAAAATTGAGGATGATGATTTTGATGATGAAGAGAGTGAAGAATTAGTTAAAAAGGAGGATATTAGTTCTCAAGCAAAAGATGAGCAGAATTCTGAAACATCAGAAGAAGTTGCTCCTCAAAATGATACAGAAACTGAGTCAGAAGAAAACTCAGAAACTCCTTCAGAAGCTATTTCAGAAGGTATTTCAGAAAGTAGCAGAAACTGGAGGTATGTATCTGCACATCCATCTGAGCAAATTATTGGTGATTTAAATACAGGAGTAAGAACTAGAAGTAGTTTACAAGAATTTGAAAGTCATTTTGCTTTAATATCAGAAATTGAACCTAGTAATATTGATGAAGCATTAAATGATAATAATTGGATTGAAGCAATGCAAGAAGAACTCAATCAATTCCAAAGAAATCAAGTATGGAATTTAGTACCGTGTCCTAAGGATAAATCAATAATAGGCACCAAATGGGTATTTAAAAACAAACTTGATGAAAATGGAAAAATAGTCAGAAACAAAGCTAGACTTGTAGCTAAAGGATATTCACAAGAAGAAGGAATAGATTATGATGAAACATATGCACCTGTAGCTAGGCTTGAAGCAATTAGATTATTACTTGCTTTTGCATGTTACAAAGATTTTAAATTATTCCAAATGGATGTTAAAAGTGCTTTTTTAAATGGTTATATTAAAGAGGAAGTTTATGTACATCAACCACCTGGATTTGAAGATCCATCAAAAGAAGATTATGTATTTAAGCTAAGAAAAGCGTTATATGGTCTTAAACAAGCTCCTAGAGCTTGGTATGAAAGATTAAGTGAATTTTTGATCTCAAATGGTTTTTCAAGAGGAAAAGTGGATACAACTTTGTTCTTAAAACATTTTGAACAAGATATTCTGATTGTTCAAATTTATGTTGATGATATCATTTTTGGATCAACTAATGAGAAATATTGCAAAGAATTCTCTAGTATGATGCAGGCTGAATTTGAGATGTCCATGATGGGAGAGCTAAATTTCTTTCTTGGTTTGCAAATTAAGCAAACAAAAGATGGAATTTTTATCCATCAAGAGAAATATACAAAACAAATAGTGAAGAAGTTTGGTTTTGAGAATTGTAAAGGAGCTGCAACTCCAATGAGCACAACTACAAGGTTAGATCTTGATTCTAAAGGGAAAAAGGTAAATGAAAAGTTATATAGAAGCTTAATTGGTTCTTTATTATATCTTACAGCTTCTAGACCTGATATATTGTTTGCTGTATGCTTATGTGCTAGATTTCAAAGTGCACCTACTGAATTACATTTAAAAACAGTTAAAAGAATCTTTAAGTACATTTCTTGTACATCTAAGATAGGCATTTGGTTTCCAAAGAATAAAAATTTTGAATTACTAGGATATTCAGATGCAGATTATGCAGGATGTAAAGTAGATAGAAAAAGTACTTCAGGTACATGTCAATTTTTAGGAGATAAATTAATATCTTGGTCTTCAAAGAAACAAAATTCTGTAGCTCTTTCAACAGCTGAGGCAGAATATATTTCAATTGGAAATTGCTGTGCTCAAATCTTATGGATAAAACAACAATTGAATGATTATGGAATTAATTGCAAAAATGTACCAATAAAATGTGATAATACTAGTGCAATTAATTTAACCAAAAATCCAGTTCAACATTCAAGAACAAAACATATTGAAATAAGACATCATTTCATAAGGGATCATGTAAATATTGGCAATATTAGTATTAATTTTGTCCTACAGAAAGACAATTAGCTGACATTTTTACAAAACCCCTTGAAAAATCTCGATTTGAATTTATTCGTAATGAAATAGGAATATGTAATCCTTTGTAATTTCTGATATTTATTTTGCATTAATTGCTCGATCAGAAATTTCATTAGATTCATTTTCTTATACTCAAGTAGTCTCAATTTACGAGATTCTTTATGTTGGAAACATAAATTCGTGTTAAGAGGATTACACGATTAAAGAGGATGAATAAAAGATATTTTGTTTTCTGTTGGAAATCTAAACAGAATTAATAACTGATCTTGTGCATCGTGCAATTTTTAACCATCGATTTTTTCTCTCTCCTTCCATTTCAAAATTTATCTTTTCTCTCTCAATCTGCAAAATCCTCTCGTGTGTTGTTCAAACCCTCACGTTTTTCCTTCAACATATGGCTCCAAGAAAATCTTCACGAATTCAATCCAAGGGTTTCAAATCTAAACCATCTAAAACCCCCGTTGAAATCTCTGTGGATTCTGACTCTCAACACAGTTCGAAATCATCTAAGGGTGTTCATGTTGAAACAACACCAAAGGCAACCGCGATAAGGTCTAAAGCATCTCAAGATCCTTCTTTGGCAAAGGATACTGAAAAAGAAGTGACTGAGGAAAAGAGTTCATCTGAGGAACTCGCTTCTGAATCCACTAAGGAAAAGGAAGTTGATAACGAAAGTGGTTCAGAATCGGATGCTGAATCAGAAGCTGATTCAGACGCAAAATCAGAGAGTGCGAAAGCAAGCTCTGAATCTACCTCACCCTCTCCGTCTTTTCAGAAAAAGAAAGCTGACCCTAAGAAGGTATCAAAAAGGGAAATAAACAGAAGGAGGAAACCCTAAAACCTGTCAGGTTGGTTAAATCCAAAATCCACCCTTGTTCTTTTATCGATTTCCAATTCTTTGAAAAGAAAGGTTTTATGCTGTTTTTGGCTAGACAGAATAGGAGCTAAAGGGTTGTGTGATTTACGCATTGATATAATTGGAGAATTAGTTGAAGAATTTTACAAGAATCTGAAATTTGAAAATGAGACTTTGTTGATCTCGAAAGTTGGAGGAAAAAGGATCGTGGTCAATAGAAAGATGCTGATTGATTGTTTAGGTCTGTTAGATCATGGGGATGATCACGAGCTGATAACCTTAGGTAGAAATGAATCTATGCAACTCTTGAATGATGGCATTGGAAAGTTTCATGCCAAAGATATTTTCATTTCTGAATTCGAGTTGTTGATAAGGTTGCTGCACAAGATTGTTATCGAGTGCATATTACCAAAGAAAGGAAGTCCTACTTCCATTTCTAAAGAGGAGCAATCATTGTTCTGGGGATGAAGTTGCAAAAACAACTAGACTTGCCTAGGATTATCTTACGGCACATGTGGAGAAATAAAAAGCACATGATTTATGGAAACATAATCATGAAAATTTTGCAAAAACATCATGTGAAGATGCCTAAGCATGTTCGTAGTCCTCAAATAATGAAGAAGATTGGTGATAAAGTGATTAAGCACATGAGTATTTCGATAAAGGAGAAATTTTGGTACAGCATTGATGGAGCTTTCTATGTTCATCCGAAGAATCGCAAGAGAGAATTGACTCTCAAAAGAATCTTGGACGAAATAGAAAAAGAGGATCCACATGGTGTTGAAAAATCAAAGAAGAGGAAATCTGATAAGGATGCCAAAGGAAAAGGGAAGGCTCCTGTTGCAGCAAAGAAGAGAAAAAGGGATTATGAGTTGGGGACTGGGAAGAAGTTTGAGATCAAAGAAGGGCAGACTGTTGAATCAGATTCTGATTCAGAGACTGAATCAGAGGGTATTCCCTTGAAGCCACCAGGAGAGACGTCCCAACCTATCTCTCTCCAACAGATTGACAATCTCATTTCTTCTCGAATGGAAGCATTCTTGAAGAAATTTGATTTGTCCTCTGTTCAAAAATCTCCTTTAGTCCTCCCCGCTCCTCAAGTGGAAACCACTCCATCTGAGCCAATTTCTGATCCTGTCTTTCCTACAACAACACCTGGTTCATCTCCACCTGCGGCTGACATTCCTAAAGATCCAACATCTCCATCAGCTGCTGGAATCCCTCATATTGCTGATCCTGACTCCATTCCACCTACAGAGGATGTAGAGCAACCAGCAGAACATGTTCCTGAACCAACTCCACCAGTTGCTGATCCAATGGAACAAGTTCCTGCTACTGCTGAGGAAACCCCTGTTGCAGCTAAAGACATTCCTGTTGACCCTACTCCTGAACAACAAGCTGCGGTTCTCTCCTATCCATCCCTCAACAATCCCCTGCTGAACAACAAACTGATTTCACATCTCCAACTCCAACTCCTGCTAAATTCTCTGGCAGGAAGAAATCTCTGGCAAGGAAGAAACATCTAGAAAGAAATAGAGTCCTTTATTTTTTTAACAGACAATTTCTCTTAGCGAATTTTCTATATTTTGTTTTCGGTTTGTAATGAAAATATTTTCTCTTTTGGATATTTTTGTGATATTTTCTGTTATGCTGAAATCTCTATATTTCCTTGACTTGAATGAATTTTATATGCATAAATTCAGGGGAGTTATTTTTTATTCTGATAACAAAAAGGGGGAGAAGATATATGATGAAAAACAAATCTTAAGATATCAATATAGTTTGTGCAATATGCTTATGATATGAGATTTGATTATATTTGTGAGTTAGTGATTGATCCGTATGTATGAGTTTTGGTTAAATCTGATATGTTTTTGATATATGATATTATATTTGTTTTTAATCATAAGGTTTTGTTATCTTCAAAAAGGGGGAGAATGTTGGAATCTCTCATAATATTTTGATGATAACAAAAAGGAGTAAAAGTCTTTTTAACAAATAAATAAAGTATAGCAATCAAAACCAAAACCAAAACCAAAACCAAAATATTTCATGATTGAACTAATCATCAGATTTTTAGAAATTGTTTCAGAAGGTAGTTCAGAGTCATTTTCAGAAGTATTTCAGATTCATTTTCAGAAGGAAGATTAGAAACTAAATCTGTTCCAAAACAGAAGATGCACAGAATGTTGCGAATTTATTTATACCTTATCATCTGAAGGCCTGACTCCACGAAATGAATATATTTGGGTAGTATATTCATTTTGTTCCACTAAAGTTGGATAAAATATCCAAGGGGATTTATTTCATCAATTTTAAGTTACGTCTATTTAATTTTCTTGAGGAAGAAGATCGTCAGATTTTTATGTTTCACGTGGTCAGCAAATTCCTAAAGATAAGGGATATATTTTACCAAGTTCATGTTGGTTCAAATTTTCGAAACGAAGATCTTTTAAAGCTTATCTTCAAGGATAAAGGATATCACTATTTTTATGGGATAGTTTGTTGAAGTATTTATCCAAATTGTTATGGATAAACATATCAAGATATATGAGACATTATCAGATGACAGCATCAACGAAATTTGGATAAAGCTAAGAAGATTATTCGGGATTGATCATACACGTAACAGACACTTCAAAGAGGGAATTTGCCAAGTCAAATATTTTCAATTTGAGAAGAATTCGAATTGTTTTGAACGACTTCTTTGCTAGCCGTTGAGATAAAACAATATATAGAGGAAGCACAACAACAAGGTAGATATGATGAGAAGAACGAATCTTGCTCTAACTCTCTGTTAAAAGAAAAAGTCTTCGAGTGCATTTCTCTCAAAAGTCCTTGCGTTACAAAGTGTTCACAATATTTTTGTTCGAAAGATAGATATTTATTGTATTTCCTTGATTGAGTATCATTCAATTTTTTTTTTTGAGTGAGGTTGAGTGTTGCAAGTTATCTGTTAGACCAATTGTGTGTTATAGGATAACCGTGAGAATTGGGACAGAGTGTATTGTAGCCAAGAGGATTGGCAAGACAAGCTTGTAACTTTTGATTTTGGATATAGTGAACAAACCGGTGTGGAATACCGGGTCCCCAACGTGGAGTTGGAAGAGAGGACTGACGCTCGAGGCGGAACCTCATAAATCGATTTGCATTTTCTCTACCCTACTCTTTTTATTTTCGTGCAATTTATATTAAAGTATTTGATAAACTGTCATGTTTCAGAACCTGTTTCAGAGAGTACTTCAGAGAGTTGTCTGTATTCCGCATAAAATTAAATTTGATCTGTTTTGAATTAAAATAGATATACAAGTGTGATTATCAGCTGTGATTAGTTTCTAAACAGCAAGTTTAATTAATTCTAAGTTTAATAAAGTAATCAAAAGGAAGTGAATTGAAAATTTTGAAAAGAATTTATTTTTGTGAAAAAGCAATTCACCCCCCCTCTTGCTTACATTATTGGGACCAACATATATATATATATATATGACCTAAGTCTACTTAGTATATATATGTATAACAATATAGCATTTATTACATAAACAAGTAAAAACAAATATTTAGAATATTTTGATTAATACCGGATAATTCTTAAAACCCTAGAACTTAAGATGAATAATTAATGTTAATCAAGATTAGTATTAGTTAAATATTAGCTCTAAACAGATAAAATAGGTAAGAATGGAAATTGAAATAAACCAATTTCTTAAGTAATGTGATTCCTATAAATAACAAAACAATTATGCGAGATAAAATAAGAGAAACAGGACGACCCTAAGTAATAATAATTACCAAAATATCGAGTCTAGGACACTAATCACATATAGGAATTTAATTAATGTGTATTAATGAATACTTTGTCTTAAATAGGTGACTTTGACTCATTAGAGGATCTACCAATGGATTACTACGACTGAGTCAGTATGAGCAGGTGAGTAATTCAGTCATATTATACTGGTTGTGCTTGTAAGTAGTTGAATATGTAAAATAAAGATAACCAAATAAGATCTTGTTGAAAGTATGATATGATCTGAGTGTATGATTGTTAAAATATCCTTATAAAAGCTATAATGTCATGATTGATGTTGTGCAGTAGTATAATGATGAATGTGTGTAATGTATGGTCACTTTGAAATTGATTAAGACTTATTGACTTAACAAAATAATATGAACATGCATTGCACAAATTGCATTATTACATATATGGTTATGACAGCCTGCTACGTATTAATATTTCAAATCTCTGTTTTCACTTGGTTGATCTAATGTGTAAGTTCTTCCAAGGTTCTCTTTGGTCTGGCGGTCCTATGAGAAACTAAAAAGGCACCGAAGAATGTCACCCGTAGAATCGCTTTGAAATGATTAATACATAGGGAGTTTCTAAGGGGATTGCAGGAGATGGTTTGTTCAATCAACTATATTCAAAGTAATAACCTTAAAACGAGAAATCGTTGATTCTCCTGTGTACTTAATCTCTCCTGGGCAGGTGGGTCATTGAGTACTAGTCCTTCAACCTATTAAAAAGAGGGCGTAAATCTTTTTCCTGTTTGGATTCTAGATCATCCAAACCTATATCTGTGCATATGGTTTAATGCTTGCATTACATATGATTTGTTAATGACTTGTGTGATGTATGGTATGTCTGGTTATTCACTGAGCTGTGGTTTCGCTCATACTCCTACAGTCTTTTCAGGTTCACTTTACGACCCTGGTTAGTTACATCCAGGAATATGGCTCCAGTAAGAGCTTTGAAGATAGAAGTCTACAGATATATTTTAGATTGATGGTTATGTACTAGTAGATTAGATTATTTAGTTGTGTACTCCAAAGGAACTATATGGTTTGTAATAGCTTTGTAATGTTTATTCACTAAGTTATTTCTTTCATATATTTGTTATTTCTTATCAAGCAACTAAAAAGATCCTGTTGTTTTGAAAACCTGTCATTCTCTGAAGGTAATCTAGTGATAGTATTCAAGTGTAACTTGTTTACTACTACTAAGGTACCCTCGGGGCATGACACTTCTAAAAGAAATTCTCGAACTAAAGTAGATGCTGATGTTGAGGGAATGCATCAGCTTGTTCTTTGGAATCTAATGATCCACTTGACTTGGATATACATTGTTAGGTTCTTTAAGGGACTAATAAGCCTAAAACTTTCAGTGTAAATGTTCCTCCATTGCACCTTGGCTATTATCCAAGTGATAATGATGAGGACCATGGTATCAGTGTCTAAAATAAAGTGAGGGAGACACTACATCTTTTCTAACCTATCTATAGGAAGCTTTTATAGGAAGAAGAAGCAAAATCTTTGTATGAAGTGAAACATAGAAGGGTTGATCTTCATGCAACAAAGATTCTGAAGGATAAAGATAAATATATTAATATGGGGAAACAAATGTTGGGTTCTGTTCTTGGAGTTGAGGTTAGTGATGAGTTTTAGTATAGAGTGGAGCTTGATATGATTGGCTTGCATTGCCAAATTGAGGGGGGCATTGATTATGTGAAGCAAAGGAAGGCAATTCTTGCTACAAGCATTGTTTGATCTGGGTTGTATGCTGATGGTATGAAAACTTATATTTTCTCATATATCCTGGGCAAGGCTGAAACGTGATTGGCAAGGATAAGGTGTTGCATCTTGTAGGATATTTGTAAACCCTTAGATTTTATGCTAAGTTTATGCTTAAACCTTAGAATTAAGTCAACCAGAAATCCTAAAAGTCAACAAAGTCTATAACAAACCCTAGTGTTTAGATTTGGCAATCTTGTGCTCTTAACCTTAGAATAATAAAATTGAGATAATCATAGATTATAGTTTGTAATAATACAGTAAAGCCTAAAAAGATTAGATTCGTCAAATTTTAGTTTGTTTCAAACTCGAACAAGATCAGTTTTCAAAAAACGTGCCCTAGGGCTCGGAATAGTAAAAATATTCCGATGATCCCGTTAGACTCGTAATAATATAAGTATTTTAAAAATAATAATTTTATAATTTTTCGGTAACTAAAAATATCAAATATCACACTTTTACACGTATTATTTTATTATCGGTATTAATTTGTCTTATCTACTATTTGTGTCACTATTCTACACTATTCACTCATATTTACCTATCTCTACTCTTTATTACTACCTATTCTTACTATCTATACACCTATTTTTTAAAATTTTCATTTCTAATAAAACTTTATATCACTCATGTCTCATATCTTAATTACATTTCATTACAAAAATACAAATTAAATAATTTTTCTTTCACTCTCCCCATGAGGCCGGAGCCACCCCCACACACATACATACATTTTTTTCTTTTTTATTTTATTTAATTCTATCCAATTTTCCTCCACAAAACTCTATAAATACCCCTTCTCCTTCCATTTCTTTTACACACTTTATTTACATACTAAAACTCTCCTAAAATTTATCTACAAAACCTCTCGCCAAAAATTCCTTTCCAACCTTCTTTTCTTCTTACCCTACTACTATCTCGATAAAACCAATAACAAATTCTTTCTTCCTCCATCTTCACATAAACCTTAGGTAAAAATATCTAATATTCCTTCTTCATGTCATGTAATATTACATGATCATAGCATGTGTTTCCTAAAATCATAGTATTGAGGAAGCAACAATATATTTATATTTTGTTCTTGTTCATGCTTAAATATTTTCTTTACTATTGCTATGTTATTTTGTTATTATGTTTTCATATTATTATTGTTGCTCTAATCTAACTCCATAAATATGTATTATATATATATGTATATCAATATTTCTTAGAGCCTAAATGTTCACTAGTTTAACATCTTAATATTTCTCTTATTATTGCTCTTACTATTATGCTTTTTCTTTTTCTTTCTTTTCTTTTCTTTTCTTTTTGGAACTAGTCTGTTCTTAGTTTCAACAAGCCTTGATGAAGTTAAGACTCTCAATATTTAACCTTATTATTATGATTATTTACTTCTTATATCTCTTTGTATCTTATTATGTGTTATTCCTATCTTTTTCATGGTTGCATAATCATATTCATGCATGATAAATATGTTGTTGTCTTAATAAAAAAATAAAAAGTGGTTCTTTCTTTAATAAAAAAAAAACAAGAATAAACTCACTTTAAAATGAATTTTGCTACTTCGCAAATATTTTTCCATCAAGACTTAGAAAATTGTTCTTAATAAATTCATTTTAAAAATTTATGCAACCTCATCATGAATTTCAAACTATCAATAAAGAGGATTTCTTCAAGGATCTAACTAAATGGATATACATTTTCTTTTCAGAATGGTAACATGAAAATTATGGTTTAAAAATTTAATATTGATAATTTTTGCTATGTAAATTTTTCATAAAAAATTATTTATAAAAATTTTTACCAACTTCATAATAAACACCAAGAGCTAAATACGTTTTCAAGGTTAAGGTAAAATAAACTCACTAGTTTATAAACTGATAATATCCTACAAAAATTATGTTTTTGATTGAAAAAAATGTTGTTTTAAAGCTCTTAGAATCAAATAAGGAGTAATAAAGTATCTTAATGCAGATTTAGAGCAAAAACAACAATTAAAGTCAAAAAGGAAGAAGTCGAGCCCTATAAAGACACAGCTGAGGCCAAATAGAGAAAGAAGACAACAAAAATTAGTCTATCAAGCCTCAAATGCGAGCCATCAACATGACCTTTGACTTCAGTCAAAGCGATCGAGCATCATTCTAAAGAAAATACATTGTTGAGCCTCAAAACTCGACCCTCGACTGTCACGCCCCAAAGGATACCCTAAACGCAACAGTCCATCACACTCAATATTTAAACTCAAATATGATAACCTTAGTCATCCCATGAGTTTGGACACCGAGTGTAAGGCTTACGTTCACCATGTAGGGGACCTTACTGTGAATCTAAATAGCTTAAGAAACATACATAGCAATAAGAATACAAATCATAATAGTTAAGACCAAGATTAATGTATTACAAAGATCTAAGGGGCATACCCCCATCAAAATATTAAGAGTCTTTAGGGTCCACAAATGTCTCTTACAACAACATATATATATATATATATAATTAAGGAGATTTAACTAGAAGTCTATGCCTAACATCTAGGTTCTGACTTCTTCAAAAAGCTCCTTAAATTTCAAAAGCAGTACCTAAGAGAAATGTCTCCTTGGGGATAGTCATAGATAATCGTACTGCAATAGGAAACTACAAGGGTATAAGCTTGTGGGCTTAATGAGTTTCACTTCCAAAATTAAATACTCAATCTAACAATGAGGCAAGAAAGTTATATTAAATAATCATCTGAAATGCACAAGCATGTGACCATACAATACATAAGACTTTCCGAGGGTCCTATGGTTAATGGATTTACGCCCTCCATTCGGGATTAGGTGTTTCAGGCCTATATGATCATTGATTTCAATTTTACTCTCAATCATTTAGTGATTGTTTCAGGTGCCCACACACTCGTTAATTATGTAGTTGATTCAAGTGCTTACTCCACTTCCATTTTAATTCAGGTGACCTCGTGCCGATATCCAAGTTTTTAGGCCCACCCGTCGTCTAGCTATTATGCCTTTTTCCCACAAATGTATAACAATGAATGTGATGTGACTCAATATATGTGATACATGAACAATTTAGTTATATAGTCATGACATAGTATTTAAGTGAATTATAGGCGATCATAGAGATTTCAGACACTTCAATACTATACTAGATCATACAAATGTTCATAGCACTTCCCGTTTCGATATTCTTATCATCACTTCAACCAAATAAAATTCACATGCGCATTTCAATTTTTTTAATCTTATCTTAATTCTAATGCCACTAACATTACAAGCAAAATCATAAGCATGTAATTTAAAGAAAGTGAACTCACTTTGTCCTGGCGCGAAATTCCTCTTAATCATAATAATCCTCGGAAAGGTCTAATCTATCTCCCAAATCTCCGTTTCTATGGAGTTTAAATGAAACTTATAAATTATATTGTAACAAATTCGTTACAATTTTCCTAAAAGGAAATTCCAACTTAAAATGGCTATAATTTGGTTATTTTAACTCGAAATTTCACATATTATATATTGATTTCTACCTATTCAACAAGAACTATCTATTTCTAAAGTTATTTTCATCAAAAAAGGTCATTTGGTGCATGAACAATAGGGTACAGAATGTTACACGAGATTCCCAACCCATAAATTAAATTCTAATTTCAATCCAAGCATCATTCATAAGCTATGATAGGTACTTAGATATCATTATATCTTGAAAGATTCTTTTATATACATACATAACTCAATATCATGCATGATTCATGGGTTTTGATCAATCTATTTCCTCATGTACTTAGACAATATTTTATGGGGTTTGAAAGACATTATTTTTTAAGCTTTGTTTCTACCAAGTATGTTATATGTACATGCAATATCTACAAGTTATTATCATGAATGCCATGATATGAGCTATCTATATGTATATCCCTAATGATATTTGATTACAAGAATTATTTTAGAAAACTTTTGCTTTGCAAAACCTTTTAAATTACTTAACTTAAGAAACCTAGTTTTTTTCTTGCAAATTCACACTTGTTTTTTAAAATACGACCTTAATGACCTATATTCCTAACACCTTCATTATTTTAATAAAATTATTCATTTTGGAGTTGGAAAATGGATGTTTACATAGGGGTTTTACCTAGTTACGAATTTTACAAAATTTTAAGGAATGAAAACATTGTTTGATCTATATTTTGAAACCTTTCCTTGTTTTAGGATTATACCTTGATAAAATCCACTTATCCTTGTCAAAATTAAGTCTTTCTTACATCTATTCCCTAAGGCTTCTATTTTTCTATTAAAATCCTCATTTTGGCATTTGGAAATAGGTGTTTAAATGGGGGTCATTTGTGAATTCGTATTTTGAAATTTATGTTTGAGATTGTTTCTTATGTAAGACTCATTTAATCTTTCCAAAATTGAATCCTAATCAAACCTACTCCTCAAGGCTTCCATTTGTTTAATAAAACTCTTGTTTTAGGGTTGGAAAATAGGTGTTTACTGGCATTTGATCCTAGTTACGAATTTCAAGTTTTTATTGGGGTTGAATCAAGTCCTAACTTATCTTTTAAAACCTTTTTCTTATTTTGAAAATTTCTTTTAGTAAAACTAAGCTTAACTCATCAAAATTATTCATTTACGATACTTATTCCCTAAGCCCTTTATTTTAAATGTAAAATCTTCATTTTGGAGTTGGAAAATAGGTTTTCTAAATAGGGTTCTTTTTCCATCCGAATTTCAAAAAATCATTTTTGTTGAAACAAAGATAGATCTTGAATTTTTTAACATATTCTTATTATTATTATGCTACTATGAGTCTTTTATGTACATAAGACAAAAAATCTATGGCATTTATGTACTAAAAATAACTAGATCTACTATATTATTCATGTCATGGATGTAAATGCAATTTGAACATAATATAGATGAGGTTAAAGAAAGAATACATGTACAAAATATCCATAAGAACAACATAAAGGTAATAATAGAGCAAAATAATGGCAAAACAACTTAAGTAACAAGATCCACAACATTGTGATGGCAATAATATCATGCTTAAGTGTTTCCACATCCTAGCATAAAGCTCATGGGGATTTTAGTAGAACTACACATGTATGATCTTGCCATTACATGTTTTGTTGTAGTAGGATCAAGATCTATTACCTATTTAGTATGTGGAGCTAAAAAACTTGAAGAAAACAATGTGTGTGTGTGTGTGTGTGTGTGTGTGTATGTGTGCGCGTGTGTGCGTGTCTGTGTGAGGGAGATGGGCTCACGACATTAGAGAGGAAGAGAGGGAGGGAAAAACCAAAATGCAAGGGTTTGTTTTAGAGAGAAATAGAGAAAAATGAAAAGTGAAAGACATAAAGGAGTATTTTAGAGAAGTGGAATTGTGGTTTGTTTTGATTAAATAAGAGGAGAAAAATTAAAAAAATGAGAGAGAGAGAGTGTAGGAGAGGGGGGCGCCAGTTTTGGTGAGAGGAAGAGAGAGAGAGAGAGTCATATGATGTATTTTGTGTAACAAAATTCAAATTTAAAAGTAATTTAAGTAATAAAATATATTGAAAAAAGTAAATTTGTAAGGAAATTGATGTAAGATTGTAAAAATAAGTTGTAAGGATAGGTTGTAAGGATGTAAGAATAGGATATGAGTGGTTGTACTTGTGAATAGTGTGATTAGAAATAAAAAATAGATTAGATAATTAAATTACTGGTAGTAAAGAAAATACGAGTAAAATCACAATATTAGATTTTTTAATTACCAAAAAATTATATAACTGATATATTTGGAAATTTTATGAAATTACGAGTCTAATGGTACTAATAGTATATTCTTGGTATCCCAGCCACATGTCACACTTTTTAAAGTCTATATTCGATCGGGTTTGAAATAGACAAAAAATTTACCAATATGATATTTTTAAGCATCCTAATATTATTACGAACCAGTCTATACCCTTCACTCATATTTCAACTTCTCAGTTTAAGAACACAGAATTATCGGATCTAAACTGCTATGGTTTCTTGAGGATTTGTTGACTTAGGGTTTAAGCTTGAAACTACCCTAAGAACTAGGGGTTTACATCGACAATTATGTTGCCAGACCAATTCTTCAACACGATTACATCGAGCCTCAATAATCTGACCCTCGGCTTTCTCAATTTTATCCTCGATAGAGCAATGGACAAAAACACATAGTTTACTTAGGAATTGCTTGAAGTAGAGCCTGATCTTGCTTAATACAAGCCTCGACCAACAAAGCGCGCGACTCTCGACGAGTGTTTTCATAGCTCATATGCACGCATGAAAAGTTACCAAATTTTGTTAGAAAGGATCTGTCAAATCTGCCACGTGTCAAATAAAGATGGTCATGCTTTTCATACCTAGTAGTCTATAAATAAACGTACAAGCGTGTATTATAAAGTATACACCAATAGTGTAAATCAATATTAACGTAGAGTAGATTTCTAAAGATTTTTGGGTAAAAGAATTTCCATTTTTTCTTACTTGAAAATTTCTTCTGTTTTCTAGGTAAAATCAATTTAACCCAATGTTTGTAATTTCTATGAATTTCTGAGCAATTAATTGATTCATCTTTTGAACTTTTTTTTATTTCTTCTTATTTGTGCTTATTTTGATAAATCCATGGAAAACTAAACTCCTACAACTCAGGGATTACGAATCCAATTCCTAATTTAGCCTGATTTCAAATGCGCTTTCAAGTAAATTTGATTGGGTTTTTGTAATTAGTAACTTGAATTTAACTTATGGTTTTTAAAGGAATGGTGCATTCTTTTAGATCCACGATTGATTTAAATTTAATAGATCGAGAGATCATTCAATTGAATAGATATATGGTTGCTAATGAAATTGATCTTAACTACCTTTTGCCGAGGAATAGGTGAAGACTTTCTGTCACTTGTTTCAAAAATTCATTGAGTTGTCTTTTTAAAAACAATGGATTTCTATTCTTTATGCGAATCTAATTGAAACTTCAGATTACTGGTTTTAATTAGATCTAGAACTATTGACTTCAAGAGAAGCTTTAGTTTAATTTAGAGAATCCAATAGTATAAACACAACATTTCAAACAGCTTTTTAAGAAGTTGTTATTCTTAAGAAATCATTGTAATAAGGAATTGATGAAGTAACCCTAAGCTACTATTTCATAGAAGTTACAAGCTTATTTCTCATTTTTCCTAGTAAACATTTGTGAATATTTCTAATTAGTTTAGTTTTTTTTTCTTTATGATTTTCTAAAATCTTTCTTTGGCTAGACAATTAATGAGATTGATAGTATACTAGATGCCAATCATTCTCTTGGGATTAACGTAAATCATTTGCTATGCTACATTTGATGGGTGTGCTTGCCCTGTGAGACCGTAGTTGTTGATTTAGATATTTATAAATTTGAAAAACTCGATCAATAATTAGTGGAATTTAAGC
Organism: Combretum micranthum; assembly: GCA_024138025.1. Lineage (NCBI taxonomy): Eukaryota > Viridiplantae > Streptophyta > Magnoliopsida > Myrtales > Combretaceae > Combretum > Combretum micranthum. Next base: position 304,729 of record JAMXBD010001090.1, on the reverse strand, counting down.
TTTGAATTTCACAAATTATTATATTAACAACAATACAAACAAGTTTTTTTGGCGCTGTTGCCGGGAATAGTGTTGGATTAAATTTTTGAAGCCTAATAGGGCAATAGTAGAAACTAATTCCATTTGTTGTTCTAGCCACCTTTTGCATACTCTTTTTTTTTTTTTCAGAATAACCATCTATCTTCTGCAGTTTTTCTGTTTGTTTGATTTGCAATTTGGTTATTTTGTTTAGAATGGAGCAACACATGCAACTTCTGATTCAACAATTAGAGGACACCTTAAGTCAACAACATGAAGGGCTTTTTCCCTATCAAGAGTATGGTAACCAATATCCTCTAGAGATATGCCATCAACATTTTGTCAATAGTTACCCAAGAATGTATTGGAATCCCCCACAAAAGTGGAATCCTTATCCTCAGTATAAAAATTTGCAACCCAATTCCAGCTTTGAGGAAACCCTCATTTCTGTCATCAAAGAAACTGATCATCAATTTCAACAGACTGAGCTGGCACTTGAAAGCCACTCAAGATCTCTTGAAAAGCTTGAAAAGAAAGTGAATAATGGTGTGACCATGCTTAGAGAGAGAATTATGGAGGTGGTTTATGCTGTTTCTCTCAGAAGTGGTAGACAGCTAGAGGAAACAAGAGAATAAAAGAGAGATGAAAAAGAAAAAGAAAATGAAACAAGAAAAGGAAATAAAGAGGAAAGAGAAGAAGAAAATAAAGTTGAAAAAGATCAAGAGAAGGAAAAATTGTGAAGAAAATAAAACAAATACAAAAGAAAAAGAAGAAAAAGAAATTGAGCAGAAAAAGGGTATATTTCCTATTGAACCATACAAGCGTCCTTCACCCTATCCTACAAGGCAAAAAGGAGACGATATGAGGAATAGTTTAAAAAAATTTTAGAATTATTCAAGCAACTACATATAAACCTACCTTTGGTTGATGTACTTTCGCAAATGCCAAAGTATGCAAACTTTTTCAAAGAGCTACTTTCCAATAAGAAAAGATTAGAAGAGGTGTTCCTAGTAACTCTTGGAAGAGACTGTTCTAGAGTTTTGTTGAACAAACTTCCCAAAAATCCAGGGAGTTTCCACATACCATGTTTGATAGGGGATCGCCCTATGGAAAAGGCGTTAGCTGATCTAGGAACGAGCATTAACCTCTTGCCCTATACCATGTTCAAGAAACTGAGGTTAGGAGAACCAAAACCGATAAGAATGAGCTTACAATTGGCTAATAGATCTAATTGATACCCTAAAGGAATATTTGAGGATGTTCTTGTTAAGGTCCAAAACTTCATATTCGTTGCTGATTTCGTGATTCTCGATATGGACAAAAAGATTGACTCCCTTTGATCCATTCCTAGCAACTGTAGGAGCAGTTATTGATGTTAAAAATGGAAAGTTGGCACTAAGAATGGGGGACTATGAAATGATGATAAAATTATCAGGAAGTGTGAAGCAAGGGATAATAAATGATGATGATTATTCAACAATAGAGTTTATGGATGATGAGATTCTTGAATCAAATCAAACTTTGAATGACAAGCTCCATTTTAGGGAGGAAAATATAGATGATGATGAGCTTATGAAGGAAACCTTAAAGAGTGGATTTTGAGGAGCAAACGAAGAAAAAGGGGATGGGATATGAAAAGAATAGGATAATACTAAGTAACTCAAACCCTCCATTGAAGAGCCATCAGATTCGGAGCTAAAAGAATTACCCAGTCATTTGGAATATGCTTTCTTGGAAGATGGTTGCAAATTAGCAATAATCATATCTTCAAAACTCGGTGAGGAGCAGAAGAAAAAGCTCTTAGAGATTCTGAGAAAACATAAGAAAGCTATAGCATAGAAAATTACAAACATCAGAGGTATAAGTCCTACCTTCTACACACACAAAATTCTCATGGAAAACATTTTCAAACCTATGGTCCAACCATAGAGGTGTTTGAACCCAAATATGAAGGAAGTGATGAAGAAGGAAGTACTAAAACTTTTAGATGCAAGGATTATTTATCTCATTTCTGATAGTGCTTGGGTAAGCCCCACACAAGTCGTACCAAAGAAAGGGGGAATAAAAGTGATTCCCAATGAACGAAATGAATTAATACCAACTCAGATTGTCATTGGTTAGTGAGTTTGTATAGACTATAGAAAGTTTAATGATGCCACCAGAAAAGATCACTTCCCTTTTCCTTTTATCAATCAGATGCTTGGAAGATTAGCAAGACATGAGTACTATTGTTTCCTTGATGGATGTCGACATATTTCCAAATACCTATAGCTCCCGAAGACCAAGAGAAAATAGCTTTTACACGCCCTTTGAAACTTTTGCATACAGAAGAATGCCCTTCGGGCTATGCAACGCTTGAGCAACATTCCAAAGGTGCATGTTAGCTATTTTTGAAGAATATGTGGAGGATATAATGTAAGTCTTCATGGATGATTTTTCTGTTCAGAAAATCATTTGATAATTGTCTTAAAAATTTAGACAAGGTCCTCCAAAGAAGTGAAGATACAAATCTCGTGCTGAGTTAGGAGAAGTGCCATTTTATGGTACAAGAAGGAATTAACCTAGGACACAAAATCTTAAGAAAAGGGTATCAAGGTAGATACAAAAAAAGTTGACACTATAGCAAAATTACCAACACCCACAATAGTCAAGGGTATTAGAAGCTTTCTTGGTCATGTTAGCTTTTATAGAAGATTTGTTCGAGACTTTTCAAAAATAGCCAGACCCTTGACTAAACTTCTTAAAAAAGATTCCCCATTCATTTTTTATGAGGAATGCAGCGTAGCGTTTGAGCTATTAAAGAAAAAGCTCACACAAGCACCTATAATGGTAGCTCCATATTGGAATTTGCCTTTCGAACTCATGTGTGATGCTAGTGACTCAGCAGTAGGAGCTGTTCTAGGGCAGAGAAGAAATAAGCATTTCCAACCGGTCCACTATGCTGGCAGGACCTTAACTGTTACTCAAGCAAATTATACAACCATAGAGAAGAAGCTACTCGCAGTCATCTTTGCATTCGAAAAGTTCAGGTCTTATCTAATTCTTTCAAAAGTTACTTTTTTTTACTGACCACTCTGCTTTAAAATATTTGTTGGCAAAACCTGATGCAAAGCCTAGATTGATTAAGTGGACTTTATTATTGCAAGAGTTTGACATGGAAATAAAAGATAAAAAAGGATGCGAGAATTTAGCTACAGATCATTTATCACGTCTTGATAGTCCATGTGAAAATGAATCTAAGATTCAAATTGAAGAAACATTTTCAGGTGAAAAATTATGTTCTGTGTGCACTATAGACAATTTTGAGCCTTGGTTTGCAGATATAGCCAATTACTTGGTTGACAAAGAAATCCCCATAGAGCTTAATTACAACCAAAACAAAAAGATCTTTTCTGATTTGAAATATTATTTCTGGGAGGATCCTTTCCTTTTTCGAATTTGCTCTGACTAAGTAATTCGGCAATGTGTTTCTCATGAAGAAGGCAAAAAAATCTTAACTCATTGTCATAGTGGACCAACTGAGGGTCACTATGGTGCAAACAGAACAGCACATAAGGTTTTGGAAGCTGGATTTTATTAGCCATCAATTTTCAAGGATGCAAAAGCTTTGATTTCAACCTATGACAATTGTTAAAAGATAAGGAATGTCTCGAAGAGAGATGAAATGCCCCAAAAACTTATTTTAGGATGTGAAATCGTTGATGTTTGTGGCATAGACTTCATGGGACCTTTTCCTACATCTTTTAGCAAAAAATATATCATAGTAGCTGTCGACTATGTTTCAAAATGGGTTGAAGCTCAGGCTTGCTCCACTAATGATGCCAGAATAGTCACAAATTTTTTAAAGAAACTGTTTTCCAGATTTGGATGTCATCGTGCCTTAATCAGTGATAGGGGTACTCATTTTTGAAATGACCAATAGAAAAGGTTTTACAAAGATATGGAGTATATCACAGGGCATCCACCCTTTATCACCCCCAAACCAGTGGACAAGCTGAAATCTCTAACAGAGAACTCAAGTGAATTTTGGAAAAAACTATGGCATCCAATAGGAAAGATTTGGCTAAAAAGTTAGATGATGTGCTATAGGCATTTAGAATAGCTTTCAAAACTCCTTTCAGCACAACCCCATATAGGATAGTGTATGGAAAAGCATGCCATTTACCTGTTGAGCTGGAACATAAAGCATACTAGGCTATTAAGTTGTTAAATCTTGATCTCACAAAGGCTGGAAAGAAAAGATTTTTGCAGGTGAATGAATTGGAAGAGCTGTGACCGGAGGCTTATGAGAACAATAAGATATACAAGGAGAAAGTCAAAAAGTGGCATGATTCTAAAATCAGGTTTCCACATGAATTCTAAAAAGGAGGTAAAGTGCTACTGTTTAACTCTAGATTAAAACTTTTTCTAGGAAAACTCAAATTCGGATGGTCAGGGCCCTTTCAAGTGCACAAAGTGTTCCTCATGGAGCTGTTAAGATTGAAGGAAAAGATGGAGAAATTTTCAAGGTCAATGGACAAAGATTAAAGCTTTGTAAAGTACTATCTCAAAATTCCACAATGATTGAAGAAATAAACATGATGCACCCTCATGATAGATGAAGGTTTGTTGAAAAAAAAATTAAAATTCAGTAAAATGCAGATTCTTCTTATTCTTGTTTATTCTTTATGTTTATTTTCTGTTTCTTTATAAATTACTTTTTGTCCATAACTCTATCGAGGCCCTGATTGAGCCTCGATAATAACATGTGTCTTTGCCAAGTTCTTTGGGAATCACAAACTTAACAGGTATCGATAAACTAAGTTGACCCTTCAACTTACACAAGAGAGAAGTTTTCTTAACTTCTCAAGTTCTTTTTAATTGTGCTTTTCATGAACCCTGCTTTAATAATTTGAATCCCATAACTATTCACATAAATGATAAACATTGCGGACAATGTTTGACCTAAGTGTGGGGAAGGATTAAACAAGATAAATGGGTCTAATAACTTAATAAATTGCATAAATAGAGTATGTACTGATATAGATCAAGTTTCTCATACAAATTCATAAAAACTCAATGAAATGGTTAAAATTTGACAAAATTTTTTTTTTAAAAATCACTCAGTTCAATGAATTATGAAATATTCTTGAAGCTGAACAATTTTTACTTTGTTTAAATCAATTGACAATATCCATACGAAGTAGTTTTATTTATTATTTAGTTTAGAATTTTAGCACTGGAATTAATTTAAGGTCCTTAGTAAGGCTACTCAAATTATCTTATAAAAGCTTAAATGATTAGTATGTTTCTCAAATTAGTCATTTTGAAAGCAATTTTAATTTATGGTGGATGATTAAATGATAATCATAACTTTATGATTTTTCCTTATGCATACTAAAAAAAACTAAAAAAAAAAACAAAAACTTAAAAATGAAACATGTGCTTAAAATTGGAATGGGCTTGGGTTGGTCCCTCAAAAGAGCAACTTCTTGTCCCCTCTTTCAATTTCAAAAGCCACAAAAAACAAGCAAAAAGATGCGAACAACACACTATCCAGAGGTAAAGAAAAGATGTAGGTGACAGGGTGTCAACAAGATTACCTCGAGCCTCAATAATTTGACCCTTGACTCTCTCAATTTTACTTTCGATAAAGCAATGGACAAAAACGTACAATTTACTTAGGAATTTCCTGCAGTCGAGCCTGATCTTGCTGAATATAAGCCTCGACCAACAGAGCATGCGACCCTCGACGAGTGTTTTCACAGCTCATATGCGCACGTGAAAAGTTACCGAATTATGTTAGAAATGATCTACCAAATCTGCCACGTGTCAAATAAAGATGGCCATGCTTTCCTTACCTAGTAGTCTATAAATAAACATGCAAGCATGTATTATAAAGTATGCACCAATAGTGTAAATCAGTATTAATGTAGAGTAGATTTCTAAATGATTTTTGGGTAAAAAAATTTCTGTTTGTTCTTACTTGAAAATTTCTTCTGTTTTCTAGGTAAAATCAATTTAACTCAATGTTTGTAATTTCTATGAATTTTTTAGCAATTAATTGGTTCATCTTTTGAACTTTTTTTTATTTCTTCTTATTTGTGCTTATTTTGATAAATCCATGGAAAACTAAACTCCTACAACTCAGGGATTACGAATCCAATTCCTAATTCAGCCTGATTTCAAATGCGCTTTCAAGTAAATTTGATTGGGTGTTTGTAATTAGTAACTTGAATTTAACTTGTGGTTTTTAAAGGAATGGTGCATTCTTTTAAATCCACAATTGATTTAAATTTAATAGATTGAGTGATCGTTTAATTGAATAGATCTATGGTTGCTAATGAAATTGATCTTAACTACCTCTTGCCGAGGAATGGGTGAAGACTTTCTGTCACTTGTTTCAAAAATTCATTGAATTGTCTTTTTAAAACAATGGATTTGTATTCTTTATGCGGATCTAATTGAAATTTTAGATTACTGGTTTTAATTAGATCTAGAACTATTGACTTCGAGAGAATCTTTAGTTTAATTTAGAGAATCCGACGGTATAAACACACCATTTTAAACATCTTTTTAAGAAGCTATTATTCTTAAGAAATCATTCTGATAAGGAATTGGTGAAGTAACCCTGAGCTACTATTTCATAGAAGTTATAGGCTTATTTCTCATTTTACCCTGTAAACATTTGTGAATTTTTTTAACTTAGTTTAGTTTTTTTTTTTCTTTATGATTTTCTCAAATCTTTCTTTGGCTAGACAATTAATGGGATTGATAGTGCATTAGCTGCCAATCATTTCCTTGGGACTGACCTAAATCATTTACTATGCTATATTTGATGGGTGCGCTTACCCTATGAGACCGTAGTTGTTGATTTAGAAAACATTTACAAATTTGCAAAACTTGGTCAATGATCAGTGAAATTTGAGCTTTGAATTTCACAAAATATTATATTAACAACAACAAAAACCATAAACCCACTTAAAGAAATAAAAATTAGCCAAAGAAAGTAAGTTTTAAAAATGATCAACTTATTTACTAAGAAGTAGAAGAATATAAATATGAAGAGGAAATATACATGTAACACAACTCAAGACAGTGACTATAAACAACTTAAGAAAAGAATTTTGAAAGCTTCATTTTCCAATCACAAGAAATAAAAACTGGTAGATTTCTTAAAGGGATCAAGTTTTTGAAAATTAATTTATCTTTGAAAAAGTTAGGAAATAAAATTATAATAAGAAAGCACTCACTTAAAATAATCCAAGAACTTTTAGTTTTCTTCCAACAACTTAAAGTGAAATTTTCAAAGTCTAAATCTTTCAAACCTTAAAGACAAATTGTTTTATGAAAATTCAATATTGAGACAATACCACTAAAGTCATGCATACAATATGAGTATATATATATACATAATATATTTAAAAGATTTTTCAACTATACAAATATCTATATGTTTGTTTAAGGATTTTGGATGAAGAAAAGTTTGAAAAATTATATTTTGAGGGTTGGGTATTTTGGTAATGAATCTATACAATACTATTTCAGAACTAAAATATGACAAAAATAACCTTAAATATGGATAGATATTTTCAAATAGGTAGAAAACGACATATAATATGTGAAATTTCGAGTTAAAATGAGCAAGTTATAACCATTTTAAGGTAGAATTTCCATAAATCCGAATTTTACTGCAAATAGAAGATGGAGTTAGAAAATTGAAGTAGAAATACTACAAAATACTCATTTTGGGTATTTCTTTTGCTTAGGAACCTGTAAAATACGGAAATAAAGATGAAAATATAATTAATTATGAATCATAAGGTGATATAGAATGAGTTTAAGGTCAAAACAAGTAAGTTGTAAAGGTTTAAGTTTAATTGTAGAACGAATGTTGAAGTTCGAATTTCTACAATTTTTGACAAATTCAACGCCGCTATCTAGAGAATCTACGCAGCTGGCGTAGAGATGGCGAAGGAAGGGAACAATAGCGTTTTTCTTAACGCTGGGTGGAACGCCGCTGGTGTACATGAGGGTTTCTTTTAATACCGGATAGGATTGCCGCCGGCGTATGTTGTTGGATTGAAGTTCTGGGAATTCAAAGCCTCGATGAACGCTGCCAGTGCTCATGTAAATTTTGTCTGCGTAAGGTATATGCCGACAAGATTTAAACATATGCCGCCGACGTAAGGCCGCCGTATGATCAAATTCTATAAATACGAGACGCGAAAAACAATTTTCGACAGAACTTTTAATCATATTTTTCTTTTGTCAAAAAAGGGTTTTGGAGTATTCTTGGAGATCTAGGGTTGGAGAATCATCCGGAGTGTATTTTTGATCCAAAGTAAGTGATCTTAACCTTCTCTTATAGATTTTATACGAATTTGCATAAGTTTTCTTAGGGTTTTGTTTTGTTCTTGAAGGAAAACATGGGAAGGATTTAGATCTTGGATTTAATCTGTTTCGGTTGGATAAGGAGTGAGTTTTGTGATTAAAACAAGTAAGTATAATGTTCTCATACAAGATTTATGCGAGTTTCATGCAAGTTCTAAGGATTTTGTGATTGTTTGCATGAAGGAAATCCTAGATTTGGTTGGAATCCGAATTTATGGATGTGAGTTGGGTTTTGATGATCTAAATTAGTAAGTTTTGTCTTTTTGTTGATGAATTTAAACAATGTAAGATTAGATGATCTTTATATGTTCTTATTGTCATGTAATATTAGGGTATTGGTGAATTATTGATATTGTGGACTTATTGTAAATTGTGATTGGAGAAGACGGTGCAAAATTTTGGAGATTCATTATCAGGTTAGAGTTTTAGGAGATCATGATATGTTAAGGTTTGTTCTTTTACCGTGTTTTATACATCTATTTATGTATATATGCTGATGATAGGATAATTGGAGACTTTGGTGTTTGATTGTAGGTATTGAACGACAAGTTGTAGAGATTCGTGTTAGTATTGTTGTTGTCGATATTAGGTTTGGTGAATTTGGAATTGTATACCTGAAACTGAGAAAGGTACGACCAATCCCTACTTGTTGTTTTTGCTTGTAAGTTTAGTATTGACTGACTGGTTATAGGAATAGAATTTCATAATAAACCTAATTATATTTGGCTTAATAATTATCTTTTGGTTGTGCTTGGCTTTGACCAGTAAAGACCTGGCAAATAGTGATATTGGTGAGGCACCTTGATGATCTTGGTGTGAGGTTGTTCCTAGTAGACTCGTGCCTTGGTATGATTCCGGTAGAATTAGGTGTTCTGGATTCGGAGTGTTTGGGGAGTACCCACTCATCCATATATGTATTTGATTATTATTTTCAAAGAGTTGTTTGTTTTTCAATGGGGTCTGAGTAACTCCAAGTTCAGGATTAGAGTATACCTAATACTGAACTATGTTGTTTTGTTGGCTTAAGAAAGATAATAATATGACTGTTTGCATTAGTTTAAGTTGCATGAATTATCTTGTTGTTGTATGTGCATATGCATTTGTTTTTGGATTAGAGTTATCGTATTGGGCGTTGCTGCTCGTTCTTTTAAATTTCAGGTACCGGTGAAGAGGATATAATATATGATCTTTCGGGATATGAATTATTCGTTGATAACGGGGATGGCGATAGTAGACCCGACTACCCAGCCGAGAGCTAGTCTTCAGATATCAAGATTTCTAAAGAAAAAACATGTTTAGGTCTTTTGGAGTTGTAGTTGGATGTTTATGTTGTTTTTAAATGAAAAGATTTTGATGTGAACAATTTTTAGTTTCTACTGAATTTGTTGGCTATGTGATGCCGACTTAGATTTTATGCTTGAACCAGGAGTTCATATTTTATGAAGTATAAGTTTTTAAATTTAAACAAGTTTTGTATCCTATGAGATACCCTATATATGTTTACAGGTGAATTATGCAGAATTTGTGGATATTAGAGCCTTTGCATGTCCTATATAAGAGAGGATACATAGCGGGTTGTAATACCTTCAGGTTAGGGCGTTGCAGAACCGATGAGGATGACACTTGCTATCCTAATGACTACTTTGATTAGGGAAGCTTTTGTCAAGATATGGCCGAGTGAGTGTACTTCCCCTATTTTTCATACTCATGTTTATGCTTGTAGTGTAGTGGTACTAGAAATAGGAAAAGATAAAATGGAGAAGTGCATGTGATTTATGATGATTAGTGAATTCATGCTAAGCATACCGAGTCTTGAATTACCCATAACAAATTGTATGCTCTATTACCATGTTAAAATATCTGAAATTGTATGATCACCCTCAAGATATTATAACTAAATGCTAGACTCTTAATAAAATTGATTCATGCACTTCACGAATTGAGTCTCATTGCATTCTCTATTAAACATTTGATGGGATAAGTGTATAATAGTGGTGGTCGGCATAACGGGTAGTATCTGTATGTGGTGAATAATAGCCGATAAGATCTACATATTTTTTATGGCGAATAGTAGCCAGTAAGAACTATAAAATTTATTTCTTGGCTGTAATTGGCCAGTATACCCAACCCTGAATGAAGGGCATAAATTCATTCAATATATGGTTCCTGGAAAACCATATGTCTTGTATGCTCATGAATTTGTTGCATTTCACTTGCTTGAATGATTAAACTTTTTTGATATCTTTTGTTCTGAGTATGGTAAACTCGGAAATGTTCTTACTAAGCTAGTAAAGCTTACATCACTATAGATGTTTGTATTCACAGGATAATTTGCTTTTATACCCACGATCTCTGTTTATTCACGAAAGACATCTTTTGGGGGCTTTTGGGATCGGAATTCCTTTAAATACTTTGGTGATATTATTTAAGTTTGTTGTAAATACTTAGATTATATGATTCGATCCTTAGAGATTTTATTAAGAGAATGCCTCTAAGCTTTTGTAATGAATTTATGAATTATATTATGTGGGTTAATATTTATCTAGATTCTTGCATGTTTTATATCACTCACTCAAACTATACTTTCCACAGAAGCCTCCTATTACCATGTTGTGTGCTTTACATATGATATCGAGACTTTCGCATGACTAAAATAGTTATTCTTAAGTCTTAATATTGTATGTGGCAGACTGCCACGTTTATGGTACTCTTTGGGCGTGACAATATTTGAAAAAAAAAAGAAGCCCCACAATGTTTAAACCATGTTCCTTGTCCTTGGTTATTAATTTTCTTTTCCATATGGGCTGTAAGGAGTTGGTGGAATGGCATGTAGCTTGCACATACAAAGCCTACGCCAAGCTAGTGTAAGATCCTGGAGTCACCCACATAACCCCATCACCTCAGCCCCCTGCCTCCGCCTCGCCCACCCGGCATGTCAGTCTTTATCTTAACTCATTCATGGAAATACTATGTATTTTCATGTATTACTATTTTAATAAACTTTAGGTAATGTTATTTAATTTATCTTATTTGAAAATAAGCTTGTGTTTTGACCCTTTCAAATATCATTAGGCATGAAATATGATTTAAACCTCCATTTCTCCTATAATTCGGTCATCTTCAAATTACTATTTATTGTTGTAGTTTTTTATTTCTATCCATTACTCATTTTCTTACACGTTATTATGTTTTCCTTTGGTTTTTAAAAGAAATGGATATTGCCATTTATATTTTTCATAAAAACTATTGTTTATAAACAATTCACTAGTCTTCTCTTTTATTTTTTCTGCTATCGCGCAACCTAGATATACTAGAGGCCTTGTTGAATCCTAGTGGATATGCCTTTATTCTTTCATTATTGTTTTTCTATACTAAGTGACATCCTTAAGGACGGTGCTAGCACGTCTCAAGTAGTTAAATATTCTTCTTTTTCCAATGTGGAGCCTGAAGATCAGAGCTTGAACGAGGGAATATTGCTCTTAAAAATGGTATGTCTATGAAAATCCTATAAGGAATTCTGTAATATAAAAATAATGAATCATAAGGAATGACATGAGTGTCATATGTTATTAAATAAGAGGGCGAAATAGTCCACCTAAAAAATATAATAACATTTATCTCCCTCACCTAAAAGATACGTTTTCTCTCTAAGTAGTTTCACAAAGAGACAAAGTCTGAAATTCCCTTAAGCCTGTATCTTGTTTCATGGAAAACAAGAATCAAGTAATAGGTAGATTTCTTCCTTCTGATTCTTTGAAGATTTGGAAATATTGTACTTCTAAGTTTTATCATCAATGTGAAGGGATTCAATCTTTGGAGGAAGAAGTTTGGGAAAAACCTTAACTTTTGGTTTTGTTGCAGTTGATTGTTTGCAAAAAGAAGAGAAAACATCATTTGTTGCAGATAATGTGGTTATAAAAGCGTTTTTACTCTGTTAGTATGATTTTAGAGTTTTATATGGTTTAAGATCAAAAAGAGGAGTTTTAAAGGTTTTTTTTCATGTTTTAGATCGAGCAAGAGTCACAGTCGTGACTCGAGGATATGATCTTCTTGGGATGACAACTGTATCATAGTCGTGACAGAGGCCGTGATGGCTATCATACACCCTATAACGGGAGTGGCGAGGGCATTATGTAAACCCCCAAATTTTTCGCAATTATTAGAAAATAGTTCTAGAATTTAAAATACCAAATCAAAATAAAAGCTGACCCAGTTAAAACCAAACCCTAAACAAGCTTGTCCCCTAGAAAATTCAAGGATGCCTCCTCCAGACAGACCTTATAATATTGGAAATAAGTAAATACAAAGTAACCACAAGAATAAATTGATTATCTTTCGAAAATAATATGGTTGACTATCGAAATAAGAAAGTAGAATTTATGAGACAAGGAAGAAAAGAAACATTCGTAGATGGATCTGTAATTTAAGGAGACATGAACTGAGTTCGGTTGAGTTGATAAAGATTGTTGATGAGGGACCTAGAAGCTAGGTTAAGTAGTGCAAAGGATGAGAAGGGAGAAACCCAACCTAAATAACATCCCTATTGTCAACGAGTTTCCCTAATGTTTCTCCAAGATAAGTTACCAAGATTACCACCTAAGTGAGAGATCGATTTTGTGAATTGACTTGGTAAGGGATACCGAGCCTATATTTAAAACACCATACCATATGGCACCTATCAAGTTGAGAAAAGCTAAGGAAGCAGCTACAAGAGTTTTTGGATTAAGGAATGGATAGGCTAAGTGTCTTGCCTTGAGGAGCCCGGTACTCTTTGTAGAGGAAAAGATGGATCCATGAGTCTATACATAGACTATCATGAGCTCAATTAAGTCAACATCAAATAACAAGTATTCGATGCCCTAACCAGTAACCTTTTTTATCAACTCTAAGGAGTAAGTATGTCCTTACGCATTAGTTTGCGTTTTAGATATCACGGTTAAGATCAAGTTGAAAACATGCCGAGGATCGCTTTCTGAGCATGCTACGAGCATTACAAGTTCCTGTGATGGATTATGTAATGACGGATGCACCCATCACCTTTATGGACTCAAGGACTCAGTATTGGATAAAGTACGGTAGTCTTCATCAATGACATCCTTGTCTATTCAAAGAACACATAGAAAAAATGAAGAGCATCCACGAATGGCATTACAAATGTCAAGAGCCCAATAGTTATACGTCAAATTACCAAAGTGTGAATTTCGGCTAAACCAAATTTCCTTTTGGGTCAAGATGATTCCAATAAAGACATATTGGAGAATCACGAAAAAGATAAAGGGAGTAGTAGTATGGAGACTACCTAAGATGATTTTTTGAGTCAAGATGGTTATTATAGGAAGTTATAAAGGACTTTTCCAAGATATCCAAGCTTTCGACTCAGATAACCTAAGAGCGAATAAGGAACTACATGAACGGACAAAAAGGGAACAAAGTTCCCAAGGACTAAAGTGACGAGCTATTTTCGCACCAATTGTGATGTTGCCAAATTAAAAGGAGTTCTACACAATGCATGGGAACACATTAGGAAATGGTCTTAAATGTGCAATTGCTTACACCTCTCGACAATTGAGATCGCAAGAACAGAATTGCTCGACACATGGTATAGAGTTAGTTGTGGTAAAGTTTGCTTTCAAATGGAAATGTTATTTGAATGATCAAGGATAAGGAATTTATATTGGTCACTTGAGCCTTGAGCCCTTGTTCATGTTAAAGGAATTGAACACGTGATAGAAGAAATGGTTAAGAGTTTATAAAAGACCGCAATCTTAGAGTAAGCTATTATGCGAAAGAAAATGAATGTAGTAACCAATGCTCTATGCTAAAAGAATGGAAAAGTCGAGGACTGATAAGGAGTTAGATGGATTAGAAATGGAAAATTCTTGAAATTAAAGTTAGGAAACATAAGAACATTAAGAGCAAATTCCATTGGAAGAATACTAAACCTTTTGAAGAATTCAGGTATGCATCATGAGCTAAGAATACGAGCCAAGTTTTGAGGAAAAAACTTCCTTTAAGGGAGGTAGGTTGTAAACCCTCAAATTTTTTGCAATTCTTAGAAACTAGTTCTAGAATTTAAAATACCAAATTGAAACCCTAAAAGTTGACCTAAGTTAAAACTAAACCCTAAACAATATCAAACCTGAAATTTCATGGCCTTAAGAAAAAGAGAATCTTCAAAAACGAAAATGGAAAATTCATAATCATTCGACTCAAAACTTGAACATGAGACAATTCATCTATCCGATCCCTAATGTAAACCACTCAATGCTAGGTAAAGTTGGATTAAACCCAACCCTAGTCAAACCGGATATTCAAAAGTCAATAAAGATAAAGACAATCTAGCAGTTTCAACTTCAGCAATCCTGCGCTCGAAACCTAAGAATAATAGAAATAAGATAATGATGGATTATAATTTGGAATAATATAAAATAGCTTAAAAAGATTAGAGTTGTCAAAATTCGAGTTTTGAACCCAAATGGATCAGTTCTTGAAAACATGCCTCGAAGCTTGAAATAGTTAAAATATTTCGATAACACCAAAAGACTCGTAATTATACAAAGATTTCAAAAATATCAGTTTCACAATTTTTTGGTAACTAAAAATATTAGATATAGCTCGTTTACGTGTATTTTTATTACTACCAGTATTTTATTTATCTAGTCTACTATTCATAGTACTATTTCTACTATTCATTACTATTTTACTATCTCTATTTTATTTTTTTACAACCTATTTCTTACTACCTATACACCTATTTCTTACACTTTTATATTTTCAATACAACTTTATTCACATCATACCTTACACATTATTACTTTTCTTTACAAAAATTACAAAACAAAACAAAATCCTCTCTTTCTTCCCCTTTAGGCCGCCAATCCCCTCTCTCTCCTTTCCCATTTATTTCTTTTTCAATTTATTTTATTACATCTAATTTTCGCTTTAAAATTCTATAAATACCCTCTTTCCTTTCACTTGTTTCACACTCATTCATTTTATATAACAAAACTCTCCCAAAATTTCTCCACAAATTCTCTCTACAAAAACTCTCTTCTCTTCAATCTTTCTGATAATTCTTCACTACACACAAACCCTCTATCATTCCATACATTATATAATACTACATTCATCTACCATCTTCATTCCACTCACAACACTCTTAGGTAAACTTCTACCTCATTTATTACCCATGTCATGTAACTCAAAACAACATGGTGTTGTTTCTTAAAGACTGATGTGAGTTGTAGAAGCAACAACATGTTCATGTTTTTTCTTACACATGTCAAGATAACTGATTATATTATTTTGTTATATTATTGTTATTATGATTATTATGTTGTTATTATGCCTAACCTAACTTTATTATATATTATTAAATATATGTATATCTATATATTTTTTAAAGCCTAAATTGCTCACTAACCTCATTAATATGCTTTTATTATTATTGCTTTTTCTTTTATTTTCTTTTCTTTTTTTAGGGACTAGTCTATTCTTAATCCCGGGAAACCTGATGGAGCTAAGGTTTTGACTCATAACTGGGATACCTTGATGAAGCTAAGGTTCCCAATACTTGACCATATTATTATATTTATTTGCTTATGTATATATATTTTTTATTATTATGTATTATTCTTACTTTTTCAATACCATGTAATCATATTCATGCATGATTAGAATGTTGTTGTCTTAATAAAAATTAAATAATGGGTTCTTTTGTTAATAAAGAAAAGTAAAGTAAATTTCTTATCACTTAAACAAAGGATTTTTCAACAAAAATCTAAGTATTGTTTTTAATATTTTTTTCAAAAGTTTAGACAAGCTAATCATGAATTTCAAATATTAGTAATGAAGATTTCTTTAAATAATAAAGGAAACTCACTCTTTTATAAGTAGAAACTAAATTTTTAGCATTAAACTTGAGATTTTAACCCAACCAATCTTTTATAAAACTTAAATAGATTCATCATAAAATTTGAAAATCACTCTAAGAAAGCTTCTAGAAGACTTAGTTTTAATATTATTATTCTCTTTTTAAAATTAAATGAAATTTTTGCTAAGTTCTAATTTTGACAATTCTTTTATTTGGAAAGCTTTTCTTATGAACTTATCCAAAAGGATTATGCCACCACTTGATAAATATTAGGAATAAAACAATTTTTTAAAAATAAAAGTAAAATCAACTCACTATTTTAGAAACCAAATTCGAGAAATAAAATTCGCCAAGAAAGTAAAGTTTTAAAGGTAAACTTATTTTCTAAAGAAGAAAAAGAATATAAAAATGAGAGGAAAACATACATTTAACACAACTCAAAATATTAGACCACACCAACAACTCAAGGAAATTTTCGAAAAGCTTATTTTTTAATTACTTGAAATAAAGTTGGTAAATAAGCCAAAAAACCAAATTTTTGCAAATTAATTTACTTTTGAAAAGTTAGGAAATGAAATTATAATAGGAAAACACCCGTTTATGACAATACAAGAATTTTTAAGTTTCCTTCTAGCGATTTGAAAAGGAAAAGTTTTTCAAAGTTTCATCTTTTAAAACTTTTAAAAGACAAATTGTTTTGTGAAAACCGATGTTGAGACAACACTATAAAAATCATTCATATATTATGAGTATATATATATATATAATATATATATATTCAAAGGATTTTTCAACTATACAAATATCCATATCTTTTGTTTAAGAATTTTTGGGTAAATAAAGTTTGAGAAAATCATATTTAAGGACAATGAAATTCGTAACTATTATGTACCGTGGTGTTTTGTAAGCCAAATGGCTTTTTATGACAAAAATAACCTTAGAAATGGATAGATCTTTTTTAGTAGGTAGAAAACGGTATATAATATGCGAAATTCTGAGTTAATATGAGTAAGTTATGGTCATTTTAAGTTGGAATTTCCTTATATTTGAATTTTGACGCAAATACTAGAATAGAGTTATAAAGTTCAAGTAGAATTTCCACAAAATACTCATTTCGGGTATTTTTCTTTTGGTAACGAAGATTAGGAGGGATCTATATTCGGATGACTATTACGAGTAAAGAATTATAGCAAGGATGACCAAGTGAGTTTATCTCCTACCTTTACGTACTTGTTTGTGCTTGTAGCTAGAGACACTAGAAATATGAAAAGATGAAAATGAATTATGCATGATAATATTGGTTGAAAGAATGCTAAGCATACTGAGACTATATTGTGTTTTATTTTTATTATTATGATGGAGTGTCTGCAAATTCTATGGTCACCTTTAAATTAGTTTAATCATAAATTACAAGTTATATTAATTGATTCATGCATATCATGTAGTTAGCTTCATTTCATTAGCTACTATGCTTGATGGGATAAGAGTATCATAGTGGGGTTTGCGGGAACCCGCAAGTCTGCAAGATGGGCGAATAGGAGCCTAAAAGAACTATTTAAGGATAGGTGGATATGAGTTGGAAAGAACTATTTCAAGATAGGCGAGTAGAAACTAGAAATAAATTACATAAGTTAGATTTCAAAGATGGGTTTTAAAGAGCCTGAAACACCTAACCACCGAATAGAGGGATAGATCCATTCAAAACATATGATTTTCAATAGATCATTTGTATTGCTTGCTCACTTGCTTGAAGCATTCATATGCTTGTTTAATAACTTGTTTGAATTTATTGTTATGAGTATGTTAAATCCAGGAATATTCTCACTAAGCTAGTTATGCTTATACTATCACGCCCCAGAGGGTACCCTAAACGTGGCAGTCCGCCCCATATAATATTAAAGCTAATGAATGAAAATCTTAGTCATGCAGGAGCTTCGATATCACATGCAAGGCATGCTTCCAAGATAGTAGGAAACTCGTAGGGGTATTACATTTAAATAGATAATAAAAGCATGCAAGAACTTATATAAATAAACATGGAGTATTGATTTAGATAATAAAATATTACATCTTCTTAGGGGCATTCCCCTGTCTCAAATAGTCTTGATTCAACTAGACCATTAACAAGGTAAACATAACTATAACATAAGCCTACTAAAGAGATTTTCTTAGAAGTCTATGTTCAAAACTAAATACATATAACTTCTCTCAAAAACTCCTGGTGGCTTTGGCTCATACCTAGCATACGGGGCTCCTCGGTGCCAACCAAAGATAACCAAACTGTAACAAAAAGCTATAGGGGTAAAAGCAAATCTAGCTTAGTGAGATAATTCCCATCTACACAATATTTCCATAAATCAAACAAGTATTTAAACAATTATATGAAATGCACCAAACACATGGGTAAACAATATACACAAGATTAACCGGAAATCATATGTAGCATGGATTTTACGCCCTCCATGTTAGGAGGTTACAGGCCCATGCGATCATCAATATTTGCAGATTTTTTGGCTCCTGCTCGCTCTGTAGACTTTCCGGCCCCTACTGGCCCATGTAGACTTTTCAGCTCCTACTAGCCACCACTACAACTTCTTCGTTTCCCACACAAAGAATAGTAGTGAATTAAATGTGACCCACAAATATGATATTCATGAATCATTTTCGATATAAGTTTAATCAATAAATGTTGAGTTCAAATTATAGGCGATCAAAACAATATTCATCATATCAATGCAAGAATCACAATTACTTATCAATTCCTCTTTCGATATTCTTAACTTATATTCAACCAATCATAAATCCAAATCACACAATATTTGTTCATTTATCTTTTCCTTATTTTCTAATGCTACTACTTACAAGCACAAACAAGGAAATGTAACTTAGTGAAGGATTAACTCACTCCATGTCGGTAGCTCCTAATCGAAGTAGTCTTCCAGGAAAGTGATCTCGGTTCCTTCTTCACCTAAACAAGATGAAATACCCACAATGAGTTTTTCATAGAATTTTTATTCTTAAAAACTCTAAATCTATCTTAAAATCGCGGTAAAATCGGATTAGAGGAAATTCTAAGTTAAAATGACCATAACTTGCTTATTTTAACTCAGAATTTCGCATATTATATACCGTTTTCTACCTATTCGAAAATATCTATCTATTTTTAAAACTGTTTTCATCAAACTAAGTCATTTTGGGTTCCAAAACAGTAGTGACCAGATTCACCATGAATTTTCACAAAACTTGAATTCCTTCTTTTAACAAAAGCTCATTTTAAAGAGATAGATATTATAATAGTTTGTAAAACCTTTGAAATGTATATACATATATTTATTGACTCATATCAAATGTATGAAGTTAATAAAATTGTCTTAAACCATAAATTTTGTAAAAGTGAAGTCTTCTAAAGAAAAGTGGAACTTTTTGAAAATTGCTCTTATTTTTGCTAGAGAATATTCAAGTCATTTTAAATGAGTAAAT
The DNA here is from genome assembly GCA_024138025.1 of Combretum micranthum. NCBI lineage: Eukaryota > Viridiplantae > Streptophyta > Magnoliopsida > Myrtales > Combretaceae > Combretum > Combretum micranthum. The sequence goes on along the minus strand of JAMXBD010001090.1, from coordinate 284,985 downwards.
TTCATTTCCTTAGTCCTTTAAATTTTCAAAGAAGGATTTTATTTTCTTAGTTTCCAATACTTTTTGAAAAAAATAACAATTTTATATTCATAAAAATAATTTTCTTGTTTCTTAATTATTCTATTTTCATAAAAAGAATTTCTTTTTGTCAAACTAGTATTTGATGAAAAATGAAGTTTTAGTAAAGCTTTTGTTTTCTTAAGAATTTTCTTCCCATGTTATGTATATATTGTAAAATTTTCCTATGGACTCCTCTAACTTCTTAGAAAAGTTTGTCAAGGTAAAGTCCTCGGTTTTTATGAAAATTATTTCCTACTTTTAGTTTTGAGAAAAACTTTTATTTTAAGAAAACTTTTTCTTATTTATTTTATTGAGACAAAAATCATTATGTTCATGCATGAATATGAACCATAAAGCTATGAAACATAAGGAAACATAATAACTTAAAGAAATAAGCTAGTAAAAAAATAAATCAAGTATTAGAACCTTAGCTTCATCAAGGTATCCCAGGACTAAAAATAGACTAATCCCATAAAGAAAAAAAGAAAATGTTTATGAGGACAAGTCTAAGACTAGAAAGACTAGTCTTAAAAACAACATGAAAGTAAATAAATTGCAAGAAAATAAATAAATTGCAAGGAAGGTAAATAAATTACAAAATAAATGAGCTTATATACTCTAAAAGATATATATATATATATATAGCTACATAGATATATTTAGTAACATATATATAAAAGCAATATAAGAATTAGATTCATGAATAAAAACAAAGTATGAACTTATTATTGCTTTCTTTAACCTTCAAGGTTTAGAAAACACACACTAAACTCATACCAAGTAAATGAACACTTTAGAAAGCTAAACTATTACCTAGAGAAGAAGTAAAAACTAAAGAAACTTGAGAGTTTATGGAGAGATATTTGGAGAGTAATTTTAGTGTATAGAAGTTGTGAAAGAAGTGGAAGGAAGAGGGGGTATTTATAGGAAAATGAGGGAGGAATTTTGTGTTAATTAAATAAATGAAAATAAAATAGATTGGAGAAGGAGAGGGAGCATGGCCGAGACAAATTGGAGAGTAGAGAGGGAGCGAGTTTTATTTTTTTAATGAAAAGTAAGATATGAAATATGTGAAGTTGTATTGGAAATGAAAATTGTAATAAATAGAGGTATGGGTTGTAAGAGTGGGTTGTAAGAAAAAGTAGAGATAGATAAATAGTGTAGAATAGTAGAAAATAGTGTAATGTAAAGTAAACATGACAATTTAAGTACTGGTAGTAAGAAAATACACGTATAATTGCGATATCTGATATTTTTAGTTACCGAAAAATTATGAAATTGATATTTTTGAAAACCTTATATTTTTACAAGTCTAATGGTATATTCGGAATATTTTTATTAATATGAGTCCCAGGACATGCTTTTCAAGAACTGTCCGGTTGTGCTCAAAACGAATCGCAGTTTAACTAATATGATATTTTTAAGCTTTCTCAGGTTATTTGAACTATTCCACATACTAACTCTTACTAACTTTCCTAAGGTTTTCTTAAACGAGAATGCTGGACTTGAACAGTTGCAAAAGATTAAGATTTTGTTGACTTTGGGATTTCGGTTGACTTTCTAATTATAGTTTAAGCTTTAATTGATCACGAAACTTTAGGGGTTTACATATATCCCGATTGACTTTTGTTGATACAGGATCAATATTTCTTTTGCTCGAGGACTTTATGAACCTAAGTGGAATTATGTTTTGGGAAGCCTTTGGGATCTTCTTGAAGATCTTAGGATAGATTTCCTTTAATATCTTTTAGTTCTAGTATTGTTTCTTATGTGCAAGACTAGGTGATTTTATGTTTTTTGGAGATTTATCGGGGGAATGCCCCTAAGATAATGTAAGAACCATATTTTTATAATGTTGAAGTTAGATAGTTATCTAATTTCTTGTTTGTTATATTTACTATCTCGAACTACACATCCCACCGGAGTCTCCTATTGTTGTGATGGATGCCTTACATATGGTATTGAAGCTTTCGCATGACTTCAGGAAGTCATTCTTAAGTTTTAATATCGTATGTGGAGGACCGCTACGTCTAGGGTGCCCTTTGGGGCGTAACACATTATATTGAAGTTTTGCCTTCTCGAGCCTATCACACCCCCTATCATAGACGTGATAAACAAGAGGATGTTATAACGTTCTTCAATCTACGTTTTTGACATTCTTAAACTTCTTAACCCTTAGCCTAATCTTTAATATACCTAAATCCAAGTAATAAGGTATATCGTGAACCTAGAGTAGTTGTAGTTCTTAATACTTTAGGAGGTTAGATGACTTCAGAAGTATGTTTTCTTGTTTAAATCAAGTTTTGAGTTAACGTTTGTTTGCGTTCAGGTGTTTCTGGTAAAGATAAGTTATTTATTCCACATGTTGTTGCAAGTACATCATTACCTTGGTTGTTGTTTGTGTATGTAGGCTTAGAAACTACAAATAAACTTAATAATATATGGCTTTAAATGGTTTGTTGCTTGTGTTTCGCTAAGTCAAATGGATCAGGAGTATCGGTGTTATTAGGATGGAGCTCTAATGATCTGTGCATGACATTGTCCTAAGTGGAGTTATACATAGAGATGACTCCTATAGCTTATGAGCGATACGAGTACGGTACCTAGGTATAAGTATCTATGTATATAATTGTTTTCATTGAGTCATGAGTTACTCTGAATTTAGGACTAGTTACAAATAGTTCTAAACTATACTAGTTGTTTGGCTAATTAAAGATAATAACTTGTGATTGTTGCATATATTGCTATGTTGCATGTGAATCTGGATGCTATTTGTTCATGCACATGTAATTGTGATTTGATGTACTGGGCCTTTGTGCTTACTCATTTTATTTTTCAGAACAAGTGATGATCCAATGGTTTTTTTCGGTCTGGTTATGATATATAGATTATGGGGATGATCATAGTGGAGTCGTTTTTATATCTACTATTAGCTATTTTGGATTGGAGATAGCTAGAGTTGAAGACTTAATAAAGTTTTAAATAATTTTTATAACTCTTGAAGATCATGAGACCTTTTTCATATTCTGTTTTTAAGTTTCATGTAAGTTAGCACTTGGTTTATGCCAGTTGATTGTTAGAAGTTTTTATTAATGACATTAAAGTTTTAGAAGTACTCTTAAACGTGAGACATTAAGTTATATTGTGTTATAATTGTGGTTAGTAGAATCCGACTTTAGCGTGTCCATCTCTAGTGAGGACACTAGCAGGGTTAATGCTATTAGTTTTGGGCATTACATAATCTATTGGCTAAAAGATTTGAGCCCTGCCGAGTCTTTTCATTCAAAATTTATGGCGTCTGTAACTTTCATATATGATGGACTGTAATTGGTTGAAGATTTTTGGCAAGAAAAAGGGCCACCTTGAAAGCTGATCTTCAATTTTCATTTGAATAGAATTTCTGGTCAACTGGAGCTTGCTTGAAAATAAGTAAAAAGATCATGTAATTTGAAACCCGAGAAGGTCTCTGTGTCAGAGATATATCAGAAGGGAAAGAGGTAATACCGATCAGTGCTATGAACACGATTGATGATGATAACCCCACCATTTGCCTATAAACCCGCATGGTATATCTAGATTGGTGTCGTCCTATTCCTCGCTTGGGTTGTGACTGTTCTCGTGGATGCTCAGACACATAAGTATGGTTGTGCATTCCTAAACAGAGGTGAAATTCCATACGACTATAATGGAGCTATTGTTGAAGCGAAGCCCCTAGTCTATGAGTGCAGTTCTTCTTGCAAGTGTCCTTCGTATTACCTCAACAGGCTTAGTTAGCACGGCATCAAATTTCAGCTTGGATTTTTAAAACTGAGGCAAGGGGTTGGGTTGTAGATCACTAGATTCCATTCCATCTGAAGTTTAAAATGCGAGTATTTGGGAGAGTTGCTTGAAGATAAGGAAGCAGAAGAGCGAACTGATGATGAGTATTTATTTGATATTGCAATAATTAAGTTAGTTTCACTATTGATGCAACAAAATATGGGAATGTTGGTAGATTTATCAACCATAGCTGTTCTCCAAATCTTTTTGCACAAAATGTCCTTTATGACCACGATGATAAGAGGATACCTCACATAATGCTCTTTGCTGTCGAGAATATTCCACCATTGCAGGAGTTGACTTACCATCATAATTATGAGATTGATAAGGTTAGGAATTCTGATGGCAGTGTCAGGAGAAAAAGTTGTTATTGTGGTGCCCGGACTGTAGTAGGGGATGTATTGACAAAACTAATGGAATCTCGTTGGAGAACAAGTAGGTAACGCATGCTTTCTCTTGGCGGTAAGCACTTGACATAGTTTGTGTCTAAGCACATTGCAAATGATTTGGTGCATTTTATGTTTACATTTATAGTAAATGCCTGAGCACAACTTGAAGTTCTATAGATACCAAATACTCAAAGAGCTTTTGATGGTTCAGTCATTTAGAAATGTTATAAGCTCACTTTTCTATATATGAAATGTCAACCTAGCATAAGTTATTACATAGGTAATGTTGGAGAAGGCAGTTGAGTAGGTTCAAGTATCATTTATTTCGAGTTTGTTGTTATTGTGTTAGTTGTGGAGTGTGTAAATATGTTTTACCTCGACTGCACTCTCATTGATGACATATTGTTAATCCCTTACTACATTGGAAATAGTGGTTCTCTCAAGTTAAGTTTGAAACTCTAATTTTTACATGATCCAATCAAGCAAGGGGTGATGATTCCTTTGGCAGCATGCTTGCTCACTTAATTTATAGGAATTCAAAGGGATTGTCCATTACAACTTTATCCTGTTTCTTGTTTATTTGCTTTCTTGACAAACTAGATGTATTACAAGCTTTATGCAAAATCTCCGCTAGAGGAAATGCTTAGTATATGACAAGAGTATATGTCCAGACTGTGTTTTACCTGAAGTATACACATCTGATAAGATTCTTGCTTCTTCTAGGGAGTTGAGAAGCTTGGCTAGGAGACAAAAGTATTTGTAAAGTATGATGTTAAGTGGTGACTGTTTTTAAGCTTTTTAGTTTAAATTACACAAGTTTTCTTTCAGACATTTAAATTGTTGTTACTTAGCATCCGCAATACTACTCTTATGCTACCGTCTACAGCATGTAAGAGCATATCTTAGTCAGTTTCCTTCTGAGAAAATTTGCTCAACTGTCTTTGCATCTTCTTATATATCACTTTTTAAACATTGAATTTTGCTAGTTCAACGTTTTGTTGACATTGTTAAACAACTTGGATTGTTTTGAGTTTAAATAAGCTTAGTGTCATGCTATGGGAATTTCACTCTTAAAGAGTTCCTGTATGATGTTCGACCATCCTCATGTCATTGTTTGTTTCTAATTTGGATGGTGAGCCAGCCTTATCTTCCCTGATTTCTTAGGTCTATTCCGAGCCTCACATTCTTATAAGGAGCGTCGTCATGGCTTTGCTATAATCCCCCATATGTTTGGGAGGTTCAACTATTCTAACTGATTTCAATTTGCCTTAGCCTCATAGAAAAAGGCATCAATTTCAACAGTTTGTTTATAGGAAGCTAGACTGCCTTCATAATCTACGAACAAACCCCTGTTATGCCACTCATAACATTACATGCTGAAGTTGAATACCTCACAAGATGCTCAACTCTCGAACTGTGATATTTTCCCCCACTTAAATTCACGACGCCCTCGTCACGAGGCAAATCTGCTACTGCTGCTATCCATTCTCTCAACTCAACCCATCTCACATCCATTATCAATCCACCCAAGATCATCTCACTAGGACTTTGGGTTTCTATAGCTTCCTCTCTCTCACCTATTCTCCATCCTCCGAGATTGCCTCTTGTTGAGTTGCCTAATGATAGGGTTTGAGTATACTTTTTTGCTTCAACCCCAACTCGTGACACAACTACCCTATGGCAACAATGTCCTTCTTTAGTGGCCCTCCACTTGAGCTTCATTTACACGAGCTAAATTAACAACAAGATTAGGGTAAAATCTTGTCTCCACGACTCGCCACATAGCTGCCCTCTAGCAACGATGCCCTCTCTCTAGTGACCAATCCATTCGAGCTTCATCTATATGAATCACATCGACAACAAAAACTACCCACTCAATAAGCACTATAGGTAGCATTTAAGCACTCAATGAAGTGGGAACTTTCACTTCGATACCATTTTAAGGGACGAGAGTTTTATCCTCCAAGAATTCCCATGCGGCACTCGACCAACCCTCATGTCATCGTTTGTTGTAATCTAGATGCAAGCTAGCCTTATCTTTCCTGATTTCTCAAGTTTTTTGAATCCCATATTCTCATAAGGAGTGCCCTCATGCTTTGCCACGATCCTCTTTATGTTTAGGAGGTTCAACTATTCCATCTAGTTTTGGCCTACCTTGGTCTCGTCAAAGCGGCATCAACTCTCAACTAGTTTTGATTCACGAGGCTAAACCCACCTTTAGAGATAATCTACACCATGAACAAATCCCCTACTAATGCTACTCATCAATCTCTAGTACTAGAGATTGTTAAATTAACCAAGGATTTTGTTTAAGTGAAACTCGTTTATTTTTTTAAGAAATTATTAAAAATTAATTGTATATAATTTTTTTTATCAATTATCAATGTAATTTGCTTTTGTTGCATATATATAGTATTTTTAATGTGTGTCATATATAATAAAATGGTACTAGTGAAAAAGTGAGTATCATATTTAATACTTGCAATACTATTTTGAATGTGTAAAAATGTGTATTGCATGTATTAAATGTGATATAACAATTAATACTTTGCTATATCGCATGAATTACATACGATAAAATATTGGTATTTTTGTAATTTTTTTGTCCAGTTGATATTTGTATAAATTTTTTTCTTACGTATTAGCAAATGACAAATTATCTCGATTTTGTTGTGTTTACAAAAAAGAGTTTCTTAGTTAATGTTAGGTTTCTGGTTTGCATAGTTTGCTAACTTTGGCCATTGTTGTTATTAGCCAAAAAGAAGATGCTTTATTCAAATCAAACGATATGAGCTCTTAGCCAAGCATTTATTATTACATAAGCAATGAACCTAGTTCTTTACATGGAAAGAGGCAATTGGTTTTGACGTATACCTACTTCTATTTGTGATCTTATAGCATCATTATCCTATAATACCACGTTTGATATATTGGAATGGTTTAGAATGGATTGGAATAGAATGTGTTCCAAAATAACAAATCCATTCCTATGTTTGAAAGTGTACATGAAATGAAACGGCTATAGGATGTATTTGTCAAAAATGCCCCTAGAAATAAATACAAGTTATGAATATACAATAAGATAAAAAAGTAATTATATTGCATACAATTAATAAAGCTGGAATGAAATCATGATTCTATCTTCTTAAAGGTAGAATCAAATTCCCTTTCAAAAGTCTTAATTCTAAAGAATTACAATTCTGACTTCTAAAGGTGCATCTAAACATGAGAAATTGAATGGAACTTAGGATCGCGATTCCATTCTACATTTATTTCTGCATACCAAACATGACATACGTATATTGAATGTCACAAAGGGTTTGGCAAGATTCTTCTTTTGGACATGAAATTGGTTGGTTCATTACAATCGGGCAAAAAGTTGAGTTACGCTATATCTTTTCTAGTGTTCTAGGAGATTATTGCAAATTTCCATTAAAATGACATCTTAGGATCACAGTAAACCTTTTTCTTCTTTTTAATTACATAGTTGCATGCTAGATTGCACATTCATTAATAAGAGAATTAGATAAAGGCTACAAATGAGTTAAGTTCGAATTTAAAATAAACTTAGTTCATTTATCTTAATAAGTTGAGCTCGAGTTTGAATATGAACTTGTGAGTCAGCTTGCGAATAAGCTCTATAACAAGCTTTTTAAGCTAATTTATAAGAATAAAACTTATTGGACCTTTGAAAAGCCTACTTCACTAGATAAAAACCCATTTCTATCCCTAAAGAGTTCATCAATTCAAATTTTAAATTATTTCAAATATGTTTTCTTTACTTAGATAATATATAGAAGGCTCATTGCAATCGCTTTACCATTAGGGAATAACAGATCACCTAAACTATAATACAACATCAAACCCAACATTCTGATAATGTCTTTGGCTCCAAATCGTGGTGGTGGAATAAAATTAGGAAGGATTCCAAAATGGTGAATTGAGTGAACGCGACATGGGAGAAGCACCAACTCTTGTAAAATTATAATAGCCCTTATTCCCATTCCCATTTCTCTTTGACAATAACCTTTTAGATGCTCATACTGACATCAAGATATTTGCCTCGGACATAGAAGACCTCATTGAAGCCATGTCTTTGCAATTATCCCTGGTTAGATTCCCTTCCTATCAGCTATTCTCATCGGACTTACGTCTAGAATTTAGTCCTTGTGAACTTGATAACGACATTCTTGGCTATCTTAGGTTTATTATTCTCACTAATATGATTAAACGCATGGTTCTGATGGGTTTGTGATTTTCATGTTGATAACTTGCTAATGGGGTTTTCCAAACTCCTGGCTACCTTGAGTCTATTATTCTTAGTAATATGAGATGGTGGTAGTTCAAGGTCCACTTGCCTTCGCCTTTAGGTCGAAACAAAGCATGGTCATGCCTAAGATTTCATATTAAGAAAAATGCAGATCCCCTGAGGAAGAGGAAACCAAGGGGACATGAACCTGGAGATCACTATTCGAATCCTCAACTAGTGTTTGTAGGTGGTAGCAGTGGAAGAGGAGCTATCTCTGTAGTAATCAGACTCGAAGACTCTTGTGAAGTAGTTTCCACAATTTATGTACGCATGCTAAACTGTTAGTGATCAAATCAAGATATCGGTTATGATCGAAAAGATTGAATTTTTGGCACAATATAGCCAGTTCTATGAACACCTTGGAATCGAATTTAGGCTTTAGGGTATGTAAGCAAGTGGTAATCCGCTTTGATTCAAGGGGTTTTTGTAAATTTTAGTCCATTTATATTGTCAATGATGAAAACCAATGTCCTATTCCCTAAAGTTGTGTTTTTGATTACTTAATATTGGTATTCGATTGTAATCGGGCAAGCTTTAGCAAATTATTATTATTATTTTTTTTTTTTTGCCATTACTTTAGCAAGTTAAATAAATTATCAATATTGATTCATGATCTATTGTCCCACATTGGCAAAGTGTTGATAAGAAAGCTTCTATATATTATCCAAGTAAAGAAGACAAATTTGAAAAAAAAAAAATTGAATTGGTAAAAAAATTAAGGACAAGGGTGGGTTCAATGCTTATCTAGTAGAAAGTGGGCTTTTCAAGCCCAACGAGATTAATTCTTATAAATTAAAACTAATTATATAATTATAAGTATAATAAATAAAAAGGTTAATATTGAATTTGGTACCTAAACTTTACCGAAAAGTAAAATTAAGTACCTAGACTTTCAAAAATTCAATTTCAATACTTGATTGAACTTTTCGAAGCTACTTTTAATATTTCACTTAACACGGCACTTTCAACTTATAAGAGGTTGCCATGTGTCAAATGATGTGGCAATGTATTTTTTTATATATAATTATTATAAAACATTTATATTTTATTATAATTAATATTACTTTATTTTTCAAAAGAGTTCCTTATTTCTTTTAAAGCCACAGTTCAAGCCTAATAACACTTGCCCATAGGGGATAACAAAGCAAGCCCATATTTCTTATCTAGTGTTTTATTCTTCAATGATCATATGACTTAACTTTTCTTACATAGAAGTCCATTTCTCAAGGAGTTTTCCATGAGGGACTAAAGGACTAAAGTTAGAGATGGAAGTATTAACACAGTGACCAAGCTCATGACATGTTCATTATCCTAAGTCAAAACAAATTGATAGAATCTCCCTTCTGATATTCATGCCCTTCTTACATGATGACATGTGGCAAATCAAAGCAAAGAGGGAGGTATGGCTTCCTTTTTCCTAATGTTAGCAGATCAAGGAAGTTGTTAATTGATTAACCAAAATTTACTAATATAGGAAAACACACAGACACAAATAAATTCTTTCAAAGTTAGCTAGCTTAAAATTTTGATTTCCAACGTTTTATTTACATTTTCTTAGTAAAATCATAGCATTGTGAACATGGCAATGATTTATTCCCTAAGATCTTTGCCTTAATTTCTAGAAGCATAAGCTATGATTTTTACCTCAAATTACTTATGAGGTCATCACAACCATTGCTGACCACCATTGAATAGAAAAAATTGTTACCCTTATTCCTTCACGCATGTCTAATTCTCGACATAAAATCTAGTGCTCTGTTTTTACGTACAAAGACAGGGTCAAAACTGCACCCCCATCCATCATTTGCCACTTTCTTCTCAGGATATTTGTGTACCCAAGTGTTTTTCCACTCATCAACATTAATGTTTTAAGTTGTTTTTTTTAACATAATGCATGGAATATTAGGCGGCAAGGTCTTAAGCTTTTTGTGACTAAAGTAGCCAAAATTTCTATTTCGATGTAAACCTCTTATGTCCATTTATCAGCCTTCCCTTTTTTTGATCAAATGAAACGTGGAAATTATAAATTAATCACTCTATTTAGATGTAATTTGAGAATTGTAAGACGATTAAAATAAACATATTCCATATTTATGAATTGTGATGCTTTGATAGAATTATCCTTTCATGCTCCTTTCCTGGTCATCATCAAACTATCAATTGAAGAAATATTATTCTTCTTTGAAGCAATTATTTAATTATTTACCTTTTTGGGTAAAGATTCTTTGTAGCAATTTGGAATTTAATTTTACCATTCTCTTATTTTGTTTTATTTTGAACAAGATGGCACAGAAGAGCATTTTAGAATTGCATTTCGTCATCGTTTTTCTTCTCAATTCCACTAAGTGTTAATGGAAATTCACCATTGTCCCACATTGTTAAAATCTTATAACCTAGCCTTGTATATATTATATAATTAGGTAATTATGTAATAAAAAAGTTAAAGCTTAAATGAGTGGTATGTGTCACGTCCCGAAGGGTACCCTAAACATGACAGTTCGCTGTACACAATACTAAAACCTAGGAATGACTACCTCAGTCACGCAAAGGCTTCCATATCATATATAAGGCGTACATCACAATCAAGGAAATGCATCAGAGTAATGCAATTTATATTAATAATAATTAAGTAACAAGGCAAAAAGAATACTTATCATAAAATATAAACATATTAAATTACAATTCTTAGGGGCATATCCCTCTATTGTCTTCAAATAAATATACATCTTAGAATCTCCAAAATACTAACATAGAATTCATTACATATAAAGAACCTTACAAAATTACTTCATCTTAGGTTTCCATTTCCTTCATAGAAGCTTAACATCCTTCCATGACTTCCTTAATGTCATGATCCTCAATTTAAGCCACGGGTATACCTGTTTCAACAAAACCTATAGGGGTATAAGGTACAGCTAGCTTAGTGAGATATTCCTTTTCATTTGCACCATGCTTTCAAACAAGTTCATTTGATTTTCACACATATGCTATGCATGCAATGCAATAATCACGTGATTACGCACATATATATAGTTATCCAGAAACCATATATAGAATGGATTTACCCCTCCGTATCGAAGGTTAGGGAATTGGTGTTGAAGATCTTCGATCTTCTACTGCTAGTCCCCAGGTCCTCACCTAAAGCATTCGGTTGGTTAGGCTCCGAACCTAGAGTCGCATTCTCCGGGCGATTTGGATCTCTAGGAAGGAACATGGCCCGTGTCACAGCACGATTACAGCCAATCTAACTCTACGCATAGGAGTAGCAGCCTTCCGAAAAAGATGTGACTTAATGGAAGCTATGCGTAAGCATTTTATTTTTCTTAAGCCAAACCTTATTAAGGTTTATTAGAGGTTGATCAATCAATTTAGCAAATAATAAGCAGTCATACAAGTAAGTAAACAAAATTACTTAAACAGGCAGTTTGAGTTGCGATATTCTTAATTCTCATTTCACGCATAAACATAGAATCACATATATACACATAACCCCGAATTCCTCAAATTTATATCCATTTTTATCTTTTCTTAGTATACTGATGCTGCTACTTTACAAGCGCAAGCAAGGTAACGAAATTAAGAGGAATAACTTACTCATCCATTTCACGATCTTCTTAGTCGTAGTAATCCTCAGAAAGGGTAATTTTGCATCCTTCGTCACATAGACAAAAGAAATACTCAGGATGAGTATTTCGTAGAAATTCTACTTAAACTTCCTAATTCTATTTCACTATGTTCGTCAAATTCGTATAGAATGAAATTTCAATTTAAAATGGCCATAACTTGCTCATTTTAACTCGGAATTTCGTATATAATATACTGTTTTCTACCTATTCAAAAAAATATATCCATTTCTAAGGCTCTCTTTATCATATAAGGTCATTTGGGTTCCGAAAATTTAGGGTACGAATATTTTTAGATTTTTGCAAAAACCATTTTCTAACTCAACTTTATTCAAAAATCCGTTAGTAAAAATATATATATATATATATATATAATTGATAATTTCTTTGAGTATATAGATAAGCTCATTTTATATGCAAAATTTCTAATGGCAGTGTCTCAACAATTTATTTCATAAAATAATTCTTTTTAAAAGTATTAAAACTTAACTTGATAAATTTCCTTTTAAGTATTTTGAAGAAACTTTGTATTTTCATAAGTTATTATTAATGAGTATACTCTTATTTTATTTTCTTTATTCATTTTTCCAAAACAAGTAGATTTTCCTTTAACCTTAGTCTTTCATAAATTTTACTTTTTAGTGATAAAAGATCAAAGTTATCAAAAGTGTATTAAGTTGTTGAAAATATTTTTATAACTTTAGGATGGTTTTAGAAAATGAGTCTTGTCTTCTTATATTTATTATCTAAAATATAAGTCTTTATTTTCTAAAACTTGTTCTTTTATTTCCTTTGAAAAGAATCATCTTTATTGATAAAATCCTTTGTTTCTACTCTTATCTTATTTATATTCTTTAAAAAAATAAAATGTTTCTTCTTTAGGAACTTGAAAATCATTATTTTCCTAAGTGGTTTCATAACTTTAATCTTTGAAAACTAGTTTGTTTTTTTGTTTTCTCATGGAGTTTAAAAGAGTTTAATCATTAAGCTTTTTGTAAGAACTTTGAAAACTAATAAATTATTTTACTAAAACTTAGGTTCCCATAATATACAATGAAAGTATTTATTTCTTATGGTTCCTTGGTAAAACTATCTTTGTTATTTAAGGAAACTTTGAGAAAACTTGTATTACTCTATTTATATGTTGTTTGATAATAACTCCATTGTTTTGTGACAAGTCACATAATAGAAAATCTAGTTTTAAGTTCCTTTAATATAGTAAAATTCTACTTTTAAATTAGTTGAGACGATATCATTATGTAGATGCAAGTATTATGAGCATATAAAATAATAAGAACACGAGAAAATACTAGAAACAAATAATAATAAGCAAAATAAATATATCAAGTATTGGGAACCTTAGCTTCATCAAGATATCTCGATTAGGGATTGGAAGCCTTAGTTTCATCAATGCATCCCGAGACTAAGAATAGACTAGTCCCAAAAGAATAAAATAAATAAATAAAATATTGTTTTGACTTGATATGGACAAGTCTAAGACTAGAAAGACTAGTCTTAAGGAAATAGCATGAAATAAATAAATGGCAAAGCATGAAATAAATAAATAAATAACAAGTGAGCTTATATGCTCTAAAGATTATATATAAATACATAAATATATTTAGTTAGATATGAATAAGAAACAATAACAACATAATAAAATAGGAAGTTCATGTGCAAGAACAAAACATGAACATGTTGTTACTTTTCCTACTCATATGAGTTTCAAAACAATATCATAGTCATGTTAAGTTACATGACATGGGTAAATAAATGGTTAGAAGAAATTTACCTAAAGTGTTTATGTGGTATGAAGATGATAGATGAAAGGGATATTATGTAAGTAGTCCGCCGCATATAATATTAAAGCTAATGAATGACAACCTTAGTCATGCAGGAGCTTTGATATCACATGTAAGGCGTGCTTCCAAGATAGTAGGAGACTCACAGGGGTATTACATTTAAGTAGATAATAAAAGCAAGAAAAAACTTATATAAACAAACATAATATTTCCATGATAATATCCTTACATCATCTTAAGGGCATTCCTCCTCTTTAGAAGTCTTCAAAAATAATAACAGCTATAACATAAGTCTACTATAGAGATTTTCCTAGAAGCCTATGTTCAAAACTTAAATACATAAAGCTTCTCCCAAAAACTCCTAGTAGCTTTTACTCGTACCTGGCATACGGGGTTCCTTAGGGCCAACCAAAGGTAATTGTACTGTAACAAAAAGCTATAAGGGTATAAGCAAAACTAGCTTAGTGAGATAATTCCATATATAAGACATTTCCATAATCCATACAAGTATTTTAAATCAAACATGTGAGAATGCACCAGTCATATGAACAAACAAGATACACATGATTAACCGGAAATCAAGTATAGCATGGATTTTATGCCCTCCATGACAAGGGTTGGGAGGTTACAGGCCCATATGACTATCAATATTTGTAGATTTACCGGCTCCTACTTGCCCTGTAGACTTTTCGGCTCCTACCAGCCATAATGTAGACTTTTCGGCTCCTACCAGCCATCACTACCTTTTCCTCGTTTCCCCACACGAAGAATAATAGTGAAACAAATGTGACTCATGTGTATATATGCATGAATTGATTTCAATATAAATTTAACCAACAAGGTTTAGTTCAAGTTAAAGACGATCAACACAATTTTCATCATATCAATACAAGAATCACAATTTATTTATCAAACCAACTTTCGATATTCTTAACTTGTATTAAATCATTCATAATACCAAGTCACACAACAATTATCCATTTTATCTTTTTTTTTTTAATTGTTAGTGCTACTAATTACAAGCACAAAACAATGAAATGTAACTTAGTAAAAGGAATAACTCACTCCATGTTGGTAGATCCTAATCGAAGTAATCCTCCGGAAAAATGATCTTGGTTCCTTCTCCACCTAAACAAGATGAATACCCAAAATGAGTCTTTCATGAAGTTTCTATTCTTGAAGATCTTAAACCTTTCTTAAAATCGCGGTAAAATCGTATAAGAGGAAATTCCAACTTAAAATGGCCATAACTTGCTCATTTTAACTCAAAATTTTAGTATTAGTATACCGTTTTCTACCTATCGAAAAGATCTACATATTTCTAACTTATTTTCATAAAACTAAATCGTTTGGGTCCCGAAAAGGCAGCGACCAGATTTACCACGAATTTGTAAAACTTGAATTCTTCCTTTTATCAAAGCTCACTTGAAGAGATAGATAATATAATAACTTGTAAAACTTTTGGAAAGTATATTCATATTTTTATTGACTCATAACAAATGTATAAAGTAAATGAAGTTGTCTCAAATTATGAAAAAGTAAAGTTTTGAAAGATTTTGAACTTAAGAATTTTTGAAGTGTCCATTTTACTTTGAAAAGATTTCGAGTTATTTGAAATGAGTATTTCTTTCTCTAAATTTAATTGCTTGTACTTATCTTAAGTTGTTTATAATGAGTATCTCTTTTATTTTCCTAAATCATAATCTTCTTAAATTCTTAAGGAATGATTTTTATTTTCTAAACTTAGTTTCTAACTCTTTTTGGAAAGTATTAACACTTCTATATCTAGAAAAATAATTTTTTTTTGTTTTCTTGAGATCATCTTAATAAAAAGAATCATTTGAAGAAAGATGAAGTTGTTGAAAAATCTTTATTTATTTTAAAAAGTCCTTTTTGTGTTATGTATGTTTATAAATTTCCCTATGAACTCCGCTAAGTTTTGTTTAAGATAACTTCTTAATTTTTAGAAAAACATTAGCTTCCTACTTTTATTTCTAGAAAAAGAATCTTTATTTTAAGAAAACATTTCTTCATTTATTTTGTTGAGACAAAACCATTATGTTCATGTATGAATATGACTCATAAAGCTATGAAACATAAAAAACATAATAATTAGAAGAATAAGCTAATAAGATAATAAATCAGTATTGGGACCTTAACTTCATCAAGGTACCCCGGGACTAAGAAAAGACTAGTCCCAAAAGAAAAAAGAAAATGTTTTGACTTGATGAGGACAAGTCTAAGACTAGAAAAAACTTGTCTTAAAAAACAACTTGAAATTAAATAAATTGCAAGGAAGTAAATAAATTGCAAGGAAAGTAAATAAATTGCAAGACAATGAGCTTATATGCTCTAAATAATATATATATAGTTATATAGATATATTAGATAGTTATAAACATAAAGGAAACATAAAGGAGTTTAGATTATGAATAAAAACAAAGTATGAACCTATTGTTGCTTTTTAACCTTCATGGTTTTAGAAAACACACATTAAGTTCATACTAAGTAGATGGACATATGAAAATCTTGAAGAAAGATTACCTAAAAGAACTAACTAGAGAGAACTTCTTGGAAGAAACTTTCTTGAAGAAATTTTGAGAGAGATTTGAGTATAGTAACTTTAGTATGGAAGTGGTGTGAAAAAAGTAGAAGTATGAAGGGGTATCTATAGAAAAATGTGGGAGATAAATTGTGTTAATTAAATAAAGTAAAAATAAAACAAATTGGAAGAGAGAGGGGGTGTGGCCAGTGCATACATGGGGAAATGGGGGAGAGAAAATTTTTTTTTTTTGTTATTTTGTTAATTAAAAGTAGAAATGAAAGATGTGAAATTATATTGGAAATGAAAATGTGTAAAAATAGGTGTATGGGTTGTAAGAGTAGGTTGTAAGAAAAAATAGAGATAGATGAATAGTGTAAAATAGTAGAAAATAGTATAATGTAAAGTAAACATGATAATTAAATACCGTAGTAAGAAAATACACGTATAATTGCGATATCTGATATTTTTAGCTACCGAAAAATTATGAAATTGATATTTTTGGAAATCTTATATTTTTACAAGTCTAACGGTATATTCAGAATATTTTTCCTATTCCGAGCTCCTGGACACATTTTTCAAGAACTGTGTCCGATCAGGTTCAAAGGACACTCGAATGTCGCCAATCTGATATTTTTATATAACCTATAGCTATTTAGAATTATTATCGCTAATTATTCCAACTTTGTTTTCTAGGGCTAGAGAAAACAGCAAAGCGGACTTAAGCGGTTACGGTAAACTAGGATTTTGTTGACTTTGGAAATTCGGTTGACGTCCAATTAGGGTTTAAGCTTTAATTTGAATCCAAAATTTCGAGGGTTTACAAGTATGTAGGTGTAAGAATAGGTAGTAAGAAAAAGTAGAGATAAAAGGAATAGTAATGAATAGTAGAAAAGTATTATGAATAGTAAACTAGACAATTAAAGTACATGTAGTAATAAAAACATGCGTATAATGTGATATCTATAATTTTTAGTTACCGAAAAATTCTAAAACTGATATTTTTAAAAATCTTATATTTTTATGAGCCTATTGGTATTAATAGAATATTTTTGCCATCCAGTGTACCGGGACACAATTTTTGAAAACTGATCCCGTTTGGATCCGAATGACACTACAAATTTGCGAATATGATATTTTTAAGCTTCTCTATATTATTACGAACTATTATCAACAATTATTTTTATTTCATTGTTTAGGGTTTAAGAGCGCAGGATTGCCGGATCTTAAACACTAGGGTTTGTTTGTATGCTTTGTTGACTTTTAAAGTTCCGGTTTGATTTCCGGTTTTGTTGAGTTATTCGCAAGGTATAATTTTGGAGTTTTTATCATATTATATTTTTAGTTTGATATCTACGGTTTATCTCATTTTATTTGTGATTATTTAATAGTTTTCAATTCTCGAGATCGTTTAACCGATTCTAAAGTTATGAGTTGACTCAATTTGACTTTTGGTGAAAATTGAAAATTTTTATTCTCAAATTCACCGAAGAATTTAAGATCTTATCATTTCGTTATTGAGCATTATTCGGATATATCGTTTTGATTTGCATTTTAGAAATCGAGTAGATGATACGATTGGCGTACGGATGTTGATTCAACCAATAGTTGGATTTTATATTTTGTTTCAAGGGTTCTCGTTTTCTCAAGACTAAGGATTTTGGTATTTGACTTGATTTAAGATTCGGTTTTAACTTGAGTCAATTTTCAGGATTTCAATTTTAATATTAGACTTCTAGGATTATTTTCTATGAATTATAAAATTTTTCAGGAGTTTACAGTATGGGCTTGGTTTGTTCTTAATAGGGCCCATACTCATTTTGTAGTTAAAGTAAATCTAATTGTAATAGTTATTATTATAATCGTCATATTGTAATAATAAATAAAAATATAAAAATTAATTATAATAATAAAATGAATAAAATACAACATTTTGCTAAGTGAGCTGACATGTGGCGAGTTACAATATATTTGAAGTGCCATGTCAACAAATGGCGTTAACTCTGTTAGGCTAGGCAGTGAATATGTACTCGAAAAGTTAATTGGGTTATGAAATTGAACTTTTAAAAGTTTAGGTACGTAATTGTACTTTTCGGCAAAGTTCAAGTACTAAATTTGATATTAAACCTAAATAAAATGAAATTAATTATAATTATGATAATAATTTTGTTAAAACATATAAAATATTGATTATAATGATAAAATAAATTTAAGAAATGGTATTACGCCACAATTAGTAATGTTGATTTTCTATAAAGTTTTGAAGATAAAAAAATAGTTAAAGAAATCTAATTAATTTATTAGGTGTACAAGATTTTATTTAAGTGCATAAACTAGAATAATAACGAGCTTTATTCAAATATAAATGAAAGAATTGGAAATCTATAGAATTATATAGAACATAAGCAGAACATTGATAAATCACGAGTGCTTCATCCAAAAGATACTCCATAAGTTAATACAAAAGTATGCATTAGTGAAAGATAAAGGGTAAAAAGTTATAGCAAATTTCCAAAAGATACTCCATAAGTTAATACAAAAGATTTAAATGGTATACAGAAGATAATACAGAAGGTCATCTAGAAGGTTGTCTAGTTGGTAAGAATATATTACAGAAGGTTGTATTAGAGATAATAAAAAACAAGAAGTTATTATCTAATATATTGAAAATTATCTAGAAGATATTCCAGAGGATATATATATCAAAAAGATAAAATATGGAAGTTTTAAAAAGTTATCTAGAGGAATGTCCAAAGGATTATCTAAAGAGTCGTCTACAATTTTTTACAGCAACCTAGTTCCACACGAATTTACTATTCATCAATATATTTTTTATCTAATTCATTCCAAATCAATACAAATAAGTATCTTGAAGGCCTAGCTCTGAGAAAATGAGTTTATTTGGTTAATATACTCATTTGTTCCACTTAAGTTGGTTGATATCTAAGGGGATTTGAAGTTTTTTTTTTTTTTTCAAGTTTCCTCTCATCAATGATAAAAAGTTCAAGAATAGTGTCAGTCTTTGTTTAAACAAATTTGACACGAAATTCTCTTTCAAGACAAGTGAATTATTTGTATCTACAATCTTTCAAGACAAGGATAGGTCCATGTCTTACCTATTTTTGTGGGATTTTGCCAAGAATTCAAAAAGAGGATAAGTATTTTCTAACTTTTGGATTGGATAATGAAAAAGATAAGATGATGTTGTTCCATTTTTTGAATTTCAAATTTCAAGCTAAGGATGTATCATCACAAGCCTAGAAAGTCTATTTACAAGATACAGGAAAAATATCTTATTATCTTCAATCTGTTAAAGAAAGAGCAAGATTCGAATTATTTTAAAAGAAAAAGAGGATAAGGCACATAAGATATCATCTGAGAAATATATAGGAAAGTTTATTCACATCCTACAACATATTTTTTTGAACGTTAAAGAAAAGGGAATATAATTTTCAAGACAGAGAAGAAGAAATATTGATAATTACACACGCTGCAACACTCTACGAAAAAGAACATACCCCTGCTACAAAAGAAAAAAGAAACACTTCTGCTTACAAAGTTTTTACGAGCTGATTTGTGCACTCTATATTCCTTGCTACAAACTTTTGCTTTTAAAATTTTCTTTACAAAAGAAGGAACATGTAGTTGCCCTCTTGTTTGTTAGCTTGATTATAAGATTAGACTCTATAGTATCGGTTGTTAGTTTAAAGAAAACTATGAGAATCGATCAGAAAGAATTGTACAATCTTGTAATTTGATTTATTTAGATAAATGGAACAAACTGTGAGGATTATATAGTCCCTGGCTCAGAGCTGGAAGAGTAGATTAATGCATAAGGTAGAAGAATCACTATACATCGTTGCTTGATTCTCTATCTCTTATCTTTTAGATTTCTATAATTTATTTTTATAGTTGTTTGATTAGTTAACTTGTTCTCATTGTTTTCAAACGAAGGGGATAATTGTTCTAAAGTCTAAAATTCAAATTTTTATTAATGATCAATTCAATCCCTTTTCTTGATTATTAAAGTGGGACCAACAAGTAATATGTCAAGATGGCTAACACGTGGCATATTCTTATATGGTGAGATGTCACATCAGCTAATAGAGCAAATACCGTTTGTTCAGGTAGTAAAAATGTCCACAAAAAGTTGGGTTAGGTATGAAATTCTTCAATTTCAAAGTTGAGGGACTTAAGTATACATTTTCCAAAGTTAGGTATTAAATTTGACATTAACCCCCTTTTTAACATGTAAATAAGTTTGTTAGAAGATTTATAGATTTTATATGTATAATATACTATATAAAATATATAATTAAAATAACATAAACTAATTTCTATTTAATATATATGTATATATATTTAGTAACTCTAATATATTATTTTTAGGTTAAAAAAATAGAAGACAAGTTATATAAACTAGTTGGATATAAGCTTATATTTAAAGCTCAATAAAAACTTGGTTAGGTGATGCAGTACGAAAAGTGTAAGATAACCAAAATCAATAACAACGATTGATTTCAGACACAAGGATTGCAAAAGCTATAACTTTAGTGAGAAAAATTCTCAAATAAGATTTCAATATGTGATAAAATGTTCCCTTTTTACAAAAGTCCTAAGGAACATTTATACTGTTACATGGGAAACCAAAAATACAAAAAATAAATATAGTCAAACCAGTTAATAAAGACTATTAACTATTCATGGGGAATTAATAAATATAGTCAAACCAGTCAATAAAACCTATTGACTATTTAAAAAGCAAATACTAAAAAGGTAAAATAATAAATGCAAATCTAAAATAAATAAATAAGTTTGATTGTAATAACACTATGACATTTCTTCTAAGGCCAGCTTACATCATTCTCTTCCACCTGCAAAGAACTCGACCCCGAGTTCTCATCTTGATGCAAAGGTACATCATTAGGGTAGAAAAGAAATAAATCAGCAATGTTGAAGGTCTTTGAGATACCTATGCTATCAGGAAGTCTAACTACATATGCATTGTCGTTGATCTTCCTCACTATCTGATATGGACCATACTTTTTATGCTGTATCTTACTATATTTTTCAACTGAAAAACACTCCTTTCGTAAAAACACCATTACCTGATCACCTAATTTAAATAGCTGCTGTCTTTTATGCTTATCTTCACTTGTTTTGTACTTAGCATTGGCCTTTTCAATCTTCTTTTTTACTTTAGTTGTAGTTGTTTGCCAATTTTCTGCCATATGTTTAGCTGGTGTGCTAAACTCAGATGATCTTGGTAGCTTCACCAAATCTATGGCATGCTATGGAATCTTAGTGTAGACAATTGAAAATGGAGATCTCCCAGTAGTCTTGTGGACTGAACTGTTGTAGGTGAATTGTGCTTAAGCAAGAGATAAGTCCCACATCCTTAGCTTTTCTCCACAAATGCTTCTGATCATATTTCTAAGGGTCCTGTTGGTAACCTTGGTTTGTTTGTCAGTTTGTGGATAAGCTGTACTATTGTAGTCCAATGATGAGTCGAACATAAACCATAGTGTCTTCTAGAAACAACTTTAAAATTTAATGCCCCTATCCGAAGTGATAGACTTTGGAACCCCATGCAGTCATACTACTTCTTTGAAAAATAACCTAACAATTGCTCGAGCATCGGCAGTCTTCCTACATGGAATGAAGTAGGCCATCTTGGAAAACCTATCTATAACAACAAAAACAGAGTCAGCACCTCGTTGGGTACGAAGCAAACCTAAGACAAAATCCATGGACAGGTCTTCCCAAATATTCTCAGGTATTGGTAATGGCATATATAGCCTAGTGTTTTGAGACTGTCCTTCGGATGTCTGGCACACATAGCATATTTGTACAATCTTCCCAACATCTCTTTTCAATTGGGGCCAATAATACCTATCTGCTACTGTATAAAATGGTTTTATCTCTTCCTAGATGCCCCACCAATCCTCCTTCATGTAAATCCTTAATCAATTTTTCTCTAAATGATGATTCAGGGATACATAACTGATTACCTTTCATCAGGTAACCCTCTTGTATGTAATAATCACCACAAGGCTCTCTAATACCACACTTCTCTTAGATCTCCTTAAAATCAAGATCCCCTACATAAAATTCCTTCATGTGTTCAAACCCCACAATTTCAGCACTCATAACTGCTAACACATCTGCTCTCCTGCTTAAAGCATCAACCACTTTGTTTTGAGCTCTAGACTTGTGCATTAATTTAAATGGAAACCTTTGTAGAAATTGGATCCATCTTGCATGCATATCTTTGTTGATTTGAGCCTGATTGCTCAAATGTTTCAAGACACCACAGTCTGAGTGCAAGACAAATTCCTTTCCCACTAGATAGTATTCCCTCACTCTCAAGGCTCTCACCACTGAGTAGAATTCTTTATCATACGTAGATCAGCTCCTTCTAGCCTCACATAGTTTTTCATTGTAAAAAGCAACTGGTTTCTTTTGTTGAGATAACACAACCCCAACTCCTACACTATTGGCATCACATTCAACCTCAAAGAGCTTCTCAAAGTCAGAAAGCACTAATATAGGAGCACTACAAAGCTTCTCTTTCAATACAGCAAAACTAGTCTCCGCTTCCTTAACCTACTGAAATCTTCCTTTCTTTAGGCATCCAGTCAAAAGAGCAGCAATAGTGCTGAAATACCTAATGAACCTCTTATAAAAACTCGCCAACCCCATAAAACTCCTTAACTCAGTCATAGTTTTAGGCATATGCCACTCTCTTATAGCTTTCACCTTTTCATCATCCATCATTATACCATCACCACTAACAGTAAAAACCCAGAAACAACAGTTTTTTCACCATAAACATACACTTTTTCATGTTTGCATATAATTTATTTTCCAACAACAGTCAAAACACTTCTAAGATGCTCTAAGTGTTCTTCCTCAAATTTACTATAAATTAGGATATTGTCAAAATAAACTACGATAAAACGCCCAATAAAGGGTTTTAATACTTGATTCATAAACCGCATAAATGTACTGGGAGCATTGTTGAGGCTAAAGGGCATAACCATCCATTCATAGAGGCCCTCCTTTGTCTTGAAGGCTGTCTTCCATTCATCCCTACGCCTAATCCGAATATAGTGGTATCCACTCCTTAAATCCACTTTAGAAAATACAACTGCTCCACTTAATTTGTCCAGCATGTCCTTCAGACGAGGAATTGGGAATTTGTACCCAATAGGGATTTTGTTGATAGCTCTACTATCAACACACATTCGCCAATTGTTGTCCTTCTTAGGTATGAGTAGTGCAGGCACAACACATGGACTCAAACTGTTCCTTATAAATCCCTTCTGTATTAGCTCCTATACTTTTTCCTGTAGAATCTTTGTTTCTTTAGGACTCATCCTTTAATGTGGTAAATTTGGCAAGATAGCTCCAGGCACCAAATCAATCTGGTGCTGAATATCCTTCAGAGGTGGCAATCCTTTTGGAAAATCTTCTGGCGGTACTTCCTTAAACTCCCACAACACTCCCTTCACACACTTTGGCACCTCGCCACTATCCTCCACTTTCATGACATCCTTTATGATCAGGGCATGTACCACCTTAAACTCTTTGATAGTCTCTTCCATCTCCTTTCCAGATTGTGTAATAGTTAGGAAGAAACGCTTCTCAACTTTAGCTACTCTGGAACGATTTGCTACTTTAAGAGGTAGTAAAGTGTATTTTATCTACCTTTTTCCAATCTATACAAATTTTTTTCCTTGCATGCTGTGCGTTTACATCAAATTGCCACATGCTCCCAAATAATACATAACATGCATCCATGTATACAATATCATAGTAGACATTATCCTGGTATTTACCAATAGAGAATGACACTCGACACCTCTCTGTCACATCGATCCTCTCAGCAGATTTAATCCACCCTATAACATAGGGATCAAGATTTTTTCAATTGGAAGCTGCAACTAATTAACAGTTGTTCTACTAATTATGTTTCACAACTCCTACTATCAACAATTAATTCGAATACCCTTCTACCTATAGTACACCTAGTGCGAAATAGTTGATGCTACTGAGTGTCATCTTCTTTCTTAGGCACCAAAAACATCTTCCTGATAACATAGGCTAGTTCAACACCTTCATCCTCATCTGCATAATCCTCATTATCTCCATCTGGTTCACAAATTTCTTCTTCTTCATCTCGTTCTACTATATTGACATTTTCTATTCGAGCATTCATTGGACCTGTGTCTGGGTTGGTTACAAAGAAAACATTTTCCCAAGATTGGTTTTACGTATGGGTTGTTATGTCTAGGTGCATCTTTAGCCTCAATAGGTCTTTTACCAGTAGCTTTGTCATCCTCTTTTCATTGCTCACGTTCTACTTCTCCTCATGACCTTTGTTTTTCTCCTTCATGGTTTTGCTACTGCTTGTGCCTTTAACTCCATATCTCCTGTTTCCCCCTTCAAAGCGGTTACTCTTGTCTTGTATCATCATCTCAACCCTACGAGCTATATTCTTTGCTTCGTTCATGCTCCTCATCACATTCACCCCAATCTTATCCCTGATCTGTAACTTCAACCCATCAATATATCTAGCCACCTGTTGACCCTCAATTTCTCTCATATCATTCCTCTTAGCTAATCTCATAAATTCAGCTGTATAGTCATGAACAGAACGCTGACCTTGGCGACATCTTTGATATTGCTGAAAAAGGATTTGTTCATAGTTAGGAGATAGAAAATCTCGTTGCAACAGTTGCTTCATCCGGTACCATGTTCTCACAGGTTGTCTTCCCTCTCTTTGTCTCCTATTCTGCAACCTCTCCCACCAAGCAGAGGCTCCTCCCTTCAACCTGCAGGCAACTTAATGCACTCTACGCTCCTCTGGTATTTCCATATAGTCAAAAAATCGATCGACTTCCACCAACAAGTCTAAAAACTCTTCGATATTCATGCTGCCATTAAAGCATGGAATATCAACTTTCAAATGGAAGTCTCCACCATCACCTTGTTCGTATCCATAATAATTCCTTCTATATCTACCACCTCCGTCGTCATCATGATCATATCCATGATAATTTCTTTGATTTCTTCCACCTCCATCACCGCCTCTCCTACGAGGTTGTCTCTCATTAAACAAGATCTCATCCTCCTCCTCAGATTCCTCATCAAAAATTTGGGCCCATCAATTTGCGGCGGTAGGTCGTTTGATTGGACCGCCATAGGCTCCTCTTACCCTTGGTTGTCCACACCAACCTCTCTACCTCCGTTGACAATCTCTGCCAATGCGTCAAAACGTTGGGTCAGATCCTCAAGACGCTCTTCCACTCATCGGATTCTCTGATCCATGGCATTATTTGCCACCCTAGGAACCTCATCCCCTCGGACTCCTATATCATGGACACCGCCACGAATACAATTGTTATCAGTACCATCGCTTGATGACATCTTCACAGGATTCTAACCGTGCTTTGATACCAAAACTAATGCAATACGGGAAGCGTAAGATAACTAGAATCAATAACAACGATTGATTTCAGACACAAGGATTGTAAAAGCTGCAATTTTTTGAGAAAACTTCTCAAATAAGATTTCAATATGTGATAAAATATTCCCCTCTTACAAAAGTCCTAAGAACTATTTATACTGGTACATGAGAAACCAAAAAGGCAAATAATAAATATAGTCAAACCAGTCAACAAAGACTATTGACTATCCATGGAGAATTAATAAATATAGTCAAACCAGTCAATAAAGTTTATTGACTATTTAAAAGGCAAATACTAAAATGGTAGAATAATAAATGCAAATCTAAAATAAATAAATAAGTTTGACTGTACTAACAGGAGGACGTATCTTCTAAGGCCGGCTTGTATCATTAGGCTTAACTTGTAAATGAGCCAAGCTTGAGCTCGACCTAAAATTTGTAGCTAAACCAATCGAGTTTGAGCTTGAATTCCAAATTTGATTGAAAAAAAAAAAAAAAGACACTCAACTTAAGCTCAAGTTTGATTATTTTTAGGCTGCATAGCTTTTGGACCAGGAATTTTTCTACAGAACATCCAGTTTCGAATTCCAAACTCTGTATATCACTAAATCAGGCTTTGATTTACCCATTATGATGGCATAACTTACACTATGATTCAATCTAGTGAAATTTCTGTGCTTCAACAACTAGAAGTAGGAACCAACTGCCAACACAAACATCTTATAGAATCACTATCACTGGAGGAAATGAAAGTACACGAACTACATAATCCCATTATTTAAGTTAAATAGGGAAATGGAAAGCTCTAGCAACCAAGGTCCACACACAACACGACGATGACAGACTTTCTAATTAAACTACATCATTATTGGAATCATCACATTAACATAGGAGATGGAACATTGACAGGATAATGTTAATTTAGTTGAGCTGGACTTCAGAGTCATAAAGAGCACCAGCTTGCCAATCACTAGGAATGCAACCATTGGGTTGCACCCAAGTCACTTCATCGCTTCCTATGACTTGGAACCTTACGTAGATGTTGCCCATTGGTGGGTTTTGCATGTCCCACACAGCTCAAACACTTTGCGCTGTTGGCACCCATTCTGATAATCCTATGAAATGGTAAAAAAGAGGGGAAGAAAAGAGCCTTATTATTCTTGGTGTTGGAATTAGAATATCTTTGATGGTTGAGTGCAGAATTCGCTTTTAATGAAGTTCTTTCTTTGTTTTTATAATAGATGATGAAACCAACACGTGAAAACTATTTTCAAGGTTTTTTAGACCAAGCATCTTATACGATTTAAAGAGTCAATGGAAGTTCAATCTAAAGTTTAGGAATAAGGATGAGTTAAAACATGTGCTTGTGTAATTGAGCTTATAGACCTAATCAGGTAGTTAAAGTTCGAGCTAATAAATAGATACGTTATAGTCAAGCTAAAACTTTGGGATATTTAATTATATGAGCTTATAGACCTAATAGGGTTCGAATTGAGTTAAGGACTAAGTAGACTTGAAATTGTGTTTTGGCATCAATACTATTCAAACTAGATGGAAAATAATATTTTCAAAACAAAAGTAAGCATAAATAAGCATAATCAAGTTGAGAGCGTATAGAATATAAATTTGGATCAAGTAAAACATGAATTTTTTGCTTTTTGACTTGAAGTTTGAGTTGAAACATATATTATGTAATTTTAATTGAATTTCTTCACATCCCATTAAAAAAATTAGGGGAAGTGTTTATATAGTAATAAAATCCAGCGACTGCTACTAAAAATAACCATTTATTTTCATGCTTCGTTGATTGTTAAAATTGTTTAAATAGATTAGGATCTATTTGTTTTTTTTTTTAAACTTTTTTAGTTTCTTTTTTGGCCACTATCATATAAAGTCTAGGTATCGCATTAACTTTCTAAGGTCCTTTCCTCTTTCAAGGTATCTATATTTTATCAAAGGTTCTTCATTGAAGTTCCTAAATGTTATGTCTTACTTATTAATTTATCACAATACTTTTATATCCATATTATTTTCTATTTTCTCATTTTAATGCGTGTCAAAAATTTCAAAAGATAAAACAATTATTTTAGGATTCTTTAAAATTTATTTTTAATTTTGTAAAGATTTATTGCAATGGTAAGAAACTCCGAAAAGGAAGTTCATATGATGATGTTAAACACTTTCATTGCACGAATTTTAGTCTTTCAAAACTTCAGCCTTTTAAATGTATCTGTTAGTCCACTTAGGCTATGTCCCCATGTAACATCTATAATAAGCACTGTAGCAAATATATCAAACTGGGGAAAATAAAAAAAGCACAAACTTTTGGAGCCACATCTTACCCGCCACAGCTCCACAGCAGTGATATCATTTTGGCCAGAGACATAGATGAAGAGAATGGCCAAGTAGTGAGGGTACTTGCTCTTCTCATGGATCTTGTACATGATTGCTATTTCCACCAGCAGGGGATCCTTCTGTATTCAACGTCCACGACACCATAAGCATACAGCTCTTTCGCCTTGTTGAATTGGGCCATGCGTAAGCCTCTGGGCTGAGGATGAAGTCGGTATTATCCCCTTCACCATAGTCAGTCACAACCACATAAGCTCCCTGACCAGTGCATTGTGGGCGTTTGCACCTTACCTGATTAAATTTCCAACCACAAACATGTTATATCTTGCCATATTGACAATTATGTTCTGTTTGAATTTTATTATGAAAACTTTCTTATATTGTCAAATATAATTGTAATGAACTAGTGATTTTTGAATTTATATGATGATAATGGGAGATAAGGCTACATAGGAGGGGTAGCTGCGGTGATTTATCGTCATAGAAAATACAGGCGACTAAGGAGGGATAGCTGCAGTGATTTATCGTCATAGGAAATATAAGCAACTAAGGCCGAAAATATTTTCATTAATTTCATTTGCTTGATAGGCTAAAAATATTTTTTTCAATATATGAGAAAATATTTTCCCTTAAAAATATTTTCCCGAAATGATATATTTTTACGTGTGTGGTTTTATTTTGTAATAAGATCCTTAATAGAGTTTTCCGATGTTTGAAATTTATTTTATGCTAAAGTAAAGTATAAAAATGAAGTATTACCTATGGTGGAGAATGGTTCGGAAAAGGACTTTCTTTCAACTAAAACATGAGTTGTCTAGATATTCACGATCTCTAGCGACACTATAAAATATTCTAATAATTGGTTAAATATCACAATTAGTACTTGAATTTTACACATATTTATAAATAATACCTAAAGTTTAAAAATTTTAATTACTACCTACAAACTTCTTGATATCATTTTAGTACCTATACTAATTCTTTTAAGGTGATTAATTGTAAAAATAACAAAGTTAAGGTATTTAAATGTAAAAATAAATAAAATTTGTGAACTAATTTGATTTTTTTAAATTTTAAATAGTTGATTAAAAAGATAACTAAACTTCAGGCACCTAATATCATATTTACCATGAATTCTATAATAGATGTTCAAAGAAAACAGAAAGTACTTTTGAGAAATAACAGAACACAGGGTGTTTGCAGAGAAGAAATTACCTGATAGCAAGCACCACAGCCACTACCATTTTTGTATAATCTGGAAACACCGGTCACTAAACCATCATTAACAGTCCTCCCATATTCACCGAACCCGCAAGCTTGAGCTGCAATTAAGCAAAAGCAGAACCACATTATGCTGATACACAGCTAATATACAAGCATATGTTAGAACAATAACCATTAAGAGCTAAAAAAAGCCAACATACTCGGGTTTCCACAGCTTTCTGGACTCCCATAGAAGGTTGCTCTGGAGGGTATAAATTCATCGTGAGAGAAGCACAGAAGAGGCAACAGCAATAGGACGTAGACAATATAGTAATGGTGCTTCATTGATGTCCGCATTTTGTCTTAATTTCTATGTACCATGCAGCGCCTAACTAGGGAAGCAGAGAACCTTTTTACTTGATGCAATTGCTGGGGATTTTGAGATGTGCATATGAGGATTTAGTAATGCATATTTATAGTCGAGAGATTGAAGCCAAGTCGCTTGACGTCAGCGTGATGCCACTCTTTTCTCTTTAATCCACTTTGAGTATGCAGGGAAAGTTGAGGAGGCAGACCTAAAATTTCTATGAATCATGCTTATTAGTGGAGCCTCCTTTTGACCCTTTCATTTTCTTGATATAGAGCAGTAAAAGTTTACACGATTTAATTTTCTATATCTACATCCTACGTAGGAGACTTCAGTTTTTACCAGACTTGATTCATTTGCCCAATTCAATCCAAATAAACTTGATCTGACTTAAGTAGATGTAGTTCAATCAGTTTAACTGATCTTATCTAAATCTTTGATCCTCTAGTATATTTGGATCAAATCCCTAAACTAGGTTTGGCAACATTGGTTTTAAGATTAGATTTTTGAGTCCTCATCCTCATTGATTTGCTAGTTATATGTGTGTGTGTATTATATGTTAAAATTTAAGATTTTTCTGAAATACTCTTTAGTGGTGTGTTAGTTAAAAATGTGTTTTGTGTTTTGTATTCTCTTTTGATTGACAAAGAGTGACAGCCTATACTTTTATGTTTTTAGTTTACTAATTGTTGATAAGATTAGTAATAGTGATATGATTAGTTGATGCTTAAAATATGACTTTTTCCTTATGTAACAAGCCATTATGTAAGCTTTTATATATATAGTTTGTGATTAATGAAATGCATTTTAACGGATTTTATGAACTAAAAAACTAGAGCAAAAACTTTTCTCATTTTTCTGCAAAAGGTAATAAAATGGTATTAGAGCCATTTTCTTAAGGGATCTATGACAAGGAAAAAAAGGAGTGACAAACACATAAGGGAGAGGGAAAAAAAAGGCTTCTACAAGTTTTTAAGGGTCCAATCCTCCTATGTTCACAGGAGAAAATGATCACATATGGACAATCAAAATGAAGGCATATTTGAAGGCTTTTACCTTATAGGATGTTATTGAAGAAGATGCAAATCCTCCATCACTTCAAGCAAATCTTATTTTAGCTCAAATAATGAAGCATGAAGAAGATTTAGCAAAAAAAACCAAGGGCTCTCACCTGCATTCATTCTACTCTTTTAGAGGTGATTTTCACTAGAATAATGACTTGTGAAACACCAGAGAAAGCATGTAACAAAGTAAAGGAGGAGTTTGAAGGTAGTGAAAGAGTAAGTCTATCAAACTTCTAACCATCAAAAGGGAGTTTGAGCTATTGAGAATGAAGGAAAGAGAGATGATTAAGGATTATTTGCTAAGATTTTAGAATTAGTAAACAAAATTAGCTTGTAGGAGAAGCATTCTTGAACTTAAAGGTTGTGGAGACAATTTTAGTAAGTCTACCATCAAGATTTGAGGCTAAAGTATTAGCAATAGAGGAGTCTTATGACTTGAAAAGTCTTCCTATTGCTGAGTTGATCAATGAACTTCAAGCACAAGAACAAAGAACCAATATGGGAGATGGAGATATGGTAGAAGGTGCCTTTTAAGCTAGGCACAAAGGCAAACAACCCATGAGGGATCATAAAAGATATGTAGAGAAGGGAAAGGTTGTTCTTAATTTAAAAGAACATGCTATAAAAGGGAAATTTCCATCCTATAAATTTTGTCAAAGAAATAATCATGAGGAGAAGTATTGTTGGTTCAAGGATAAACCCCCATTCAATGTAGATTTTATAAGAGACTTGGCAACAGAAAAGAATGGTAGAGTAAGTAGAATCAAGGACGAGTAAAGTCACTTCAACAAGAAAACTTCATAGAAGAGGAAAAGAGACATATGATGCCTAGTTGTTCATGGCCTCTCAAAATTTGTTTGAACCAAATCAACACACTTTTCCATAGATAGAGGATATACAAGTCATATGGCCAGAGAAAAGGAAATCTTTAACCAGCTAGACACAACCATTAAGATTAAGTGAAGTTAGGAAACGAAGAGTTTGAAGCTTAAGGGAAGGGAACATGGTTGTAATAACAAGACAAGGAACAAAATTTGTTCATGATGTTCTTTTTATGCCTTCTTTGGCTCAAAATTGTAGAGTGTTGCTTAAATGCTTCACAATATTTTCTTGACTTTTAAGGATAAATGTTATTCTATTTATGATTTTAATGGTGTGTTGATTGCTAAATTGCCTATGGTTGATAAGAGCTTTCCTTTAAATTGGAGTTTAGTTGGTGAAAGTGTTAATTTTGCAAAAAAAAAAAAAAAAAAAAGATGAATCGACACAAGATATATTGTCACTTTAATTTCGTAGCATTGTGTGCTATGTATAGCTAAGGTTTAACTAGAGACCCACTTAAGATTTCTACTCCAAGTGTTGTGTGTAGGTCATGTCAAGTGGGAAAGCAATATAAGTGAGCATTTCCTTCTAAATCATCGTGGAGAGCTAAGGAAAAGCTAGAATTAGATCATACGGATATTTGTGGTCCAATGAGAACTTAATCATTCAATAACAACAAGTACTTTGTATTGTTTATTGATGATTTTACAAGGATGACATGGCTTTACTTTGTAAAACACATATAAGAAGTATTTCCAATTTTCAAGAAATTTAAGTTCATGGTTGAAAATCAAAGTGTCCACAAGATAAAGACTTTAAGGTCAAACAATGGAATGAAATATAATTTAAGGAAGTTTAAGAAGTATTGTGAAGAATTTAAGAATCATCACTAATTGACTGTGGCATATACACTTGAACAAAATGGTATTTCTAAAAGAAAGAATAGAATGTGGTGGAAATGGCTAAATATATGATCAAAATAACTACCTCATAAGTTTTGGGTGACACTGTCCATAATTCAGTTTATTTATTAAAGAGACTTCTAACAAAGGTTTGAAGGAAAAACTCCAATTGATGCTTCATGTGAGAAGAAGCCAATCACAGAGTGCTTAAAAATTTTTGGTTCTATTTGTTATATGAACATACCAATAGCTAAGAGAACCAAGCTCAATAAAAAATCAACTGGGATTTTTCTAGGTTATGCATCTCAAGCTAAAGGATTTATAATTTACAATCTGCAATCACGAAAAGGTTATTATAAGAAGAGAGTAGTAATTGATGAAATCTTTTGGAATTAGGAAAAGGGAAGCAACAAGTAAAGACTTCAAAGTCTCTTTTTGAACCCCAAAAAACAGATGCTGAAAAGAAAGATGATGTTGAAGATGATGTCTCCTCTACTAAGAAGACAAATAATTTAGCAAAAATCTATGAGAGTTGCAATTTTGTTGCAAATGAGCTAGCAATTACTTTGAAACTTCAAAATCAAAGGAATGGGTTGAAGCAATGAATGAGGAAATGCAAATGATTGAGAAAAA
This sequence comes from Combretum micranthum, assembly GCA_024138025.1. Lineage (NCBI taxonomy): Eukaryota > Viridiplantae > Streptophyta > Magnoliopsida > Myrtales > Combretaceae > Combretum > Combretum micranthum. The sequence goes on along the minus strand of JAMXBD010001090.1, from coordinate 251,626 downwards.
TAAGACATGGAATTTGGTTGATAAGCCTAAAGGAAGAAATGTAATAAGGCTGAAGTGGGTTTATAGAACAAAAGTGAATCTCCGATGGATCAATCTACAAATTCAAAGCAAGGTTAGTTATAAAAGGGTATGCTCATCAACTTGGTTTAAACTTTGGCAATGCATTTGCAGCATTTGCTAGACATGACACCAATAGGTTCTTTATGGCTTTAGTAGCTCAAATGAAGTGGAAAATCCTCCATTTGGATGCGAAGTTAGCCTTCTTGAATGGGGAGTTACAAGAGAAAATACCCGTTGAACAACTTGAAGGTTATGAAGTCATAGGTAAGGAAGAGAAGGTTTATAGGCTACATAAAGTTCGATATGCTTAAAGCAAGCTCTTAGAGCTTTGTACAACAAAATTGATGCATATTTGACTTATTATGGTTTTATAAGGAATGAAAATCAAGCTACCTTATATGTGAAAAGGGCAGAACATGAAAAATTGTTGTTGGTATCACTTTATATTGATGGCTTATTGGTAATTGGAAATGACCAAGAGGAAATTGAAAAAATAAAAGGGAAATTTAAGACGAGTGATTTAGTAGGAGATGAAGTATTTCTTAGGAATGGAAATCTCTTAAGATAAAGCTAGGATTTTCATTTCTCATAAAAAAAGAAAAAGAAAAAAGTGCTCTTGACATGCTAAAAAGGTTCAAAATGGACATATGTAAAGGTAAAGATGCTCCATTGGTGTAAAATGAAAAGCTTTCAAAGGATGAGGGTAATGAAAATGTTGATGCTACAATCTATAGAAGTTTGATTGGTAATTTGTTATATCTAATAGCTACAAGCTTGATTTAATGTTTGCAGCTAATTTACTATCAAGGTTCGTGCATTCTCTTGTTCATATTCACTTGGGTGTTGCTAAAAGCGTATTGAGATATGTGAAGGGGACGACTAACTACGGGATATGGTTTTCATGTATTGAAGGTGGAAATTTACAAGGCTATTCTGATAGTGATTGGGCTAGTAGTGTTGATGATATGAAAAGCAAGTTCGATTATGTCTTCTCTCTAGGGTTTGGAGTATTTTTGTGAATTCTAAGAAATAAGATATTATGGCACAATCCTCTACTGAGGCAAAGTATATTATAATAGTTGGAAGTGTAAATCAAGCTATTTGGCTTTGGAAAATTCTTAATGATTTGCAAATGAAACCAATTGAAGCAACAATGATCCAAGTGGACACCAAGTCAACAATTTGTATGGGAAAAAATCCTATGTTTCATGGTCGGTCTAAGCACATCAATGTCAAGTTTCATGCTATAAGGCATGCAGAAAAGGAAGGTGAATTGTAGCTGATTCATTGCAAACCTAAAGAGCAGCTAGGTGATATAATTACTAAAGCTTTTTTCAAAGGGAGATTTGAAGTTTTAAGGACAACACTAGGAGTCTTAAAGAAAAACCTTAAGGAGGAGTGTTGAAATATAAGTTTTTCTAAAATACTCTTTAGTGGAGTATTATTTAAATGTGTTTTGTATTTTCTTTTGATTGACAAGGAGTGACAACCTATACTTTTACGTTTTTAGTTTACCAACTAGTGATTGGATTAGTAATAGTGATAGTATTAGTTGATGCTTAAGATGTTTTTTTTCGTTATGTAACAAGCTACCATGTAGCTTTCATATATATACTTTTTTGACTAATGAAATGCATCTTAATGGATTTTAACTAAAAAACTAGAGTAGAAACTTTTCTTTTTTTTTTTTTTCACACAAGCTAACAATTTATATATTATCCAACATCATTAAATAAAATTCATCTTTTTTAAATAAAAGGAAAAAAAAAAGGAAAATTTCATTGTAGTTTTTCTTGATGATTTTGGGAACTTCTATATAGCTTCCTATTCTAAAACCATTAAAATAATTATAGAAGTTAACATAACAAAAATGTTAATAATACAATAATAGACTAAATAATTCCATCAATAGAAGAATTGCATATCCAAAGATAATATATTATCAAATTTTATATGGCTAATTACAAAAACATAACATGTATTTTAGTACTTTTACAAAAAACCATATGAGTTTTATTTTTTAACAAATAAATAACATGTGATTTAAATTTTAGTAATCGGGTAACCTAAGTTTTATTTTTGACAAATGCATTACTTGTATTTTGTTCTTTTATAAATAAGTGACTTAAGTTTTAACTTTTATCAAATACATGACTCATATTTTGTCACTTTATGTTAATAATATTATTAAATTGATTCAATTAACCAATGAAAAAAAGACATGTGACCCTAATCTATTATTAACATAAAGTTACAAAATACAGGTTATATATTTGTCAAAATTCAAAACTTAGATCACTTATTCGTAAAAGTGCAAAATACATGTCATATATTATAAAAAACGAAACTTAGATCTCTTGAGTATCAAAATATCAAAATACAAGTTATATATTTGTTAAAAATCAAAACTCAGATCATTTATTTCTAGAAGTACTAAAACATGAGTCATATTTTTGCAATTAACCCTATTTCTCACATTTTATGGGTATATATCCCTAAAAGAATTGGGAATGCCATGAAAATTTCAAAATTTTGTAGGTGCAAGACCACTTTGTTTTTTTAATTGGTACAATATATCTTAGGGTTGTAAAAAAATAAAAAAAAAAAGAAAAAACGACCAATCGAACCATGAACCCAATCAAATCAAACTGAATTGTATTTAATTTTTTTTTAAATGGTTCGGTTCATGGTTCTATATGATAAAGAGTAAACGGTTCACATTTGGTTTGAGATTCCAAACCAAACATTTTACATATTTAAAAATAAAAAAAAAAACTTTAACATATTGTTTTTTTTATTATTTATTAAAAATTCAATTATTTTTAATTTTAATTTAAATATGCATCCTTCATGAAAACAAAATTAGGTTGGTTATATCATAATTTATTGTTGTGTTGTGTGTATGAATAAGATAATTTTTAAGTTATAGCCTCTATTGATTTGATTTTTTTTTTCTTTTTTGTATTACTAACTAGTCTACTTTTCTTACCTAACTACTTATTGATTTATGTAATTGACAAATGAGTTGATTAGAGATACAACAAATTGAAATTTATGTCTTATATTAGAATGACATATTCAAATTTTATTGAGTGCAATCTATCATTGTAGTTAAAGATAATTCAAGAAAATAATACTAATATATAATTATAGATTTATGACCGTTGAAATCCCACCCGCCATAAGTTTTACATAATTACATCAGTAAATAGTTATTATCAAATATTATTATTTGTATTTATGTTTGTGCTAAAAAATATGCAATTGAAGTCTTTTGATATAATGTATTTTTATTTTAATAATAAAAAATAATTCGAAAGGTGAAACGAACCATACTAAACCCATTTTTTTAATTTAAAAGAAATTACACATTAATCCGTATGATTAGATTCAAATTAAAAAAAAAAAAGATTAAACCATAATATATTATTTGATTTAGTTCAGAAAATGAACCGAACCGACATGCATCATTCACCTAATATATGGGCAAATAACTAATAAGGAAGTTCTTTCTATAGCGTTGCCACTGCTAGGAGCAAGGCTGCCAATGTTAACCCATCCGACTTGGAATTCTATTATATTCTCTTTTAATTTTTAGGGTTAATATTATATATCACGTGGTAGATTAATTTAATGTTAAATTTCAGAATGGGCACTTACAATGTATGGTATAGGATAAATTAGATATCTATAGAACCCATCCGACTTTGAATTCTACTATATTCTGTTTTACTTTAGGTTAATATTATATATCACGTGGTAGATTAATTTAATTTTAAATTTCAGAGTAGGCACTTACAGTGTATGGTATAGGATATAATTATATATCAAGAAAAATTATGTGATCCTTATGTTTTTAGATAAGATCAATCTCATGAGTTATTTAATGAGTTAGATTTATATCCAACTGTAATTATAATCCCAAAATTTTCCATATATCACTTATTATATTTATTTTACTAATAAGATAATTAACTGGATAATCCTATAGAGGTAACCTAAAAGTTCTATTATAATTTACCAGTATGTTCACACAGTCGTATAAAATGTCACTAATGGGCATAATTGAATTTGAAAGATATAAAGGAAGTTTACCAAACTCAAATTGAAGTTTGCTTGATCTATATTTTACTTTGTGCTTAGGTTTTGTTTTTTTTTTTTTATTTTCATTAATATTTAACATTTACAGTCCATCGAAGTAGAGATTGCCACTTTTCATATTTTAATGTAACCGTGCTAAAGTGCTCTCTTATTTTTTACAAAAATAAATCATTAGATCCATAATTTTATAATGAGAAAATCGAGACCTCATTAGTTAGCATCATGCACACGCACTGATCTATACAATACTTCGGATTTAAGTTGAAATTGATATCCATTTCCTATTCCTCTCGGGATATTTCATCTTTTATATTTTCAAGCTTGAATATAAAAGAAAAAAATCAAAATCAAGGATTTTTTTTTCCCTATACTACTGTAAATGAATAGTTTCTATTTTTTTTTTCCGGTAAATACTGTAAATGAAGAGTTAAATTTCACTTCATCATCACCTTTAAACTTTGTTTTACAAATTTCTTTTCCTTTCTTTTTTAATGTGAAATTTCACATTTTCCGACTCAGCCACCACTCAATTTGCCTCAAACATGTGTGACTTGACGTGAAACATTTGGGTACTTTCGAGACAAGGATGTGACTAGATGTAAACTACTGAGAATTAGGCAATATAACTTACTAAACGGTGAAAATTGTGTGCCAAAATTGGACTTAAAAAATGATAAAGGAGGGGCTTTGTTATTATTTTTTTCGTACTGAAGGGTGATCTTTGGTGACGTAAATCATCATTCATGTAACATGCTTGAGAATGGCCCAAAAAAAAAAAAAAAATGTGACATGCTTGAGAGTTTGAGACACAAACATGCCTACCCAAGATTCTAGTTCTCATGGAAAATAGAAAACTCACCTATAAAACGACAAGATAACTCCAAATTCTAGGCAAAATGACATCAAACATAAATAGACCTATCATTACTCTAATATAGTGATTAGGTTTGATTAAGTATAAGTATTGTTGTTAAGGGATAAATAGTGTTAGTTACTCTGCCTCTATTATTAAAATTGATTGAAACAAATTAATTAACAACTAATTTTCCATAAAACACAAATTAAGATCACAAATAACCTAATTCAATTACAAGAAACATGTAAATTTTAAATCTTCGCTAAATATTGCTATGTAGTCACCAAAAATATAAATCAATTAGATTATTAATATTCTTGAATTGTGGGAATTTTTAATGTAAATTAATATCTTTCTCATATATATCAATTTCTAATTATAGGTTAATAATCAAAAGCTTTTCCTAGTTAAAACACTTAAAATTAATTACGTTCTAGGAAATTCTCTATTAGATTTGATCCTAATCTAAGAGATTTATGGTGTCCTATCTTTATGATTACATGCAGCACTCTCCAGTTTTGTTTATCTATTCACATGAGTAATTTCCCAAACAACAAGTATAAAATCAAATAAAAAAAAAAAAACAATTGCTTAGTTGGTTGGTTTGTGTGGGTTTCACATTTTTAGAGAATAAACATGAAGTTGAAGTTTTCCAAAAAAATTATAAAGATACTAATAAGTTCTATCCAACTTCAGTTGCAATCACCAATAGAGGTAAGCGCATCTACTAAAGTAGTATAGAAAGTATTAGATTATATTCCTTAGAGATCATTAGCATTTACTATACTCACTCTTCATCTATTATGTAGCTAAGGGAAGATTTAGAAGAACATTATAAATGTCAAAAAGCTAATCTAAAGTTATGATTAATTATATACATGTTTTCAGGGAAAATTAAGGATATAGGTTTTAATGCAAGACAGAGCTTAGGATTTACTTTACTAAGTCCTTATTATGTGATTTCTTAACAAACTCAAAGAATTGTTTGCTAGGTATATTTGTACTTGTCACGCCCCAGAGGGTACCCTAAACGTGGCAGTCCGCCGCATACAATATTAAAGCTAATGAATGACAAACCGTAGTCATGCAGGAGCTTCGATATCATATGCAAGGCGTACTTCCAAGATAGTAGGAGACTCATAGGGGTATTACGTTTAAATAGATAGCAAAAGCAAGCATGAACTTAAATAAGTAATCATAAGATCTTCATTTCATCATAAATTCATACATCATCTTAGGGTCATTCCCCTGCCTTAAAGTCTTTAATCAATAATACTATTATCAAAATAAACATATCTACTACATAAGTCTACTATAGAGATTTTTTTCTAGAAGTCTATGTTCAAAACTAAAAATACATAAACTTCCTCCAAAAACTCCTAGTAGCTTACACTCGTACCTGGCATACGGGGCTCCTCGGGGCCAACCATAGATAATCATACTGTAATAGAAAACTATAAGGGTATAAGCATGACTAGCTTAGTGAGATAATTCCAACTATAAGACATTTCCGAAAAATCAACCAAATATTTAATCAAAGCATATGAAAATGCATCAATCATATGAACAAGTAAGATACACATGATTAACCGGAAATCAAGTGTAGCATGGATTTAACGCCCTCCATGACAAGGGTTGGGAGGTTACAGGCCCATACGACCATCATTTTCTGCAGATTTACCGGCTCCTGCTTGCCCTGTAGACTTTCAGGCTCCTACTAGCCACCATGTAGACTTACCGGCTCCTACCAGCCACCACTACCCTTTCTTCGTTTCCCCACACGAAGAAAAGTAGTGAACAAATGTGACTTATGTATATGATATGCATGAATAAATTTCCATTAAGCATTTAACCATACAAGTTGGATTTCATAATAAAGGCGATCATCCATAATTTCATCAACTCAATACATAAGTCATACGTTATTTAACATATCGTCTTTCGATATACTTAACTTTCATTCAACAATTATTTCATGACAATTATTCATTTATCTTTTCTTAATTTTCTAGTGCTACTAATTACAAACACAATCAAGGAAATGAACTTAGGAAAAGAATTAACTCACTCCATATCGGCGGATCTAATCGAAGTAGTCCTCCGGATAGACGATCTCGGGTCTCTCGTCACCTAAACAAGATGAAATACCCAAAATGAGTCTTTCATAAGACTTCTATTCTTGAAGATTCTAATCTTTCCTTAAAATCGCGGTAAAATCGTATAAGCGGAAATTCCAACTTAAAATGGCCATAACTTGCTCATTTTAACTCGGAATTTCGCGTATAATATACCGTTTTCTACCTACTCGAAAAGATCTACACATTTCTAAGCTTATTTCCATAAAACTAGGTCTTTTGGGTTCCGAAAAGGTAGCGACCAGATTTGCCACGAATTTATAAAACTTGTTTTCCTTCTTTGTAAACAAAGCTCTCATGAAAAGATAAATATTTTAAGTAATTTGAAAACTTTTTGGAAGGTATATACATGTATACAATGACTCATAACAAATGTATGAAGTAAATGAAGTTGTCTCAACTTTTAAAAAGTAAGGTTTTAAAAGACTTTGAACTTGAGATTCTATTGAATATTTATTTTACTTTTGAAAGATCTTGAGTTATTGAGATGAATATTCTTTTTCTAAATGTACTTTCTTGTAATTTCTATAAATTCTTAAGGTGTGGTTTTATTTTCAAAACTTAGTTTCAAAAAGTATTAAAATGATAATTTTTGTTTCTTGTAATGAAAGAGAATATTTCTTGATGAACGATAAGTTTTCATAAAACCTTTTGTTTATGAAAAATCCCTTTTTAAGTATGCTCTTGAATTTTCCAAAAACCTATTTCCTACATTTATTTAAAATGGACCCTTAGTTTAAGATAACACTTCTTTAAATTTTTGTTGAGACAAAAGCATTATGTTCATGCATGAATATGAACCATAAGCTATGAAAATATGAAAAGAACATAATAATTTAAAAGAGAAGCATATAAAGAAATAAATCAAGTATTGAGACCTTAGCTTCATCAAGGTACCCCGGGACTAAGAAAAGACTAGTCCCGAATAAGAGAAAGAATTGTTTTGACTTGATGAGGACAAGTCTAAGACTAGAATGACTAGTCTTAAAAACAACTTTAAAATAAATAAATTGCATTGAAGTAAATAAATTGCATGAAAGATAAATAAATTACAAGACAATGAGCTTATATGCTCTAAATAATACATATAGATATAGATATGTTAGATAGTAATGAACATAAAAGAAACATAAATGAACATAGAGGAATTATGATTATGAACAAAAATAAAGCATGAACCTAATGTTGCTTTCTTAACCTTCATGGTTTTAGAAAACACACACTAAGCTCATACTAAGTAGATGAACATGAAGAAATCTTGAGAAAACTCTTACCTAAAGGAAGCTAAACTAAGAAAACTTCTTGAAAGAACTCTTGAGAGAAATTTGAGAGAAATTTTAGTATAGTAACTTTAGAGAAGAAAGGTGTGAAAGAAGTGAAGGTATGAGGGGGTATTTATAGGAAAATGTGGGAGATAATTTGTGTTAATTAAATATTTGGAAAATAACAAATTGAGGCATAGAGAGAGAGGGGCCGGCGCCATTTGTGTGTATGGGGAGGAGAGAAATTTATTTTTTTGTTATTTTGTTAATTAAAAGTAAGAAATGAAATATGTGAAGTTGTATTGGAAATGAAAATGTGTAAGAGATAGGTGTATGGCTTGTAAGAATAGGTTGTAAAAAAAAGTAGAGATAGATGAATAGTGTGGAATAGTAGAAAATAGTGTAATGTAAAAGTAGACATGACAATTTAATGCCGGTAGTAAGAAAATACGCGTATAAAAGCAATATCTGATATTTCTAGTTACCGAAAAATTATGAAATTGATATTTTTGGAAATCTTATATTTTTACGAGTCTAACGGTATATTTGGAATAATTTTTCTATTCCGGGCTTCCGGACACGTTTTTCAAGAACCATGTCCGATCGGGTTCAAGGGACACTCGAAATTCTTCAATCTAATATCTTTACGCAACCTATAACTATTACGAACCATTAAGGCAAACTTTTCCAACTTCGTTTTCTAGGGCTAGAGAAAACGGCAATGCCGGAGTTAAGCGGTTACGATAAACTAGGGTTTTGATTGACTTAAGAATCCGTTTAACTTCTGATTAGGGTTTGGGTCTTTAACTTGGAACCGAAAATTTGGGGACTTACAGTACTATTAGATTCACTATGGTAAGCTAAGTCTCTTTCAAGGTTAGAAACTCTAGATTTATGTCAGACCATCGAAATCTCTTCACAAGCTATCAACAACTTAGATCGCATAAAAATTAAGAATCATTTGATTAAAACCCATTTTAATGAATTTAAAAACTAAGTGATAAAAAGTTTGACCACCCCTATATCTAGGTGATTTTGAGCAACTCCATTAGCAGCCTAGATCTATTTAAAAAAAGAATGTCTCAATTTGTTCAATTAAAATCATTCATGGATCTAAAAGATACATCCTACAATTAGACCCACAAAAAAAGTTCAAGCTACTAAATATAAGTACCTAGTGAATATTCAATTAAAATGTGTTTGAAATCTCACGAATAAGGTCTTTGATTCATAAACCCTAATTTAAGATAATTATTTCTCCATAAATGTAGACATTAAGCACAAATTCAAGAGAAAACTTTATGAAATTAAAGATGAATATTACAAATTAAGCACAAAAATCTTACAAGAACAAATGTTGGGTTTTATATGAATTTACCCAGAAAACTTGAATTTCTTATAAAAGAAAAGTTTCTCTTGTAAGAAATTCTCACACTACTTTATTCTATGTCAAGTTCGGTAAAAAAAAAAAAAAAAAAATCTATGTCAGGAATTTGTTACATATAGTACAATATTCTATTACACAACTGTGCATGTTTATATATAGATGAGAGGGCATAGAAATCATAAAGACTTTATTCGTTGACGTGACATATTTTTTATAATGGATTTCATCTTCATCTTTATGCACTTTATTTTAGGGCAATGTGTCCAAGAAAATAATGACAAGGTCACTTTTCATGGCTCAGATCAAGGGATTGGTTGTTAGCCATGATATAAGCTGTGTCTTTTCATCAAAGGCATGATTTGTCTTCAGTCTGAATCATAGGTAGAATTGTGGCCATGATTCTTGGGTGTGATTGGAGTTGTATCATTAATCACAAGGCTATTGTCTTAGTGTAAATCGTGGTGTAGATCAAGGGTGCAATTGAAGTTATGGTATGGAATTTTTGCTTGTTTTCTTGCCCTCGGTTGGGATCTTTAGACGGTTGAAGTCTGTCTTCAAACATTGTTGTTGTTTTGCTCCAATCTTGATTCATTTTACTTTGCTTCTTCTTTGTATGATCTTTGAAGCTAAAAAATAATATTTTCAGGGTAATATCACAAAATCATAGGAATTTATTTAAAAATGAATAGTATAAAGCATGAATTCCTTTGAAAAGAATAGAATATATAAGACTTATCAAATTCTCCCACACTTAAGCTTTTACTTGTCCTCAAGCAAATCATCTTTTAATATCACAAAGTAAAGCTTCTTGAATAGGAAAAATAAATCACGAATGAAATTTGACCAAATCAGTTAAGCTCAATCACCAATAAACTCAACACGTTATTGTGGAAATAACTCCATACAATCCTACCATATTATGTACTAATGTTAATTCTATCAAAATCACTAGATTTATCTAAGTAGATCAGCATTTACACTCATTGTTTAAATTAGAATCTAAAGCAAAAATTATGCAAAAGGTCAGATAAAGTAAGAGAGACTCAATCAATTTTATCCTTTATATTTGAAGTATACAATCCCTTAATCATCTCTCTAAGCATTACACTTAAGAGCGAAGGCATATATATTAGCTCACCCCCTAAATCATTTTTCTTATATGTGCTTTCATTTAATTTTCATTAATTATTTGCATATTTAAAGCTGCAGAGGAGAAGGTTTTTGTCTTGTTCTTTTATCTTTTCTCTAGAGGAGTTTTTGCCCCTATCATTTTGTTTTTTTTTTCTTATTTAAAATTGATAGAGGGATTAAGGAATTGCTCTTTTGAGGGACCAACCCCTGCCTCTATCAATCCTAAGCATATGGTCATTTTCATTTTAATTTTAATTTGATATAGCATAGGGAAAATTTATCAAGTTAAAAGTATCACTTGAACCTTCATTGTAGACTATAAAGCTCTTGAAATGACTAATTGGAAAATATATAGATTATTTAAGCTCTTAGTCATTAACTGACTGCTTAGAAAACATACCATTTCATTATTTTCCTATAATTGTGGAGAGAAAGTGATCAATGATCCACATTTACCCTATTCTTAATTAATTATTAGTCTCAACCCTTAATCTTACTTAATCTCTTCCTTAGTTCCTTCCTCATTACTTATATTAAACATTATTCTCAATGTTGAAAACATGATGAATCAAACAAGGGAATATCAACAATTAAAAGTACAAAGCAAAGTTTAAAAATCAGAAGTTTAAGAAAATTCTCTGTTTAGAATCATGGGTTGAGAACAATTAAAACTGTACGCTCCCTTGCCTTCTTAATTTAAGCTGTTTAAGACTAAGGAAAACAAGGCAAAAGATTAGTAGTAACCATGGGCTCAATTGGAGTCGCAGTTGAAACTATGAGAAAATTTCTTAAGTTATTCAATTGAATCGTGGTCTAAAATTCATTATAACTACACCGACTTACTATAAAGTACCTTGCATCAAGTCAGTTTTATTTTACCACAAAGAGTTTAGATTATTTTAGGAAAAATAAAGAATAAGGCTAAGCTAGAAAGAATAAAGAATTTATGTTTGAAGTAAGGTAAAGAATATTAAAGAATATCAAGTATTTTAAAGAATACTAAAGAATACGGACTATAAAAAGAATACAAAATTTTAGTTAAGGGAGTTAGGATTTCTAATGTTTGTCTCCAAGCCAATAGCACCCACTCCTACTCCTTTTTTTTTTTCTCCTACCCCTAGGTGCTCGAGCACCTCTATAAACTCTCTAACCTCTAGGAGCTATATTTCTCTCTTCATTTGCCTTTTTGTATATGACCATCCCTTAGTACATTTTTGTTATTTCTACCCCTGGCCCTTCCTATTTCAACTTCTCTTGAAGTACTAGCTCCCTTTCTCTTCTCTTCCCTTTCTATTCTTTGGATTTCTTTTCTTCTTCAAGCTTAAGCTATTGCTCCAGTTGCATGGCATACATAGAATCATTCTTTTCTTGATCTGTCATACTTGTAGTATTCGTGTGTACTATTGCATTTTGTCAGCTTGTCTTTATTGGAAATCCATTTCTCGTTGTTTTCCTTTTTCCTCCTATTTTTTCCTCCTTTCTTCCTCTTATTGTAGGGCAAGTTTTCTTGCTGGCCAACAGCTCATTTTCTATCTCCCTTGCTTAACATTTGAAATTTTCTTTCTTCTTCTTCACTACTTCTTTCTTAGGAGGTTCTTCATTAATTTCTATGGTATTAGTGCTTTAGGATAGCCTTTTGTTCCTTTCTTCATCAAGGCATTAGTAGGGAGTTGATTATAAAAATCATCACCTTCTTCATTGCTCTTGGAGAGTTCCCTTTCATCTTCTTCCTCTTCCTCTTCTAATTCTCTCTATTATGTGGGCTTCTTTTCTTTCTTTAGTGGAGGCTAAGCTCTATGCTAGCTTAGCATCTGCAATTCCTTGTTTCCTAAGCTTATCCCTTTTTCTACTATGTTCAAGCATCGACCCCATTTTTCTTTTATTAGCTTCTCTCTCTACCCTTTTCCTTTCCATTTCTTGTACATCCTTATTGGCCTGATATTTTTCTTCAACTCTAGCAGCTATCTCTGCTTCAAGCTCATAGAATTCTGATCACGCTTTTTCAATATATGCATTTTAAGACTCTTTTTAGTTATATTCAATTTCCTTTAAATGAGCAGATCTTTAACCGACAGTGTATCGGGTGCATGTGCAATAATAATATATCGGTGATTACCAAGTCGAATCCATAGGGAGTGAGGACTAGCTATCAACTATATCAGTCCAATTCATTGCTAGGCAAATTAAAAGATGTTTCTATTTTTGTATTTTCTTTTAATAAAACTAAACTACTAAAAATCTTGGATTTCCAACACCTTTGAATTGATTAAGTTATGAGCCAATAGATCTAAATAAGCAATCAATGCATGCTACTGATTAGAAATACAATTGCCAATCCAAATTGTCAATAGGTTCAGTATTTTAATCAAATATGCACTAGATAATAATCCCTTCTTCCAAAGTGAACTATTATCCTAGATTTACCAATCAATGTTCCCTATTCCTAGGAAAATGATAAATTGACAAATCTATGTAATTTACCAAACCCTAATAGAATTCAAATTCCATATCCCTATATGATTTCAAATCCTAAGTAGATATTCACAAAATCAATTAGAAGAGAATTTCCCAATTACAATCCTAATCCATCATGAATTCCAGATGTAATCCAAAATACATGATTTGTGAAAAATCATCAACAATCCGAATATGAACAAAGATTTAATCAACAGTTGAAATCATTAATCATATGAGTCAAATCAACAACTCAAAACCGATTTAAGATCAAAGGAATTAAGCATCAAATATTATCCAACATTTGAATATGAGAAAAAGAACAAAATCACCTGTCAAAGAAATCTTGTTCTTGAAATCCAAATCCAAACAATGTTTTCCACTTGAATCCCGGTGTGGAATCCTTATGCAATCAATAAGATAATCTAACTAGTGTTCAAACCCTAATTGTAGATCTAGGAGCAAAAAGGAATAGAATGATTTTTGTGCCTAGAGTTTCTCTCTTGTTCTTCTTTTTTTTTTTTTTTTACAAATGACAAAAAGATAAATTTATATGAATGGTCGCAGGGCAGTTACACCACCATTAAAGGCCGACGGCCTTTAATTAAATTTGACTGGCCTTTAATGTGAAAATTAATTCCCGAGAGCAATTTTGAATATACACCGCCTTCAATAATGGCAGCGTAACTGTTCCAATTGCCGGCATACAATGAAAAGTCACAAACCGCTTGATTTTCCTTTATGAATGCTAGCGGCTTTGATTATCACTATGTCGGCGTATCTTTCAAATTGTAGAAGCTGGCTTAATTTCTTCTTCAACACAGGCAGCGTTCGATCCAGCTTTAAAAATTTGCATTTTGTACATGCACAACACCGGCTCAAAGCCGGTAACGTAGACAAGGATTTTGTCGGCGTATGTATAAAAATTTGCAACGCTGGTAAAGATTTCTTTTAAGCTGGCTGCGTAGCTTCCTTAATGGCCGGTGTACTTCTGTTTTTATCCAAAATTCTGTAAAACTTCTCCAATTTGCTTGAATTTGTATTTTAAATCCTCAATGACCTGAAATAACAATTTAAGAACATTTAAGTACCATTTCCAATTGATTTCTATAAAATCTATAACATATAAACATGATTTGATTAATGGAAATTTGAGTGAAATATGACTTTATCAAATTCATGGTCTGCTAGGTATTAGCTTGTTTGCTCAGTTGGCTCCCCCTCTACTGGGGCCTTATTTAGGTCAATGCCACTAGGAATTGTGGCATTGTCTTCCCCTTTAGTAACCTTCTTAGTATCTACATCAAGCGATGCTACTACATCTGATACTATTTTGCCAAGACTTGTTGGGGCTAAATCTTTAGGTGTAGGATTAGTGGACGTAGTGGCTTCCATTTCCTTCTCCTCATAGATGCGATTACTAGGACTATGGCAAGGTCTTTTTAAGCTCTTATGGTAAAAGGAATCACTATTGTAATATATAGAAATAAAGATGAAAATATAATGAATTATGAATCATGAGATGATATAGAATGAGTTTAAGGTCAAAACAAGTAAATTGTAAAGGTTTAAGTTTGGTTGTAGAATAAATGTTGAAGTTCGGAATTCTGTAATTTTTTATAGATCGTACGCCATCTCCTGGAGAATTTACACCACCGGCGTAGAGACGGCGTAGGAAGGGAACAGTAGCGTTTTTCTTAACGCTGGGTGGAACGCTGCTGGTGTACAGTAAGGTTTCTCTTAACGCCGGCGTAGAGCATGGACTTGCCGGCGTATGTGGTAGTATTGAAGTTTTGGGAATTCAAAGCCCTGATGAATGCTGCCAGCACTCGTATAAATTTTGCCAACGTAGGGTGTACGCTGGCAAGATCTACACGTACGCCGCCAGCGTATGACCAAATTTATATAAATACGAGACACGAAAAATGATTTTGACAGAAATGTTTATTCATATTTCTCGTTCGTATAAGAGAGTTTTTGAGTGTTCTTAGAGATCTAGACTTGGAGAATCATCCAGATTTGATTCAAAGTAAGTGATTTTAACATTTTCTCATGGATTAAATACGAATTTGTATGAGTTTGCTTAAGGTTTTGTTGTGTTCTTGAAGGAAAAACGTGGGTAAGATTTAGATCTTGGATTTAACCTGTCTCGGTTGGATAAGAAGTGAATGTTCTCATATTAGATTTATACGAATTTCATAAGGATTTTGTGATTTGTTTGCATGAAGGAAACCCTAGATTTGGTTAGGATCCGAATTTGTGGATGTGAATTGGATTTTGGTGATCTAAATCAGTAAGTTTCGTCTTTTCTTTGATGGAGTTGAATAATGTGTGGTTAGATGATCATTATATGTTCTGTTGTCATATAATATTACGGCTTTGAAGGATTATCGAATTCTATAGATTGTTGTGGAAGATTGATTGAGTTAGACGGTGCAACGTGATGATTTTCTTTGTCAGGTAAGGATTTCAGAAGTTATTGTACATTAAAAATTGTTTATATCATGTTCTTATTTTTTATATATAAATGTATGTTGTTGACAGGAATTTAGAGATTTGGGTTGTTGCTGTATTGTTATTATTGATTGAAGTGTTATAGAGATTCGGGATATTTGGTTGTGGTTAAGTGTTGTCGACAAAGGCTTTTTACGAGGTTCATATTGGAGTTCCTGAAACTGAGAAAGGTACGACCAATCCTTACTTGTTGTTTTTGCCTATAAGTTTAGTATTGATTGCATGCTTGTAGGAACATAATTTCTTAATAAACCTAATCGTTATTCGGGTTAATAGTTGTATGGCTGATTGTGCTTGGCTTTGACGAGTAAAGACCTGGTAGATAGTGATACTGGTGAGGCACCCTGATGATCTTGGTGTGAGGTTTGTCCCTAGTGGACTCGTGCCTTGATATGATTATGGTAGAATTAGGTGTTCTGGATTCAGGGTGTTTGGGGAGTACCCACTCGTCCATATATGTATATGATTATTATTTTCAAAGAGTTGTTTGTTTTTCAATGGGGTCTAAGTAACTCCGAGTTCGGGATTAGAGTATACCTAATACAGGACTGTGATGTTTTGTTAGCTTAAGAAAGATAATAATATGACTGTTTGCATTAGTTTAAGTTGCATGAATTATCTGCCTGTTGTATGTGCATATGCATTTGTTTTTAGATTGGAGTTATCGTACTGGGCGTCGTCGCTCATTCTTTTAAATTTCAGGTACATGTGAAGAAGATATAGTGTATGATCTTTCTGGATATGATTTATTCTTTGATAGCAGGCATGGCGATAGTAGACTTGGCTATCCAGTCGAGAGTTAGGCTTTATATATCAAATTTCGAAGAAAAGACATGTTTTGATCATTTGGAATTGTAGTTGGATGCTTTTGTTGGTTTTACATGAAAAGATTTTAATGTAAACAATTTTTTTAGTTTCTATTGAATTTGTTGACTATGATGTCAACTTGGATTTTATGCTTGAACAAGGAGTTTATGTTTTATGAAGTATGAGTTTTTAGTTTTAATAGGTTTCATATCCTATGAGATACCCTATAAGTATTTATAGGTGATGATTGTATTATTGTGGATGATAAAGCCTTTGCATGTCCCATATAAGAGGGGATACATGGCAGGTTTTAATGCCTTATTTTAGGGCGTTACAACTTATTTGGTATCAAAGCTATAAGTTTTGAATCATATAGATTTAATTTTTGATTCCTTAGGACAGTGAGATTTGAGGAGTGGGGTAGAATAATAGGTTTGTTGTTTAGTTAAGTTTGATGTTGTCTTATAGATTTAAGTTTTGATCTTGAGTTGGATACCCTTATTCTAATCTTGTGGTGTTTTGTTGTGTTAGAATGCCTCCAAGAAGAAGAATTCCTGAGGAGAATGAGAATTTGGGGCAGCAGCAGGATGAGCAGCAGGCTCGGAATCAGGACTTGTCACCACCTCTACCTATAGGACAGCAAGTTTTAGTTGATGCTGCACAGCTTATGCAAGCTGTGAATGCCTTGTTAGGAGTGGTTGGTCAACAACAGCAAGATATGAGGAGGGACATGCAGATGGTCCAAGAAAATGCTGAAGCTTGGAGATAGGAGACACAAAGGTTGAATGGGAATGGAGGGAATGGAGTTAGGCATACAGATGTGCTTGGTCTAAATAAATTTGTGGACCTTATGCATAAGTTTGAAAGTACCAGGTAAACCTCTCAAAGTACAATTGTGGATGGAAGAGGTTGAGAAGACATTTGCTGCTCTGGTTATTGCAGAGAGCAAGAAAGTTGAATATGCTCTATTTGCTGACTGGGAGAGCAATAACTGGTGGTTGAGCACCAAAAGGCACATGACTTGGTATAATTACATGGCAAATGTTTCAAGGTCTTCTATAGAGAATTCTTTCTTGACGGTGTTAAGCAGAGAATGCTTCAAATTATACTTGCAGTAAGGAAGATGACAGTAGAAGAATATGAGGCGGAATTGCAGGTTGATGAGATTTCTACCCGACGCTCTGAAAGAGAGTGAAGAGGCCAAGGTTAGCAGATCATCACTGGACTAGAGCCTGAGATACAATTCAAGTGAATTTGATGGATTTGGACAACTATTCAGCTGTGGTGAAAAAGCCAAGGAAGTGGAGTAGGGCTGAGCAGAATTAAGAGCTGTGAGCACAGAGGAATCAGGTATTTTTAGGCAAGAGGCCAGTAGCTGGTGTACTTATACAAGATAGAGGCAAGAGGCCTATCACTCAGAATTTTTAGGCCGGCAGTGCAGAATACAGATAGAAGATGCACGAGATGCCTTAGACCACATGATGTGAAGGATTGCAAGTGGGTGGAGAATGCTTGCTTTTCTTGTGGAAAGCTAGGACATAAGAGTAATACCTGCACAAATAAAGTCATTCCATAGGTTTTCTGCTTCAAGTGTGGGCAGAGGGGACACAAAGCTGTAAATTGTAAAGGAGGGCAGTATGGCAGAGTTTATTCTAGTCAGGGGCAGCGAGCACCAACAAAGGTTTACGTTTATAGCGTAGTGAGACTTACAGTGTTGATACATCATGGATATGTTTCCTATAGTCCTGCATAGTGCATATGTGTTGTTTGATACTGGTTCTAGTTTCTTTGCTTCTGAATCTTTTATGTCTGTTTGTGGTATATCTGCTGAGTTTTGTAGATGTGTATTGTTATACTCCTTTGGGAAGTGAGTCTGTATGAATGAATCTGTAAGAATGTGGATATTGAGATAGAAGGTAGACATCTACCTGCAGATTTGGTGGTGCTGGATATGTTGGATTTTGATGTGATTTTGGGTGTAGACTGGTTGGAAAAGTACATGTGGTGATTGATTGCCATAACTTGGAAGTGGAGTTCAGTTTGCCCTATAGTGACCATTTTGTCTACAAGTTGGTGTTGCAAAGACCTCTAGTTTTACCTACTTATAAATTGTGGGGAGGATCAATTTTAGCTGCAATGGTAAAAGAAGATAAAAGGAGATAATGTTGTCTGATGTTCCAATTGTATGTGAGTATCCAGAAGTTTTTCCAAAAGATCTGCCTGGATTACCACTAGAAAGGGAAGTGGAGTTTGGTATTGACTTGATACCCGGTACTGCACCGAAATCAAAAGCTCCTTATCGAATGGCTCCTATAGAACTTGCTGAGCTTAAAGTACAGTTGGATGATTTATTGAAGAAGAAGTTCATTTGACCTAGTGTTTCGCCTTAGGAAGCTCTAGTTTTTTTTTGTCAAGAAGAAGGATGGTAGTATGAGATTGTTCATAGATTATAGAGAATTGAACCAGGTGACAATAAAGAACAAGTATCCTTTGCCACAAATTGATGATCGGTTTGATCAGTTGGCAGGAGCTTCAGTATTCTCAAAGATAGATTTGAGATCTGGATATCATCAGTTGAGAGTGAAAGCCAAAGATATTCAGAAGACAGCTTTCAGAACAAGGTATGGACACTATGAATTTGTTGTCAAGCCTTTTGGACTCACCAATGCACCAGCAGTATTTATGGATTTGATGTACAGAGTCTTCAGGGAGTATCTTGATATTTTTGTGGTAGTCTTCATTGATGATGTATTGGTGTATTCAAGGACTAAAGAGGAGCACGAAGAACATTTGAGATTAGTTCTGACTAGATTGAAGGAAGAGAAGTTATATGCAAAGTTTTCAAAATGTGAGTTCTGGTTAGAACAGGTGTCTTTCTAAGGACATATTGTTGATGGTAGTGGGATATCAATGGATCCTGAGAAAGTCAAAGCAAATGTTGAATGGCCAAGACCCAAGACCGTGATGGAAATCAGAAGTTTTCTGGGAATGGCAGGATATTACAGAAGATTTGTGGAAGATTTTTCCAAAATTGCTAGTCCTTTGACCCGGTTGACACAGAAGGGAGTAAAGTATGAATGGAGTGAAAACTGTGAAACTAGCTTTCAGTTATTGAAAAATACGTTAGTATCTGCTCCAGTACTAGCCTTACCTGTGATTGGTGAGGAGTATGCTATTTATAATGATGCCTCTATACAAGGTTTGAGATGTATGTTGATGCAAAGAGGCAAGGTTATAGCATATGCTTCTAGACAGTTAAAGCCCTATGAGAAGAATTATCCTACTCATGATCTGGAACTAGCAGTAGTTGTGCATGCTTGAAGCTATGGAGACATTACCTATATGGGAAGGGTGTAAAGTGTATACGTATCACAAAAGTTTAAAGTACATCTTTACCCAGAAAGAGTTGAGCATGAGACAGAGAAGATGGTTGGAACTAATAAAGGATTTTGATATTGACATTCAATATCATAGGAAAGGTGAATGTAGTAGCCAACGCCTTGAGCAGAAAAAGAATAAAAAATCTTGCGGCTTTAATCACGATGGAATGTCATCTCATTGATGATATGAGGAAACTTGAACTAGAAATAGTTACAAGACAGGTAGGTGAACGATTGGCTAATATGAGAATTCAACCTACTCTTGTGGACAGAATCAAGACAACTCAGACAGATGATCAGAGTATCTTGGATATAAGAGGAAAATGGAGATAGGTCGAGCACCAGAGTTTTATGTGGATGATGAAGGTATCCTTAGGTACAAAGGAAGATTGTGTGTGCCAGTGCAAGGAGAACTTAAGAAGGAATTATTGAAGGAATCGCACTACTCCAGTTATTCCATTCATCCTGGAGGGAACAAGACGTATCAAGATTTGAAAAAGCTATACTGGTGGAACAATATGAAAAAGGAGATAGCGGAATATGTATCTAAGTGCTATACATGTCAGATGATTAATATTGAGCACATAACACCGGCTGGTGAGTTGAAGCCTTTGCCAATACCATAATGGAAGTGGGAACATATCACCGTGGATTTTGTTTCTGCTTTACCTAAGACAAAAGATAAGTTTGATTCAATTTGGGTCATTGTGGATCATCTCACAAAGGTAGCTCATTTTATACCTATTAAGACTGGTTATAGGTTAGAGCGTTTGGCACAGTTGTACATCAAGAAGATTGTGAGATTGCACTGAATACCAGTAACAATCGTGTCAGATAGGGATACCAGAATTGTTGGGAGATTCTGGAAAAGTCTGTATCAAGCTTTGGGAACCAAGGTTGTGTTCAGTACTGCTTATCATCCTCAGACGGATGGGCAATCTGAAAGGACTATACAGAATTTAGAAGATATGTTGAGAGCATGCATTTTGGATTTCAAAGGAAGTTGAGATGAGCATTTGCCACTAGTGAAATTTGCCTACAACAACAGTTATCAAGCATCGATTGGCATGCCTCCATATGAAGCACTTTTATGGAAGGAAGTGTAGATCACCTATTCATTGGGATGAAGTGGGTGAAAGATAATTGTTGGGACTAGAATTAGTCTAAGATGCAATTGACAAGGTCAGTTTGATCAGGCAAAGATTACAAGCTGCTCAGAGTTGACAAAAGAGTTATGTGGATAAACGAAGAAGACCCTTGGAATTTCAAGTAGGTGAGCACGTTTTGTTAAAGATTTCACCAAGAAAAGGAGTTGTCATATTTGGCTTAAGAGGAAAGTTGAATCCTCGATATGTGGGACCATATAAGATCTTGAAAGGATAGGTGACATGCTTATAGATTAGCTTTACCACCTGATTTGGAGGGAGTGCATAATATGTTCCTTGTATCCATGCTCAAAAAGTATGTCAGAGATTCGGAAGAAACAGTAGCTCTTGAACCGTTGGAAGTGCAACCAAACCTTACGACGATTGAAAAGCTAATCAGAATTGTGGACTCTAAGGAGAAGATTCTGAGAAGCAAGGTGATCAAATATGTGAGAGTGCAATGGACTAATCAAACTGAACATAAAGCTACCTGGGAGCTAGAAGAAGACATGAGAGTGAAATATCCAGAGTTGTTTCACTATCCAGGTAACTTTTGAGGACGAATGTTCTTTTTAAGAGAGGAGAGATATAATATATAGAAATAAAGATAAAAATACAATGAATTATGAATCATGAGATGATATAGGATGAGTTTAAGGCCAAAACAAGTAAATTGTAAAGGTTTAAGTTTGGTTGTAGAAAAAATGTTGAAGTTCGGATTTCTGCAATTTTTGACAGATTGTATACCGCTTCCTGGAGAATCTACGCCGCCGGCATAGGAAGGGAATAGTAGCGTTTTTTTTAACACTGGGTGAAACGTTGTCGGTGTACACTAGGGTTTCTCTTAACGCCGGTGTAGGGCATGGATTTGTTGGCATATGTGGTAGGATTGAAGTTTTAGGAATTCAAAGCCCCGATGAACGCCACCAGCGCTCGTATAAATTTTGCCAGCATAGGGTTTACGCCGGCAAGATCTACACGTATGCCGCCGGCATATGACCAAATTTATATAAATACGAGACGCGAAAAACGATTTTGATGGAAATGTTTATTCATATTTCTCGTTCGTATAAGAGAGTTTTGGAGTATTCTTGGAGATCTAGACTTGGAGAATCATCTGGATTTTGATTCAAAGTAAGTGATTTTAACATTTTCTCATGGATTAAATACAAATTTATAGACTTTACTTAGGGTTTTGTTGTGTTCTTGAAGGAAAAACGTGGGGAATATTTAGATCTTGGATTTAATCTCTCTCGGTTGGATAAGAAGTGAATGTTGTGATTAAAACAAGTAAGTATAATGTTCTTATATTAGATTTATATGAATTTCATGCAAATTCTAAGGATTTTGTGATTTGTTTGCATAAAGGAAACCCTACATTTGGTTAGGATCCGAATTTGTGGATGTGAGTTGGATTTTGGTGATCTAAATCAGTAAGTTTCGTCTTTTCTTTGATGGAGTTGAATAATGTGTGATTAGATGATCATTATGTGTTCTTGTTGTCATATAATATTAGGGTTTTGAAGGATTATCGAATTCTATAGATTATTGTGGAAGATTGATCGGGTTAGACAGTGCAACTTGGTGATTTTCTTTGTCAGGTAAGGATTTCAGGAGTTATAGTACATTAGGAATTGTTTATGTCGTGTTCTTATTTGTTATATATAAATGTATGTTGTTGATAGGAATTTGGAGATTTGGGTTGTTGTTGTATTGTTATTATTAATTGAAGTGTTGTAGAGATTCGGGATATTTGTTTATGGTTGAGTGTTTTCGATAAAGGATTTTTAGGAGATTCATGTTGGAGTTCCTGAAACTGAGAAAGGTACGACCAATCCTTCCTTGTTGTTTTTTCCTGTAAGTTTAGTATTGATTGCATGCTTGTAGGAACATAATTTTTTAATAAACCTAATCGTTACTCGGGTTAATAGTTGATAAGATCATATTATATACAACTTGTTGATGTTCAAAATAGCTAGAATGGAACTTGTTTTGGTTAAAATTCATGTTTCAGGTCTAATTTGGACAAAGAAATCAAAATAAGAAACTTTGGAATGAAAATTGGAAAAATTCAAGGATACACCGGCTTTTCTGACTTCAAAGCTGTCGGCGCTAAGACGGCTTTCAAGATGCACTGATTCAAGGCCGTTGCCTACACTACCAGCTTTATAAGGATTGACTCAACCAATTATACGCCGCTTGAAAAGCCACCGGCGTAGAAGATGAATAGGCCAGCATACAATAAAGGCCGGCAGCTCAGAATCCAAACGATGCCAGTGCAAAAGGAATTACAACCTACGCCGGCTACTAAGCCGCCGGCGTTGAGGCAATGTAGATCAAAGATCAAAGCGACAAGTAGATAACACATGCTTGGTGACAAATGAAAAGACCAGATTTGATGAATTGTCTAAGCCGGCATCAAAGCTGCTGACTTTGGGATGGCTTTCGTTATAAATTGGTCCAACCTTTCATTTTTCATTACATACGCCGGCTAGATCTATATCTAAACCGTCGGCGTAGAAGCGGCCTACACCTGTAACCGAAAATGAAAGCTGCAAGTGCACTACCTGTGCAAGGAAGAGGAAGCCTTTACGCCGTCTGTAAGCCGCCGGCGTAGAATCTATAACTGCCGACGTACATGTTGAAACTGCTATTTTTTATTAATGCTTTGCACGAAATTTTTCCTATATAAAAGGGATCTCCCCCCTCTAGTTGAACAAGCAGAAGCAATATAGAGAGTACTTCAGTATACAAATAATTTTAGCATTCCATGGAGATTTGTGAGAGAATTGAGCTTTCAAGAATTGTAATTGAAGATTGCGATATTTGAATTGGTGATATCTAATCTCTTTCTTATGCAATTCATTTATCTGAATTATTTGTTCATAATGTTATCAATTGCATATTCTTATTTGATTATTGAATCATCTTCATGAGTAGCTAAACTTTTCTTTGTGGGAAGTGATGAAATCCTAATTTTGCTAAAATGATTCTTGAATTTATATTATAGGATTGTTAGAATTATGGAATATTTGTATTGAATCCTAATTATCTATTTTATTTCTGATTGAAATTGAATTGATAAGAATTCTGATAATTTGGAAAAAGAATTAGGTTCATAGGAATTCATGAATTGAGATTAAACAACAATTGTGAAAGCAATTAAGTTTAATATTAATTTAGAAATTGTTCATGATTCATGCAATATTTTTTTTAATTTCTCACTAAGGAATTAGGAGAAGTTAATTTAGGATATTAGACAATTATAGAATTGGAAGATTTATGATTGTAAATTAGATTCCATTGATAATTTGTATAGCGGAAGCTAATAGATTATTTTATGGTTTACTAAAACTTGATAGTTTTAGGTTTGACAATTTCTTACAAATATCCACAATCCTAATTATTCATATAATATAAATTCAGCATGATTAGTAAAGATTAGGATGGATTCTGTTCCTTCCCACATTCATCTTATATAACTTCTCACAATCTCATTGCATTCATAGTAGATATAATTAGTTAGTTGATTGATACATTTTGATTGCCTAAATATTAGTATAAACTAATATCAATCTAGTAGTTAATTTAGTCCTTGTGGAACGATACTCAACTCACTTTATATTACTTGATCAAGACCCAGTACACTTGCTGGTAGTATCTGAAATTACATACACATTTTACATCAGATCAAGTTTTTGGCGCCGTTGCCGGGGACCAAATTAATATTAGATTACTTTTAGTTTTGCTAGTAGTTTAGGTGTTTTTCCAAGGAATTGATTATTTTCTTTTCTTTTTGCAGGTTACATGCATAGGAGTAGAAGTAGGGAACTTCTACCAATTGATCCTGAAATAGAACGAACCCTGCATCAGCAAAGAAGAGAAAATAGAAGCAAGAAGAAATGGCAGAAAACGAACCAAGAAACAATGAGGGCAACATTGATCCAAACAACAATCAAATTCAAGCTACCTGTTAGAGCACTTGGGATTATACAGTACCTACTGTTCAAGGTCCTGCTGTGAGAAGACCTGCAGTTCAAGCCAACAATTTTGAGCTAAAACCAGCATTGATTCAGATGGTTGAATCACATCAATTTGGAGGATATCCTAATGAAACACCGGATGAACACATTGCTAAATTCCTCCAATATTGCAATACTGTCAAACTTAATGGCGTAACAGATGAGGCCATTAGAATGCAGCTTTTTCCTTTCTCTCTTAGGGATAAAGCATTAGCTTGGTTCAACTCTCAACCGCCCGAGTCCATTACTTCATGGACAGATTTGACAACGAAATTTTTGAAGAGATTTTTCCCTGCTGCCAGATTAAGAAACAAGATCACCAACTTCACAAAGTTTTCTGGAGAATCATTATATGAAGCTTGGGAAAGATTCAAAGAAGCAGTTAGGAAATGCCCACATCATGGACTTCCGGATAATCTCTTGATTGAAAATTTCTATCTCAGTCTATATGAGACTTTGAGATCATTAGTGGATGCTACATCAGGAAGATCACTCATGGGAAAAACACATGATGAAGCTAGTGCATTAATTGAAGAATTAGCTTCTAGTGCTCACAACTGAAGCTGTGAAAGAACAAGACCAAAGGTAGAATCTGTTCAAGATAGTGAATCCATGCAACAACTCACTGCTCAAGTTTCAGCTTTAACTACACAAGTGAGTAAACTTGTAGCATCTAGTTCTTTGAATACTAATCAGGTTGCTACTTGTGAGTTGTGCTCAGGACCACATCCAGCTTATGATTGTCCTCATGGTATACACCATCATCAAGTGGAGAGCAACTCAACTATGTTGGAAATTTTGGAAGGGTTAATTATGGACCATAT
The DNA here is from genome assembly GCA_024138025.1 of Combretum micranthum. Lineage (NCBI taxonomy): Eukaryota > Viridiplantae > Streptophyta > Magnoliopsida > Myrtales > Combretaceae > Combretum > Combretum micranthum. The sequence goes on along the minus strand of JAMXBD010001090.1, from coordinate 225,548 downwards.
TCAAATACTTATAATCCAGAATGGCGTAATCATCCAAATCTTTCCTACAAGAATGATGCAAATGTTTTCAAGCCCCCACCTGGATTTCAAAGACAAGGTCCCATAAGAAATACTCAGCCTCCACCTCAGCAAAATCAAATTTCAACTGATGAGTTGTTGAAGACTTTCATTCAAACTACTCAGACCACACTCAACAATCAGCATGCGATTATTCAAGATCTTCAAGGGAAATTCCATCAACTTGCTCAGCAAATTGGTAATAGACCATCTGGTTCTCTACCAAGCAACACTGAGGAAAATCCTAAAACTGTGAATGCAATAGTTTTGAGAAGTGGCAAGGAAGTTGAGCCCGCTGAGGCAAAAGTTCAGGAAACTGAGGAGATTCCAGTCAAAGACAAAGGAAAACAAAAGATGGAGGAACCTGTGCAAAAATCACCTGAAGTAAGATCTTATGTTCCACCTATTCCTTTTCCAGGAAGATTGAAGCAACAAAAATTGGATGAGCAATTTTCAAAGTTTCTGGATGTTTTCAAGAAGTTGCAAATCAATATTCCATTCTTAGAAGTGATTCAAGAAATGCCTTCATATGCAAAATTTATCAAGGAATTGGTACTAAGAAGAGAAGGATTGATGGAAATGAACCAGTTGTCACGCCCCATAGGGTACCCTAAACGTAACAGTCCGCCACATACCATATAAGATTCCCGAATTACCGCTTTAGTCCTTCGAGAGCTCTTATAGATGTAAGGCGTAGTTTACAACAATAGGTATAAGTCCAAATGGAGATAGAGCTTAACTTGGCATACATTAGCAGTAGGATATAAACTCATGAGACATAAATAAAATATTACATTTTACTAAGGGGTCCCCACAAAAAAATATTTCAATGGCCTTATACAGTCATCCAAAATCTTAAAGTTTCCTATGGAAGTCTAGACAGAAATTCAACTTATAAGGGAAACTCCTAGCTTTTGTACCTGTACAGCCGGGTCATGCTGCCTAAGCCACAATGGGGTAGCTGCAAGGAAGGAAACTGTAGGGACGTAAGCTAACTAGCTTAGTGAGTGTATCTTCCACAATAACATTCATGTCACAACAATTTAACCAATGATTAAGCAAGAAGTGATACACTAAACACATGAGTTCAACATACATATGACACAGCCGGAAATCATATGTGGATGGATTGTGCCCCATCCCGAGTTAGCAGATTAACAAATATTGGGTACTAACTTTTTGCGTTTTTGATTCATGGTTAACCTACAATTATTTCATTTCTGGATCACGAGTAACCAACAATTTGATATCGTTTATGGATCGCGATTAACTACAAATTTGTATCGTTTATGGATCACGATTAACCTACAAATGCTAATGCTCCTGCCATTATGATATGCATATGTCAAATTTGGCATTAGTCTAAGTAGTTGATTAGTCATTTTATTTTAGGCGATCAAGCAATTTCTCAAACAATCCATCATAACTAACTACACAACCAGAATTTATCACCGATTTCGATATTCTTATTTTGAATTCTCATCATCTTCAACATAAAAATTTATTATTCCCCATTATTCATTATTCCATTCATTTGGCCTACATTCTAGTGCACTAATTTTCAAGCACATACAATAAATGAATCGGGAAGAGAAATCACTCCGCCATAGGTTCCTGTCTTCTAGTAATAATAATCGGAGGCAAAGATTCACGCCTGGGTTCACCTAATCACATAAGAAATACCCTAATAAGTATTCTACCATCTAAGGATACTAAGACTCTAAGAAAACATAGTGAATCGAAATCCACGTCATTTTCAAAGTCCCCATTTAAAACGGCATAACTTGGTCGTTTTAAGTCGGAATTTCGTAATTTTTATATCGATTTCTATCTAATTCGGAGAAGAGCTTTCTAATATGAGTTTAAATTAAGTTTTGAAAATATCTAAGCTCAGAAATGAGGGATCAGATCTGTACAATAGTTATGTTCGAAAATGCGGTTTTCATGAATGCACTTGAGATTCCTAAGTGAAAAATGAAACTAAATACCATGGTGATGAATTTCTCTATCATGAATGTCATGATATGAACTCTTAAGTGTCTAAGGTCTCATAAATTTTTAGACTTAAAGAATTTAAATAAACTTTGTCTTAAAACACTATGTCATACCTTTATTTAACAATTTACTTTGCTACATTTGGTCACACCTACTTATTCTAAGGATTTTTCTTATGAAAATCCTATTTATTTAAAAGAAATTTTGACTCTTATATTAACTATATCCTAAGGCCTTTATTTCTTTAATAAAATCTTCATTTGTAACTTTTTAAGTGGGTCATATACTAGGGTGGTTCCAAAAATCCGAATTTAGTAAATTTCATTTCCAAGTTGATTCTTTTAGGAAAAAGGCATTTTATACTTAGAACTTTAAGTATTTATTTTATCTATAACCTAAGGACTACATTTATTTAAGAAAATACCATTTTTGAAGTTGGAAAACTAGTGTTTTCTAACCATCTATCCATTATTACGAATTTGGTTTTCAATACTTTCACTCAAAACTTCTATTAGACTTCATCAACTTGTTTTAAATATTTTCTTTAGTAAAACTCCTTTAAACTCATGAAAAATATTACCAAACATTATCTATCACCTATAGACTTCATTTTTCTTGTAAAATACATGTTTAGAAGTTGGTAAAAGGGTTTTTCAACTAGGGTTCCCAAGTCATCCGAATTTACACTAACTCATTTCTTGAAAAGTGTTTTCCTTTTTGGTTTTATTAGCTCATCTACCTATAGATCTATATATTAGAAAGATTATTTACTAAGGACAAAAGCATTGAAACCATTAATGCACATAAACTCAAAATAATGATGAGATCTTAAATGCCTACATGAATATGAGTAGTAAAATGGTAGATCTACTATATCAAGTGCTTAAATAGGTTTTGAAAACATAAAAAAACTATATTTTTATAAAAGATCTCTTGCTCAAAACACTTTTTGATGAATAATCATAAAGCTTATGGCATGAAAGCCTTGAAATACAAGATCTACTAGTGATGGTTTGGTATTCTTGTTTTGACATTTCCTTGTCCCTATCAAGAGATCATGGGGACATTTAGTTGGAAAAATCCAAGAATAACCTTAGGCATTAAAAGGATCTATGAGTAGAAGGAGTAAAAGTTCTTTTACTTAGAGTAAAATAGGAGACCAATGAAGAAAAAGAAAGTTGTGTGTGTGTGTGTGTGTGTATGTGTGTGTGTGTGGGAGGCATGATGGTCACGGCAAAGAGGGAGTGGAGAGGAGAGAAAGAGAGTGTTTTACCTTTTGTAAAACTTGAAATGTGTAGAATGAAGTAAAGAAAGAAAGTGTAACTTATATATAAAATGAAATTAGGTTAAAATGGAATAAAACAATAAAAAAAAATTTGCGAATTGGAGCTTGTGGGGGTGGGGGGGAGGGAAAATTTGATTTTCTTTTTGTTTTGATTGATTTATCCTTGATTTGATTTGAGTACAATTTGTCATAAATTGTATTAATATTTAAGAGACAAAAAGCCTTTAAAAAGGGAAGTGATTGAGTGATGGTAACGGTTGCAAATATAGGGTGTACAAATTAGTAGTCATAGGTTGTACTTGTGAATAGTGAGGAATAGTAATCAAGACAACTTAATTACTGGTAGTAAAAAAAATACGAATAAGAAGGCTATAATTGTATTTTTCATAAGCCGAAAAATTATGAAATTTATATTTTTGAAATCCTTATTTTATTTCGCTTCAATGAGTATTCACAAGTAAAATTTTTGAATTCTATTTCCGGGGCATGCTTTTCTATAAGGTCCGGGATGACCCGGAATTGGAATTTTCTTAAAATCTGATCTTTTCTTGGTTTAAAATATAATCAAGAACTATATTCAAAATTAAATTTTCTTATAAAAGTTTCTTAATTGAAACCGAGGAAAAGCCGGATTTAGGGTTTCTAGTTCTCACTCCAGACTAAAGCTATTCCAGTTTAGGGTTTTGGTTTTCCGATTCTTGAGTTATCTTGGTTACCTGAAAAACCGGGGTTTACACCAGTGATGCTCACAGGAGAATGTTCCATGATTTTGCAAAAAAGTCTACCTTACTTGCCTACCAAACAAAGAGATCAGGGGAGTTTTACTGTTCCTTGCACTATAGGAAAATTTCATTTTGATAAAGTACTTATTGATTCTGGTGCAAGTATTAATCTTATGCTTCTATCCATTTTTAGGAATTAGGACTTGAAGAATGCAAGGAGACTCATGTTACCTTACAACTTGCAGATAGAAGTGTCAAATACCTACGTGGTATTGTTGAAAATGTTTTAGTGAAAGTTGACAAGTTCATATTTCCTATAGACTTTATAGTCTTGGAAATGGATGAGGATCGTGAAGTCCCAATGATTCTAGGCAGACCATTCCTTGCAACCGGTAAAGCATTAATTGATGTGGAACAAGGTAACCTCACTTTAAGGGTAGAAAATGATCAGGTAACCTTTAATATTTATGATGCAATGAAAAGATTTGATAAAGGTTCCCGTTATACTATTGATATTACTGAACTCCACTTCTCTTTCTAGTGGTAATCTAGGTAAATCTTCTAGAAAAACTTTTCAATACTCACTCATAACTGGTATTTCAGAAATATCTAACTTCTGATTGTCCTCTTTTACAATAGCTGCCAACATAGATCCTCCCCACAACTCATAAGTAGGAAGAACTAGAGGTCTTTGCACAACTATCTTATATACTAACTGGTCTCCATCAGGCAATCTAAACTCTATCACAAGATTGTAACAATCAATCACAGCCTTATATTTTGTCAACCAATCTACTCCCAATATTACATCAAAGTCTAGCATATCTAACACCACAAGATCTGCAGGCAAATGCCTACCTTCAATCTCAATATCCACATCTCTACAGATTCTATTCAATGCAGATCCACTTCCCAATGGTGTATTCATAGACATACATACAGGTATAAACTCAACAAATACACCATAAACAAATGCGAAAGATTCATATACACAAGAAAAGCTGGCACTAGTGTCAAACAAAATATATGCATTATGCACGAGTATAGGAAACATACCCGCAATAGTATCTACATTGGAATTCTCACTACGCTGAAGAGCGTACAATTTTGCTGGTGCTCGCTGTCCCTGACTAGAAGAAAAAGATCTGCCAAATGAAACATTATGTCCCCCAGCCTCTTTACAATCTGTAACTCTATGTCCTTGTTGCTTGCACTTAAAACAAAATACTTGAGGAATAGTCTTTTCTGTGCAGAACTTACTGATGTGCCCAACTCCACCACGAGAAAACAAGCATTTTCTACCCACTTGCAGTCTTTCGAATCATGCGGTCCAAGGCATCTGAGGCATTTCTTATTCGTACTCTGCACTAGTGGCCTAAAAAACTATGTAGCAGGTCTCTTCCCTCTGTCTTATGTCATCATACTGGAAGCAGGTCTCTTGCCCAAGTAAATCTGACCTCCTTGGGGCTCTGTACTCTTCATTCTATTCAATCTTTGCTCTACTGTCTTTGCCTTGTTTACAACAGCTGAGTAATTATTCAGGTCCATCAAATTCCCCTCGTACTGGATTACAGGCTCAAGTCCAGTAATAAATCTGCTAACCTTAGCCTCTTCACTCTCCTTCAAAGCATTAGGAAGGAATCTCATCAACCTATGTAGCTCCGACTCATATTCTTCTACCGTCATCTTTCCCTGTAGGGTGTAGTATACCTGAAGCATCCCTTACTTTACACTATCGAGAAAGAACTCTTTGAAGAAAGCTTGTTGGAACATCTGCCATGTGATAACTCCAGCCATGTGTCTTTTTGTGCTCAACCACCAATTATTAGTTCTCCCAGTCAGCAAATAGGAGGCATACTCAACTTTCTTGTTGTCTGGAATATTAAGGGTAGCAAAAGTCTTTTCAACTTCCTCTATCCACAACTGTACATTAAGAGGCTTACCAAGCACTCGTTCGAACTTGTGCACTAAATCTATAAACTTATTCAAATTGAGAACATCTGTAGGTCTGACCCCTTGACCCCCATTTCCATTCAATCTCTGGGTGTTCAATCTCCAGGATTCAACATTTGCCTAAACCACTTGCATGTCGTGCCTCATGTCCTGTTGCTGCTGATCCACCACACCCAGCAAAGCATTCATAGCCTGCATAGACTGTGCAGCATCAACAGGAACCTGTTATCCTACGAGTGGAGGTGGTGGTGGTAAATCCTGATTTTGAGCCTGTTGCTCCTCTTGCCTATTATCCACTTCCTCCTCTCCCGCTTTGGAGGAACCTACATCAGCTGTTCTTCTTCTAGGAGGCACTCTGACACCAATAAAACACAATAAGATCAAGAAAAGGGGTATCCAACTTGAAGATCAAAACTTAAAATCTAAGAGACAACAACATCTTAACTAGAAAAGAAAACATCCTAAACATGTACTACCCCATACATCAGTAGTCACCGTCCAAAGGAATCAATTTCTTAATTCTAATGATTCAAAACCTAGGCTTTGATACCAAATAAGCTGTAATGCCCTAAAATAAGGTATTACAACTCGTCACGTGTCCCTCTCTTAAGAGAGACACGCAAATGCTCTAAATCTAAATTCCACAAAATATAAAAATATAAAATCTCCATGAACTCACAATTTAGGGTACTCCATAAGGTACTAAACCTGTAAAACCTGTAACTTATAACTTCCAAATAAAATCAAATAATCCTGTTTAATAAACTATTACATAAAAACCAATACTTCAAATCCTTTGAAAGATAAATAATCAAAATATTGTTTCAAGAAACTTCAAAACTAAAGAAATCCTTTTCATAGATCCTGCATAACATCCTATTCCTCTACAAGGTAGTCAGGTCCACTATCGCCATCCCTATTATCAAAATATAAGTCATAAACAAACAAGTCATAAACAATATCTTCATCATATGTACCTAAAAAAGAAAGGAATGAGTGAAAATGCCTAGTACGCTAGTCCACAAACACAATGCAAATGCACAAACAACATGTATATATTCGTGTAACTTAACTAAATGCAAACAACAGGATTATTATCTTCGTTACACTTGCAAAACAACACAGTTCTGAATCATAGATCTTCGATCCCAAACTTGGAGTTACTCAGACTCCTGAAAAACAACCAGATATTGAAAATAAATAATTCTATACATACATTGGTGAATAGGTATTCCCCAAACACTCGTAGCCATGCTGCCAATAATCCTATATCTATCGGAATCATCTCCAAATGCAACTCCACTGGGGACAACTATAAGCTTAAAAAAATTTCAGTAAATAATTCCAAAATAAACATCGAAAATAAAACTCTAAAAATGACTCCAAATTAAAATCAAACTTCGACTACTCCTAAATCACGAGTGAATTTGGAAATTTCTTAATCTTGAGAAAATGAAAATCCTTAAAAATAAAATAAGAACTCAACAGTCTTCAAATCAAAAACCACTATGTATGACAAATTCTATATTTAACTCCGAGTTGTAAAATCGGATAATATAGAACCCAAAAACAAATTATTAAAAAATAAATAATGATAAACCTTCGGAAATAAAACCCAATTCAAGAATTCCTAAAACGTTAAGAGATATTAAATACGTACAAAAATAAAATTTCTCAAACTAAATGTGTTGTATAAACATAAATCCTCAGTTTCCAAATTGGCAAAGATCTAAATTGGAAAATCACCCCGGAACCTTAAGTGGAATATAGTAGTTCAAGTCCAGAAATCTCGCGTTCTTAATCCTAGAGGCCGAGGTGTAGTTTAAGTGTGTAGAGTAGCTTGTAGTAATATAAGGTCGCTTAAAAATATCAGATTGGTAAATTTTTTACTTATTTCGAACTCATTCGGATACAGACTTTGAAAAGTGTATCCCCGGGCTTGAGATATCAAAATATACCATTAGTACCGTTAGACTCGTATTTTCATAAGGATTTCAAAAATATCAGTTTTATAATTTTTCGATAACTAGAAATATCTGATTTTGTGATTATATTCGTATTTATTTACTACCGGTAATTAACTAGTGTTTTGCACTATTCACTACTATCATTAAGCAATTTTGTTATTCTTGTAAACACTTATATTTTTAGATAAATATTTTATATATCATAGAAAATTTTGTTTTTTCAAAATTTAGTTCGTTTCGGGTTTTTACGTGATTAGTTTCTGTTTAAGACTCGATACTAGAAATAAAACAAATTAACTTAATAATTTAAAAATATTTGAAAAATATTTTTATTTTCATAAAATAATTTTTTAGAATTTTTCGGGTTATAAAAATATCAATGATAGCTTATATTCGCGTATTTTGATCATATCGGTAACTTATTTGATAATTCACTAAAATAAATAAATTAATTATATTATTTAAATTATGAAAAATCTGCTACAAAAATTCGGAATACATTTTCAATTTTTTTCTTATTTTTATTTTATTTATTAAGAAAGTACTCTTACAAACCCATGCATTTAAGTAAACCTTTCACATATCACTTCTTTTTCACTTCAATCTTTCTACACTTCATGTATCACTTCATGTCAGATTTTTGACTTCTTTTTGCTGCTTTTGTCCTTTGAAATACTCCAAAATTGATTTAAATAAAGCTATTTCAATCCTTCTTCAAGAAGTTACACATACCATTAATTACACATTACAATTTCAAATTAAAAACCAACCAAATTTCCTCCCTCTCTCTTCCCAACATTCACGCCATCTATGGGACTTTTATTGCTGCCATTTTTTTTTACTTCATTTAAAGTATCTTAAAACTCCTTCTATCTTTCTCTCTCATTCACACATTAACGCTTTATCATTGTTGCAACTTTTCCTCTCTATTTTTCCTCTCTTTCTCTCTTCATTTTCTCTTGTTCTTACAAGAGAAGCTTGCTGCCCCTATTCTTTATTGGAGCACCCACACATATTTCTTCAAGATCCTTTGGTAAAACTCTTATCCAAAGCTTCCATAGTTGATGTAGGTAAAGTATAGTGAGAGTTTTATGCATCAAATGAAACACTCCTCTTATCCATGATTATTCTATTGTAATATTATTATTTTCTTGCTAGAAGTAGTTATATTTTGTAGATCTAACTTTTATGTAACTTTGCCTATGTTTATGTTTAGATCTATGAGTTTATAGTTTACTACCATGGATTTCCTTTATATTTATGTTCATAGAAAGTGTAGATCTTGGTTTTGAACTCAAACAAAAATGGAGAAATTCGTATCTAGACAAGACCCACATTTAAAAACCACTTTCCAAGTATTAAAATGGAAGTTTTACTTGAAATAATGAAGGCTTAATGGGTATATATCATCAAGACTTCATTTTATATGATTCAAAGGTGATTTTCAAAGATTATTTTTCAAAACAAAATTCTATTTTCGGATCTAGACAAAGGCATAACTTAAAAACATGTTTTCCAATCCAAAAATGAAGTTTTTATTCAAGAAATGGAAGGCTCTTAAGATAGGATATGTAAGGGATGGATTTTCATAAGTTTAGATAGATTTTATCAAAAAATATGTCCAAAAACAAATTTTGTAAATTCGGATCTCAACTAAGACCAATTTTGGAAACCCATTTTTCAATACCAAAATGAAGGATTTGTTTAAAAAAATGAAAGGCTTATGGAATAGGTATCAATAGGAGATATTTTTTATAAGTAAATGGTAGATCTACTAATAGAGATTCTCAAATAGGGAGATTACAAAGTATATAAATTTGAGTTTTATCCTAACCTTATGAAATTTGGATGGTTCAAGACCATGCCTTAAAACCCTTTTATCAACTCTAAAACTTGTGTTTTATATGAAAAATGAAGAGTATAGGTCATAGATATCATCAAATAAAGATTTTTATAAGTTGAGATGGAATTTGTTAAGAAAAACATGTAGAACAAGGAGTAGAAATAAAGTAAGAAAATTTGAGTTGTTTCTCATTTTAAGAAATTCGTAATAATGGAGTAATTGCATGAAAACACTTACTTTCCAAACTCAAAATAGAAGTTTTATTAAAGAAATGGAGTCCTTAGTGGCTAGGTATGGTTGAGCCTTAATTTTCTAAGTATCAAATGATTTTTACTTAAAGGAATCACCACAAAAAAAAGTTTTACAAAATTCGGATTTTGGGGTGAACCATATTTAAAAACATGTTTACAAAGTGTAAAATGGGAATTTTTATTGAAAAACAAAGGCCTTAAGGAATATACATAATGAGGACTTAATTTTAAGAAGAATAAATAAATTTTATCAAGGATTTTTTCTAAAAACAAGTAGGAATTGTCAATATACAAGACTAGCCTTTCTAAGTTGATTTTTCATAAAATCTTATAAGGAAAAAGTTTTCTAAAAATTTTTTTTATTAAATATCATCAAGAACATGTACATATATATCTCATGACATATCAATTATGATAGTAACTTGTTCATATTGCATGAATACTTGCTTTCAATAGTAGAAACTTCATGAACTTTCACAAAATCAATTTTCTAAAATTGTTTTCGCTACTGATCTGAACTGGTCGGATCTTTTCGAAGCTTAAAAGTTTTCAAAACTTAGATATGATATTAGAATTAGATATATCTTTCGAAGTAGATAGAAATCGATATATAATTTGCAAAATTCCAAGTTAAAATGACCAAGTTATGGCTATTTTAAATCGAGACTTCCGCAAATGACGAGAATTACGAATTTACTAGTTTTGTTAAATATTTTGGATTAGTTAAGTGATGAAATACTTATTATGGTATTTCTTCCTTTTTAGGTGACCCTAAAATGGACGATTCCCTACCACCGGATTACTTTTACTAAGAAACCGGTGATCCAATGGCCGAGTGAGTTTTCCTCTTATTTTGTTACCTTGTCTATGCTTGTAGTTAGTTGCATTAGAATTATAGGAACAAGATAAAAACCGATATGAATGGGGATGGGATAGATGATGAGACTGTGATGTATGTATGCCAAAGAATACTAAAGCATATCAAAACCACGAATCGATTGGATAATTACACTGTTCATATTATTTCTGTTTATGTATATGATATTGGTTGGTCACTCTAAAGAATGTATGAATAATTTGTTCTAAGAAAAAATAATTAGTCATGCATTGTATCAAACAAGTTGCATTTGGTAGCATGCTACTTCAACGTAGGTCAATCGGTATGGTTCGAGGACTCGTTTGGAGAATGAGACCCGGTATCAGAGTTCATTCATAAGGAACTAAGGTGCATCGAGGATGCATCCCATGTATGAGCTTAGCCGAGTCGAGTGCTATGAGCCTGGGGGGCTTGGGGACTAGCAGCGGTTGTGTAGACTTTCAATACCATCCCTAGCCCTAGATACGGAGGGCATAAATCCATTCTGTGTATGCGTTTCAGATACCCATATATAATTGTCTGCTCATGTGTTTGTTCATGTATAGCATATGGATGATTTATAACTTGCTTGTTATGGTTTGAAATTAAGGGAACTCTCACTAAGCTGGTGTAGCTTATATCCCAATAAATGTTTGAATAAACAGGTTGACGGGAGAATGCTACTTGGGGACCGAAATGGTTGGAGCCGAATATGACTTCGGGATTCTGGCCGGAAGTAAGAATACTTGAAGATATTAGCTAGGTTTTGTGAATTGCTTTGTGATAGTTTCATGTAGTGAAATCTGTGGATGAATTGTAATTGAAGTATAGTGAATTATATTTCCTTTACATTGTTACTCACGTTGTATCAATATAAAATGTATCACTCCGATGTGTCTCCTCCATGTGTTAGACGCCTTGTACATAATATAGAAGCCTTCGCATGACTAAGGTGGTCATTCCTAGGCTTTAATATTGTGTACGACAGACTGTCACGTTTAGGGTATCCTTCGGGGCATGACAACAACGATACACAAAGATCATCAGGGTGCCTCACCAGTATCACTATATGTCAGGTCTTTACTGGTCAAAGTCAAAGTCATCAGAAAAAAAAAAAAAAAACTTAAGCTAAATAGAATTTAGTTCATTTGTATATCTGTTCCTAGAGGCAACAATTAGAAAACTAAACCTGCAAGCAAATATAGCAAACAAGGAAAGGTCGTACCTTTTCCAATTCTAGGAACAATCTCTCTAAATCCTCAAATTCTTAGAAACAAGAAGAAATCTCCAAGTCTCATGAATATAACATACAACAAGAACAAGATATAAATCATCACATCAAAACCTTAATTATCCAATTCTCCAAAATCATTCGAAACCCTAAACTGTCACGCCCCATAGGGGTATCCTAAACGTAACAATCCGCCACATGCCATATAGGACTCTCAAATTACTATCAAGTCCTTTGGGAGTCTTGTATAAACGTAAGGCATCCCTTTACGACAATAGAATACTCTATTCAATGGAGTTAAGAAGTTTAATTCGGCATTCAATAGCATTAGATAATAAATCAATACGCATAAACAGTAAGTTACAAAGTCCAAGGGGCATTCCCCTGCAAAAGAATATTTAATAGTCCATTACAGTCATCCAGAGTCTTTTGGTTTCCTTCGGAAGTCTAAACAAATTGAATACAACTTCTATAGGGAATGCCTAGCTCCTGTACTTGAGTTGTAGCTTATCTTGGTCTAAGTCAAATAAACTCGTGCTGCAACAAATAAAAACTATAGGGGCATAAGCTATACTAGCTTAGTGAGTGAAAACTTCCATATCACAATTATAACACATCATTTAATCAAGTGATTAATCAGACAAATGATATGCACCAAACACGTGAATTCAGCAAACATATGACCAGCCGGAAATCATATGTGGATGGACTTGCACCCTCCATCTCGGGTTAGCAGATTAACAAATCCTGCGGTACGACGCCATTTAGGCTCACGGTCAACCAACTCATATATTCGTTTTATGGATCACAATTAACCACTTATATTCGTTTTATGGATCACGATTAACCAACTTATATTCGTTTCATGGTTCACAAAAAACCAACAAATGCTAATGCTCCATCCTCGTCATGTTATGAATGCGTTCAATTTCATTTTCCATTCTGAATAATCAATTATACCAATTCTTATAGGTAATCATCAATATTCGCAAACAATCAATCTAGCTCATCTATACAGCAATGATTTATCACCCGCTTCGATATTCTTTAAATTCAACTTACTAACAACAACAGACATATATAATCCCATTCAACCCATCATGCATATTCATTTTTTCTTTGCTAAGTAAACTACTGTAACTATCGTTACAATCACAAGCAATAATTGAAATTGGAAGTGATACTTACTTGGCCATGGTACGCCGGTCTTTTAATAGCAGTAATTGGGTGGTAAGGACTCGTCGGTTTCGGGATCACCTACCAAGGAAGAATATCCTAATAAGTACTTCATCACTTAACTAATCCAAACTATGCATTAAAACTAGTCAAAATCGTAATTCTCGCTATTTGCGAAAGTTCCAATTTAAAGCAACTATAACTTGGTCATTTTAATTCGGAATTTCACAAATTTTATATTGATTTCTATCTACTTCGAAAGATTTATCTAATTCTAATATTATTTCCAAGTTTTGAAAACATTTACATCACGGAAAAGGGGGATCAGATCTGATCAGTAACCTTTCCCATTTCCAAAAAAGAGTTTTGTACTTGTTTGAAATGTACCTAGTTGATAATTCAAGTATATATGAAGTGTGAATGATTTGCTAACATGAATGACATATGATGAGTTTAATGTATGCATAATCTTGATGATTTTTGAAAAAAGAAATTTTTAGAACTCCTTACTTTTGCAAGATTCCAACAATAACTACTTCTTGAAAATCTAGTTTTCTAGCTTTGACATCACACTAGTGTTTTGGATTTCATTCTTATGAATTTCTAGTTATCTTAATTAAAAGTGAGTCTTCATCATATATACTACCTAAGGCTTTCATTTTTACATAAAAATTTGCATTTTACATTTTGCAAATATGTTTTCAAATAGGATTTACTCAAAAATCCGAATTTTAGAAAATCCACTTTTTGAATAAGTCCTTTGGGAAAAACTTGTGTAATGCATTAAAATTTAAGACTTTACTATATCTACTATCTAAGGACTTCATTTAATACATAAAAAATTCATTTTGAGCTTGAACAATAGGTGTTTACATAGGCATCATCCAAAGTTACGAATTTTACAAGTTGACTACTAACTCAAAATTTTCCATCTTGAATCTACTTCTTGTTTTACGCATTAATCTCATCCAAACTCATTTCAACTTATAAAAATCACTACTTAATGATATCTATTACTTATACCTTCATTTTTCACATAAAATATGAGTTTCAAAGTTGATACAAGGGTTTTTAAAATAAGGCTTTGAAGTCATACGAATTTTCTTTTGAACATTTCTAACAAAAACCTTTTCTTTTAAGTTACTTATCTTATCTACATAAAGATCTACCAACTATTACATTTATATACACAAGACTAAATCTTTATGAGCATTAATGCATGAAAACATAAAATATCTATATGAACATGAATGTCAAGTATATGAGTGTCTAAGTGCTAGATCTACTACTTATAATGCATGAAAAGGAGTTTAAGGGTATGAACATATATTTCCATCCAAGATCTCTACTTTTACATGCATGAACATGATAATATCTAAACAAAAGCTCATGAAACACAAGATCTACTCTTGTGATGGCTTGATATTCATGTATTAGCATTTTCTTATCCCTAGCACTTGGTCATAGGGATTTAAGATGAAAATACACATGAATGATCTTGCCATTACAAGATTAAGTAGTAAGAAAGCTTAAAAATTATCACCTAAAGATGGATTTGGTGAAGAAATGAAGAAGAAATGAACTTGATGTGTGTGTGAGGAGGGGATGGGGCTTACAGCAATGGGAGAGGAATAGAGAGGGTTTTGTGACTTTTTTGAACAAATGAAATGAAATGAAGCAGAGAGAAAGTTAGAGATTATTTATATTAAGTGTAATTACGGTTTGTTTGAATAATAAAAGAAGAAAAATAAATTAGACAGAGGGCAACAAGGGGGGATTTGCGTCGGCCATGTGAGGGGGAGAGAGAGAAAGAATTAAATTTGTTTGAAAAATTGGAATTTATGTAATAAAAGTGTTAAATGTAATTATTTAGTAAGAAACAAAAATTTCTTGGAAAAAAAATGTAATGAGTAGTTTTAAGGATGTAAGACTAGGGTATGGGTTGTGTGTGTTGTAGGTTGTACTTGTGAATAGTGATAAATAGTAGACAAGACATCTACTTTATCGGTAGTAAAGAAAATACATGAAAAAAACTATATCTATAATTTTTATAACCCGAAAAATCATAAAACTTATATTTTTGAAATCCTTATAAATTTTTTGTTCTAAAGAGTATTCCAAAATATTTTTCTGAGTTTCTAGTTCCAAGGCTCGCTTTTTCGTAATGGGGCTCAAGAAGGTCCGGAATAGAAAATTTTTCGAAATAAAAACTTTCCATGGTTTGAAATATACTTTAAAACAATAATTCACATTAAATTATTTTATAAAAGTTCTTTTGATATGAAATCAAAAGAAAGCTGGATCTAGGGTTTTTAAGTTTCTCTCACAAGGCTTAAACTAATCTGGTTTAAGGTTTCGCTTTCCGGTTTCTAAAGTTTATTTGATTACTAGAAAAAACGGGGTTGACATAACCTCTCAAGAAATCACAACTGCAGAATATCCTTCAATCAAACTCCACAAATCCTAATTTCTCCACAAAACCTTAATTGCATGAATCTAGAAAGAATAGTAAATTACTAAATGGAATCATTCTTCATTAAACTTATGGATTATCGGAATAAAATTCACCTTAGATTTCTTTAGAATCTAAACTCAGATTTCTCCAACCAAAAACCAGATCAGAACCCAAAAATCACAACTTCTCCAAAACCCTATATTGGAAAATCCATAAGAATAGGCATGATTCATCTAATATATATCTTTACATATCAAATCTATGATATAAAATGACAATACTTACTTGTTTCAATATAATTCTTCGGTTGATTCCCAAAAGATCATATCTTGATTGATATTTATGTTGTTTCACCAAAGAAATCCTTCGAAATCCAAACAAAACTTCAAGGAATCGAAACGATATATGAAAATCTTGATAAAGGAAGGTGGAATTACTTACTCTTTGATCCAAATTTGATCTCCATGTGATTCTCTCTTCCAAAAACTCTCAAGAACTCTATAAAATGCTCTCTGGATGGCAAAGGAGAAGAGGACATATGAGAAACAGAACCTTGAAGTTCTATTTATATAAAGGATTTTGGGTAGGAAAAGCTTGCACTTACGCCTGCGACCTTTAATCCAATGCCGGTGGCCTACATACTTATGCCGGCGGCCTATATACCAGCTTTCTTCATTCCACAAAAGATCCGAGAGGTTTTTGTCGACGGCTTTTTACATATAGGCTAGTGGCCTTTATTTCAAAGCTGGCGGCCTAAATGTCAGCTTAAGTCCTTTCATCCATTCTTTCAACGTACGACTTTCCTGGGCTCATAACTATCTATTCAAGGACAAAAATACTCTTTAGAATAACTTGAAATTACCTTTTTATCCTTCCTTGATGATTTACTTGTATATTGCACCTATTGTGATTGTAATGGAGGATGGTAGTACTGCTTTAGTTGATGAATATTGACTGATTTATGGCTACTTTAAACTGAGACATTGATGAAAAGTTGAGCTTGTGAATAGGGGATGGGTTCGTTGTAGTAGTGGTTATGTGATGAAGTTGTGAGGATGACAATGTGCATAAAAAATTGTGCCCCATTATCTTAAATACTCTCATGTTCTAAGTTTTCTAATTGATTATTGTAGATGGCACCCAAGAAATCAACTGAGCCTAATTAGACCAAGCATCTAAGAATGGAAGAATTATCCTCCCTAGTCTTACCACATGGAAGTTCTAATGGATCTTCCAATGCATCGATAGGTCTCAGTGATGAGCATAGACATAACCATATGAAGTTTGTACAAAAGAAAACCATCAAGCCAAACTTAGTAGTAAATTGGAGTAGGATTGGTGAATATGGGTTGTCATATGCTATGAGGAGACTTTTAGAAGATGGAGCATGGCTTGAGTTATTCAGTCTAAGAGAGAAAACTTAAAAGGAGACCACTCCGATTTTCCTAGCATCCTATTTAGTAAAGTATGACTACATTGAGAACAAATTATTCAATGAAGTTACCTTCTATGCTTTTAGTAAATACCACACATATAATATGGAAAAATTCGTGGCCACAATAGGACTTTATACTAGAGCAGAGTTAGAAGATCCATCTTTTAGAGATTTACCTGTGTCATTACCCAAAGGAGTTACTCATAATAGGTTTTGAAGCGAGATCTTAACTAGAGGCACATTTAGGCCTTGCCACTTGAAAGCGTAAACTATGAAGAACAACAGTGCTAGGGTATTTCATTATATGCTGGTGAGGATTATCAATGCCGTAAAAAGAGCCTTAGGGCAGTTGCAAAACATAATATCCTCCCTTTGGACAGTGTTATTCAAAAATGTTGAGTGAATGTAGGCATGCTAGTAGCGTTTGGGTTTAGACACCAAACATTTACTAAGACCACCAGTGTGTACCCGGGGGCCATGATCACAAGAATCTTGAAAATTTTGAAACTTTAGCCAAAGAAGAATGCCCTAGCAAACATAGTAGTAAATTTCGAGCCATTACCCAAGATACCCTTCCCTTATTAAGGAGTGAAGAAAGTTTTAGATCCTAACATTGATGTGGAGGTCCCTAGAGCAGCACCTTATCCGCTTTCCTCAACCAACTTCTCAATGGGAACTTTAGCCAAGTTAGAGCGGGAGTTAGCTGATATCAAAGAAAATCATAAGACAATTATAAAATTTCTAAAACCATGGTTAAACACATGGGCATTGCTATTCCATCATGTTTTTGGGTCTCTCCTATAGTGAAGATCATCACCAACCATCCACCTTAGCACTACCTCTGACTTTAGAGATACAAGAATATCGTGCTTTAAAGCAGCAGGGACATCATGATGCTGATGAGGAGGAGGGAAATGGAGATGAGACTGAGGGGAAGTTATAGCATAGGTCATCTTCTAAGCAGTAGCAGGTTGCTCCTCTAGAAAAAAGCAGTAGTAGATCAAGATCTGAATCAAAGGGTAGTGAAGAGAGTACTAACAAAGAAGTTAGAGATGAAGAATAAGAAAATGATGGTGAGGATGAAAACAGTGAAGGGAACTCGCATAACTGATCTTGTAGATATATTTGTTGAGATTTCTTTAATGAACCTATGTAGTCATGTCTTCTTTCCAAAGACTCATAGTTTCTATGATTTGATTTTGGTCTTTCTTCTTTGTTTTGTTTTTCTTTGTTTCTTGTTAGTTTGTGGATGGTGCAATGGTTCGCTAGAAGGAAACTCAAAATGGAATTTGATGGATGTGTTGTTTAAACTTCAAATTAAGGGAGTGCTAGTTTTTGTATTTTATACTTTCTTTTGATCCCTTAACGCATGCCGCTTATCTATTTATATATAAAACATTGCAGACAATGTCTCCAATAAGTGTGGAGAAGGAAACATGTTGGCATGCTACTTCAAAATGATAATGAATTCCTATCAAATTTATTAGTTGATGAAGCAAGCTTTTTGGTATGGTGCTAATTCAGTTTTGACTTTAATTGAATTTTATACAAGTGTTGGAATAATGGATGTAATTGCATTTAAGATACTTATGAGTGTAAAATGTTTCTAAGGCTATGATTACAATGTGAAATCATAATAATGTAGTTTTACTCATTATTTAATTTAGAATTATGCATTTTAGTTGCATATGACTGTAATTTCAAGTTGTTCAGTGGTATACTCTCAAAATTTACTAATACCATTAATTGGCATGAAGAGAATATTTGAACTGAATTTACCATTAGTGCAAAGTTCAAATGATACTAATCACTTGATGATCTCTCCAAACTTGTTGTTTTTCTTTTAAAATTTAAAAAAAAGGAGCAAAATCCCAAGTTGAAGTGATTGAGGTTCGATGGGGCCCCTTTTAAACCAAGTCACCTAAGGTCGTCTGGCCTGGGATCAACTGACCAAGGGTATCACTTTTAACATAAAGTGTTCAATGCGTCTTATAACTTGAATGAGTAAGCCTGATGGACGCCCTTTTTAAGGGAACAACGTCTATTAACTCAAGTGACAAATTCAGGATTATCAACTAAAAGTTTGTTACATGGGTTGTATGATTCTATCTTCAAAAAGAGAGAGAGAGAGAGAGAACAATAAAGGAGCGAAAGTTAGTGCATATGTTGATGTCCATGCTTTCACTGGGGG
This sequence comes from Combretum micranthum, assembly GCA_024138025.1. Classification (NCBI taxonomy): domain Eukaryota; kingdom Viridiplantae; phylum Streptophyta; class Magnoliopsida; order Myrtales; family Combretaceae; genus Combretum; species Combretum micranthum. The sequence goes on along the minus strand of JAMXBD010001090.1, from coordinate 206,131 downwards.
ATTTAACTTAAGGTTAGTAGTAGTGATTAAACTAAAATGAATAGCATAAAAGAGGAAGTATCTAACTACTCCTTATTTTTACTTGTGGTTATGTTTTTACTTCTATGTTGGAAATCTAACCTAAACAATGAAATTTAAAGCTAATTTACTATGACAAAACTCGAAAACATAGCCTAAGGAACTAAACAATTAAGAGTAGACAACATGAAATCCTTCAATTCCAGCAATAAAAAGAGTTAGCACTTGATTGCCCTATGTTTTCATTTATTTTATCAACTTCTTTCTCAATGACAAGTAAGGCTTACGTGTGGGAAAGTTTGATGGTTATAAATTATTTATGATTTCCTTAGGATGTTAAGGATAATTTAATACTTATTTAGAGAAATTATTTAGAATTGATACTTAACTATCATAAATATTCTTTTCAGGTGATTTTTGGAACAACTCAAAACAAATTATCCATGTAAGAGCAAGGGATCAAGTCAACTATGGATGATCATGGGTGTTATAACAAGTAACAGACTCCATATAGAGATTTGAGGCCCATCATGCCCATTATCATGAAGAAAAGAGGACACAACAACCACAACGGGGTCCATGATGCTTGTTACAAAGGAAGAAAAGGATGATAAGTGATCATTGCGGTTAATATCATAGGCTTGATGGTTTGTTGATGAAGTTTGAAAGGCATCCAGTTAATAACGTGCGTTATAGTGAAGTTATGTTGATCAGAGATGATCACATCCTCCATCACTCCCATGATAAAGGGTGTGATCAACCCTATTTACTTATTTTAAAGAGTTTAACCGATGTTTGTACGGGGGCACATATGAAACTTACTTAGAAGGGTTATGTTCGAATGGGTATCAAAGTGGGAGTATAAGTAGCTTGTAACCTTTAGGATTAGAGGAGGATTTGCACACACATTACTTTAAGCATTCATTGTGTTCATTAAAATTAGAATCACAGTAGAGAAAGTGTCACGCCCCAAAGGGTATCCTAAACGCGACAATCCGCTATACTCAATATTAAAGCTTAAGTATGACTACCTCCATCATCCCATAAGCTTTGATACCAGGTGTAAGGCGTACGTTCACGATCATAGCAGACAAACCTTGAAACAAGTTGTTTAAGAAGACATTCATATAGCAGTTTAAGAATGGAAATCATAACATAATAACTTGCAATAGGAAATTATGTAAATGTCAAAATCATCAAAGGGGCATACCCCCACTAAAAGATATAGTTCATCATATAGACTAGTGAAGCCTAAACAAAATAATTACAAGGAGATTTACTTATAAGTCTAAGTCTACATCTAGTCTTTAACTTCTTCCATAAACTCCTTAAGACAAAAGGTAGTACCTAAGAGAAATACCCCTAGGCTTCAACCATAAATGGGAAACTGCAAGAGATATCTATAAGGGAGTAAGCTTATTCGCTTAGTGAGAATTAAATCTACAATTAAAGCACTTAACAATCAATAATCAGCCAAGTTGTTTAATCAAGTATATAAGATACAAGCAATCATGTAAGCAAACAATACATACGATTTTTCGAGAATCATATGTCTGAATGGATTTATCCCTTCATTCGGTGGTTAGGTGTTCCGGGCAACAAAGCCATAGTTCGCAAATGATATTTTTGTAGTTTTGTAAAGATTCCCACCAATCGCTAAAATGTAGTTGATTCGGGTGCCAACAGACCATTTAATTACAAAATAATTTATGTCATAGATGATTATTTTGGGTCATCGACCTCATTACTATGCCCTTGTCCCACTAAAGGTATAGTAAAAAATGCAAGCAACTCACTACGTATCATGCATATATCATTTAATTTAAGTAATCATGGCATAATATTAATCATTTAATAAGTAATCACAGAATTTGTAGACAATCAATACTAAACTAAATCATACAATGATTAGTTAACAATTTTTGTCTCGATATACTTATCATAATTTCAACCATGTAAATAAAATACACATGCTTTCATATTTTATCTTTTCCTAAATCTGGTGTCACTAAGCTACAAGCAAATACATAAGTATAATTACGAGAATTTAAACTCACTCGGCTATATCAAAAGCTCCTTAGTCGAAATAGTCCTGCAGGTGGGGTAGCTCGGACTCCACATCATATATACAAAAGAAATATCCGAAATGAGTATTTCTTAGAAGATCTACTTAAACTTGTAACTCTATTCCACTAAGTTCGTCAAAATTCGCATAGAGTGAAATTCCAACTTAAAATGGCTATAACTTGCTCATTTTAACTCGGAATTTCACATATTATATACCGATTTCTACCTACTCGAAAATATCTATTCATTTATAAGGTTATTTCCTACATATAAGGTCATTTGGGTTGCTAAACACCTCGGTACAGATTTAAAACGAATATTTCCAAATTTTTACAAACAATTTTCCAACTCAACTTTATTTGAAAATCATTTAGCAAAATTTAGATATCTATATATATAATATATCATATATATAATATGATTGAAAAATCCTTTGGATAGTGTTTATGTATGTAGGAATTGTGTAGAAAAATTGGGTAGTGAAAGAAAGAAAAGAGAGATTTTGGGTAGAGAGCATTTGAGAGATTTTGGAAGAATTTTAGTAAGGTGAATAAGTGTGTGAAAGAATTGGAGGGAGATGGGGTATTTATAGAATTTTTGGAGTGAAAATTGTATGAATTAAATAAATTGAAAAAGAAAATAAATGTGTATGTGTGTGAGGGAGATGGTGGCCAATGTGATTGAGAGGAAGCGAGAGAGAGTTTGTTTTGTTTTGTTTTGTATTTTTGTTAATTAAAAGTAATAACATGTAAAGTTTGATGTGAATGAAGATGCATGAGAAAAGTAAAAAGTAGATATTAGGTATGATAAAGTGTAGAAATAGGCGTAGAAAAAATAAAGATAGGTGAATAGTAATGAAAAATTTAGATAGTACTATGAATAGTAGATAAGACAAAAATACCGGTAGTAAAGAAAATACGCGTGATTAAGCTATATCTGATATTTTTAGATACCAAAAAAATTATAAATTAATATTTTTGAAATCCTTGTATTTTTACGAGTTTATTGGTATTATCGAAATGTTTTTTCCATCGGGGGTTCAGAGTACGGTTTTCGAAAACTGATCCGGTTTGGATCTGAAAGACATAAAAAATTATCGAACCTGATATTTTTATGCATCCTTATATTATTGCGGACTATTATCTACTACTATCTCGGTTTCGTTATTTTGAGATTAGGAACACTAGATTGCCGGATCTAATATATTAGAGTTTGATACATATTTGTTGCCCTTAGGGTTTCTGGTTGACTTCCGGTTTATAGTTTGAACATAACCATAGCATAAAATCTAGGAGATTACAACCTACCCTTTTAAACAAAGTTTTGTTCTCAAAACTTGGAATTCATACCTGATTCTCCAAACAAGCTTGGGTATTTCTTTCGAATCCTCGACCTCCCAAGTGGCTTCCTCATGAGAACAATTTCTCCATAGTACCTTGACATACCGAATCTCCTTATTTCTGAGCTTCTGAACTTTATGATCCAAAATCTGAATGGGGTGTTCCTCATATGTAAGGTTTTCCCCTCAACTGTACCGGTTCTAGCTCCATGATTCTATCAAGATCTAGTACATGTTTTCTCAATACCGAAACATGGAACACATTATGTATACCCGACAAATTTGGTGACAACGCTAAGATAAGCCAAATAACCAATCCTTTTTATTATCTCCAATGATCCAATGTATCTTGGGCTTAGCTTTCCTTGTGCTCGAACTCGGTGTATACTTTCTATTGGGTGAACCTTTAGATATACATGATCTCCGATTTCGAACTCAAGAACTCTTCGTTTTTTATCCACCCAATGCTTTTGCCTGTCCTAGGCTTCCTTCATTATTTGTTGGATAATCCAAACTTTACTCACTGCATCTTGAATTAGATCGGGTCCAATGGCTAACTTTTCCACATCATCCCAAAACAAAGGTGACCTATACTTTCGTCCATGTAGGGCTTCGTAGGGTGGCATCTTGATAGTCGAATGATAGCTATTGTTATAAGCAAATTCAACCAAAGGTTAGTGTACTTCCCAACTTCCTTTCAATTCCATAACACAAGCTCGAAGCATGTCTTCCAAAGTATGGATCATCCGTTCTGACTTTCCATCAGTCTTTGGTGATAAACGATGCTAAAATACAACTTAGTTCCCATACATTTCTACAGACTAGTTCAAAACTTTGATACAAACCTCGGATCTTTGTTTGATACTATTCCTGTTGGAACTCTATGTAGCCTTAAGATTTCTCTTATATACAACTTAGCTAACTTATCCATTGCATAGGTCATATTCATTAATAAAGTGTGCCAACTTCGTAAGTCGATCCACTATGACCCATATAGCATTATGTCTAGCTAGTGTTCGGGGTAATCCACATACAAAATCCATTGTAATTTAATCCCACTTCCATTCCAGTATTGCTAATGGTTTTAACAATCCTCCCGGCCTTTGATGTTTCACTTTAACTTGTTGGCATATAGCACATTTCACCACAAAGTCTGCCACATCTCTTTTCATGCCATTCCACCAATAGTGACCCTTTAGATCTTGGTACATCTTTGTTCGACCAGGGTGCATGGTATATCCCGAGTTATGGGCTTCTTCCATAATTTCCTTCTTCATCTCTTTGTCATTCGGGACGCATAACCTTCCCTTTATCTTGACTACTTCCCTGTCATTGACTTCAAAATCTGAGTATTTTCCCTCTTGAACTTCTTGTTTTATCCTTTGAATCACGTCATCGTACCGATGTGCCTCCTTGATCCTTTCTATCAAAGTTGGTTCCAAAACCAACTTTGAAATCTCCATCTTTACATCTTTTCCAATGAACTCAATGCTTAACCTTTCAAATTCCTTAATCAATTCCTTTTTATGGGTTAGCAATGCAGCGACTTCCCCATGATTTTTCTGACTTACTACGTCTACTACTGCATTTACTCTTCCCAAGCAATAGTTGATGCCGAGATCATAATCCTTTATGAGCTCCAACCATCTTCTTTGTTGCATGTTTAACTTCTTATGTGTGAACAAATATTTAAGGCTCTTATGATCTGTATAAGTCTCGCATCTTTACCTACAAAGATAGTGTCTCCACAACTTGAGTGCAAACACTACAGCAGCCGTAATTGATGCGAAGCATAGGCGATTACCTTCTCTTCTTCCATCAACACACATCCAAGACTATTTCTTGATGCATCACTATATACCGTATAAGGCTTTTCTGGGTTTGGCGAAACCAAGATTGGTACCGAAACTAGCCGTCGTTTAAGCTTTTGAAAACTTTGGTCTCTCTTGTTCGTCCACACAAGCTTTTCATTCTTTTGGGTTAGTTGCGTCATCAATCTAGCTATTTAGGAAAAGTCATTTACAAACTTTCAATAATAACCAACTAGACCCAAGAAGCTCCTCACTTCAATTAGAGTCCTTGGCAGTTTCAACTCCATTACCGCTTTAATCTTTTATAGGTCCATAGATATTCCTTCCTCTGATACCACATGACTCAAGAAAGAAATCCGATCAAGCCAAAAATCACACTTTGACAACTTAGCATATAACTTATGCTTCCTCAATATTTGTAATGCCATTCATAAGTGTTCCTCATGTTGCTCGTGCATCTTTGAATAAACAAGAATATCATCCATGAACACTATAACACTTGTCCAGAAAAGGCTTGTACACTCGATTCATTAAATCCAGAAAAGCAGCAGGTGTATTCATCAATCCAAAAGACATCACCAAAAACTTGTAGTGTCCATATCTTGTTCAAAATGTCGTCTTTAACACATCTTCGAGTTTGATTCTTAGTTGGTGATATCCCGAACGCAAATCAATGCGTGAGAACACTATTTCTCCTTGCAATTGATTAAAGAGATCATCAATTCATGGCAACAGATATTTATTCTTGATGGTGACCTTATTGAGTTCTCGATAGTCTATATAGAGCCTCATAGATCTGTCCTTCTTCTTAACAAATAACACTGGAGCTCCCTAAGGTGAGACACGTAGTCTAATGAATCCTTAGTCTAGCAACTCTTGTAGCTGCTTTTACAATTGCTTGAGCTCTACGAGTGCCATACAATATGGTGCCTTTCATATTGGTTCTGTGTTTGCCATTAACTCGATCTTGAAATCGATCTGTCTCTTTGGTGGTAATCCAGGCAACTCCTCCAGAAAAACATCCGAGAACTCATTAACAATGGGAATGTTCTCCAAAATAGGCTCCTCTTTTCCCATTTTCTCATTATCATTGTAACTATCGACTCCATTGTCCTTTCCTTCTATCAACTCAAATGGGTATAATTCTATTTCTTTTGAAACCATCAACTCTCCAACAAATGTTTCCTTTTCTCCTTCTTGACCCAAAAATTCCACTTTCTTATTCCGACAATCAACCTTAGCCTTTGTAAGAGATAACTAACTCATGCCTAAGATCACTTCATACTTAGTCATTTCCATCACTATGAAATCACAGTTGGAAATACGTCATTGTATCATCAATGGACAATTTTTCAACATCTCTTTTGTTGTCACAACACTTCCTATAAGGGTTTTATCCTAAAACAAGAGGTGGTTGCAGTTATAGGTAGTCCGGTCTCCATAGCCAAGCTAGGCATGATAAAGGAATGAGTCACTCCATAATCAAAAAGGGCATAAGCATTTTGATGAGTTACTTGTATTTCTCCTGCGTTTTAACATGGGGATTACTAAAATCCTATTCCACAATCCTACTTATTTATAAATCTACAGCTCACATACATATGTTATCTCTTATGCCGTATGAAAGAAAGAACAAAACAACTTAGGGTTTAAGGCTAACTTGTGACCAGGTCATAGCTGAAGTCCTCATCCTCCTCGAGGGCAGCCAACTCTACTCCTTCCTCTTCCATCTCCTCGCACATCCATTATCCTTCCATATTGTAAATATGGAATCCAGGCATTAATGATCCAGCTCGTTTCCCATTCCCGCTTCCATTTTCAAAACTTGCTTGGGCAAATCCGCCAGATGATCTAGCTAGGGCATTCTTCCTCTAAGGGCACTCACTGACAAAATGCCCAACTTGCTTGCAAATATAGCAAGTATTTATCGATTTCTTCGGGCACTCGAGCATCTTGTGACCTGGGTCTCCACAGAAATATCACTTTTCTTGCAGTTTGGGGCACCTCTTTGGACAGTGCATCCCTTTGCACTTCCAACAGCTAATGGGTTTTGGTGTGACCTTTCCACTATTAGCATTCCCTTTGAAGCTGCCAATAGGTCGAAACCTCTTCTATGGGTATGCGAAGCTCGAACCCTCATAAAATATTTGTCCAAAGACAGGTGCTTTCTTTTCCGTATTTTTTGCCTTCCTTTCCTTGGCTCCTTCGATAGTCCAAGCCCTTTCAACTAGTTCTTTGAAAGAGCTTATATCGAATTCTTCCAACTTAACACGTAGCTCCTCATCCAAACCACTTAAGAAGACTTGTCTCTTGAGTTCTTCGCTATACTTATAGGAATCCAGTGCATACTGTAGCAATCGACTGAATTTGGTCTTATACTATTCCACGGTCCTTCCCCTTTGAGCAATATGCTAAAAATCAGCACTATATTGAACCCTCAGACTTCCAGGAAAAGAGTTCTCCAGGAACTCTTGTCGGAACATTTCTTACGTCACGGATGGCATTAATTCATGTCTCTTAGACTCCTACTAGACTCGAACATTGAGATGAAGCATATAAGTGCTAAAGGAAATCCTCAAATGATGAGGCACTTCGAAGGCATCAAATGATCTCTCAATCAGGGCTAACTAGTCTTCAGCTTCATCTAGCTTCTTAAAAGCTCCATCAAAACACCAATTACTCTTAATGAACTCGAATAAAGAGTTCCGGTGTAGTCTGGGTGGTGGCAGCGGTGGCAAAAGCACAGTTTGAGATTGTGCACTTTTCGGAGTAGGCACTTTCATTGACGCTTGTGGGGCGGCTTGTGGTGGAGGTGGTGCAGGTGCTTGCACATTTTGCCTTAGAGCCTCCGACACTTGTGCTTGTTGTCCTAGCATGGCTTGCAAGTTTACTTGCGAGTCAGCAACAAGTGGGTTTTGTGGAGGTGCAGCAGGTTGGTTTGCTTCTTCCTTGGGATGGTTCGAAGCACTTTGCTCTTGGAGTCTTCTCCCTCTTCTTCGGCTATTTAGATTTTACTTTTTGTGAGCTTAATCTTTTCAATAGGTTTATTAAGTCTTTAAACGGATATAACAGAAATCACGAAAATTTATCGCATACAATTATAATCTTGAAATGAAAATTCATGAAATAGATAAGGAAATTTAAATCAATATTGAAATCCCCATAAAACTTCTTCATTGAAATAAGAAATGGGTACAAGACCCTTACGTAAAGGAAATCAAAACATAACACCATCCGACAACATTACAAGGAAAAACACAAACAACACCTTTCCATAAAGCATAAAAATCTAATCTACCCGACCTAACATTCTAGGCCTCTTACAAAACTTTCTATTGGACTATATGGGTAAGCTCAGGTCAAACTCTTAACTTCCTTCCTTCCTTCCTTCCTTCCTCTTTCCTTCTTCATCCTTCTTTCTTTCTTTTTGCCAATCCTCACGGGGATGGTGCATCACCCGGGTTTCTACTTGACGAGCCCCTCGACCTCTTTATAAAGTTGCGTAAATATTAGTGTACAGTCATTCTTCTTTTCCTTACAACTTCCTTTACCCTCTCAGGTAAGTCGACAATCACATTTTCTCCAAGTATTCCATTGTCCTTAGAGAACAATATCTAGTTGAGTCGAGAATCCATTTCTGAGGCATGCTGTGGGGTCGGTTCCCGAGATATACTTCGGCTACCACGGGAGTACTCACTTTGCTCATAAGCATTCCTCCACAAGCAGGGTTCCATTGTGCCATCTTCGGATTCGACATGCATGATTGGGGATTGGATGGTGTGGCATCAACCTCCATTTTTGGGGTAGTTTCTCGATTTCTAGCTGTCAACTGAGCCTGTCGCTCCTCATATTGTTGTCTATTTCCATGAGGGTCATCTTCCTCTTCGTTCCACCACCGATCTTCCTAGGGTATGGTAGATTCATTCTCTGCCAGCGTCTCTTCCAAATCTTCCTCCAGATCTTTTTTGGGATCCTCTTCGAGGACTTCCTCTTCTTCTTCTTTAACATCCTCTTCCGGTTCTCCTTCCTCAGCCTCGCCGATCTAATGTCTACTATAACTTCATCATCTGCAAGTTGAAGTTTCGTAAGAGATGTTGGTTGAGGTTCTTCATTGCTGGGTGGCTTGAGAATATTCTGGTACATACCATGCCAATAGAAGGCTCCTTCACAATCAGCATTACACCATTCGTTGTGGTCTTTCAACTCATCATGAGCATAGACGAATAATGGTCCAATTTCCTTCTAAGTCTGGAAATCGAGAAAGGTAGATACTCTTTCTTTCCTTAACACAAAAGTCACTTCTTGGAGCATGGGCTTATGGTTGGTGAATAAAGTGATGTTCTTGATGGCGTAGATCAATTCTAACTTTGACCACTTCTTCCTCCTAAGGGGGCAATATCTTATTGTCTCAATAACCTTGGCCCATTCGGCGTATTTCAACCCTTTCTTCCATAAAACAAACATCTCCTTCAACGACTTGGGTCTTCCCGCTAAAGCAAACTCTTTCCAAAGGACCCTAAGTCTCAGTCCATAATTAACAAGGGTCTCATTGGGTTATTTTCGGAATTTCTAGGCTTCCGAGCGGGCTTCTCCTAAAGATATCTATTCACAATAGAAAAGGTATTAGAAAACTTATTCTACCCATGCTAAACTATCTAAGTCTTTCTTATTTTCATTCTACCTATTTTCTTCTTAAGTCCATTTCTATTGTTATGATCTAAAATTCTTAACCATGCTTTGATACCAACTTAAACTGTCATGCCCCAAAGGGTACTCTAAATGCGACAGTCCACTACACTAAATATTAAAGCTTAAGTATGACTACCTCTGTCATCTCATAAGCTTCAATACTAGGTGTAAGGTGTACATTCACGATTATAGCGGACCAAATTTGAAACAAATTGTTTAAGAAGACATTCATATAGTAGTTTAAGAATGAAAATCATAACAAAATAACTTGCAATAGGAAATTATATAAAGGTTTTACAATCATCAAAGGGGCATACCCCCGCTAAAAGATATAGTTCATCATATAGACTAGTGAAGCCTAAAAAAAATAATTACAAGGAGATTTAATTAGAAGTCTAAGTTTACATCTAGTCTTTAACTTCTTTCAAAAACTCCTTAAGCGAAAAGGTAGTACCTAAGAGATATACCCCCGGGGCTTTAACCATAAATGGGGAAACTACAAGAGATATCTATAAGGGGGTAAGCTTCTTCACGTAGTGAGAATTAAATCTAGAAGTAAAGTACTCAACAACCAATAATCAACCAAGTTGTTTAATCAAGCATATGAGATGTAAGCAATTACGTAAGCAAACAATACATACGATTTTCCGAGAATCATATACTTGAATGGATTTATCCCTCTATTCAGTGGTTAGGTGTTCTGGGCAACGAAGCCATAGTTCGCAAATGATATTTTTGTAGTTTTATACACATTCCCACCAGTCACTAAAATGTAGTTGATGCAGGTGCCCACACACCATTTAATTATAGACAATTTAAGTAATAGATGATCATTTTGAGTCCTTGACCTCAATATTATGCCCTTGTCCCACCAAATTTATAGTAATGAATGCAATGTGACTCATTACGTGTCATGCATGTATTATTTAATTCAAGTAATCATGGTATAGTAGTAATCGTTTAATAAGTGACCATAGAATTTGCAGACAATCAATACTAAACTAAATCATACAATCATTAGTTAATAATCCCTGCCTCGATATATTTATCATAATTTCAACCATGTAAATAAAACACATGTGCTTTCATATTTTATCTTTTCCTAAATCTAATGTCACTATGCTACAAGCAAATACATACGTACAATTACGAGAATTTAAACTCACTCGGCCATATCATAAGCTCCTTGGTCAAAATAGTCCTCTGGGTAAGGTAGCTCAGACTCCACATCACCTATACAAAAGAAATACCCGAAATGAGTATTTCTTAGAATGTATAGTAATGAATGCAATGTGACTCATTACGTGTCATGCATGTATAATTTAATTTAAGTAATCACGATATAGCAATAATCGTTTAATAAGTGACCATAGAATTTGCAGACAATCAATACTAAACTAAATCATACAATCATTAGTAATATAATCCCTACCTCAATATATTTATCATAGTTTCAATAATGTAAATAAAACACATGCGCTTTCATATTTTATCTTTTCCTAAATCTAGTTTCACTATGCTACAAGTAAATACATAAGTATAATTACGAGAATTTCAACTCACTCGGCCATATCATAAGCTCCTTAGTCAAATAGTCTTCTGGGTAGGGTAGCTTAGACTCCACATCACCTATACAAAAGAAATACCCAAAATGAGTATTTCTTAGAATGTATTAGTAATGAATGCAATGTGACTCATTACGTGTCATGCATATATAATTTAATTTAAGTAATCACGGTATGGCAGTAATCGTTTAATAAGTGACCATAGAATTTACAGTCGATCAATATTAAACTAAATCATACAATCATTAGTTAATAATCCTCGCTTCGATATATTTACCATAATTTCAACCATGTGAATAAAACATATGTGCTTTCATATTTTATCTTTTCCTAAATCTAATGTCACTATACTACAAGTAAATACATAAGTACAATTACGAGAATTTAAACTCACTTGGCCATATCATAAGCTCCTTAGTCAAAATAGTCCTCTGGATAGGGTAGCTCGGATTCCATGTTATCTATACAAAAGAAATACCTGAAACAAGTATTTTTTAGAAGATCTACTTAAACTTGTAACTCTATTCTACTAAGTTCGTCAAAATTTTTATAGAGTGAAATTCCAACTTAAAATGGCAATAACTTACTCATTTTAACTCGGAATTTCTCATATTATATACTGATTTCTACCTACTTGAAAAGATCTATCCATTTATAAGGTTATTTCCTATATATAAGGTCATTTGGGTTGCTAGACATCTCGGTACATATTCAAAACAAATATTTCCAGATTTTTGCAAAACAATTTTCCAACTCAACTTTATTCAAAAATCCTTTAGCAAAAGTATAGCTATATATATGATTTAAAAATCCTTTGAATATATATATAAGCTCACTTTATATGCAAAAATTCTAATGGTAGTGTCTCAACGATTATTTTCGTAAAAAAATTCATTTTGAAGTGTTGAAACTTAAACTTGACAAATTTCTTTTCAAAGTATTTTTAAGAAACTTTATATTTTCCTAAGTTATTATAAATGAGTATATTCTTATTTTATTTTCCTCATTCCTTTTTCCAGAACAAATAAATTTTCACTTAACCTTGGTCTTTTATAATTTTTACTTCTAGTAATGAAAGAACAAAATTACCAAAAAGTTTATTAAGTTGTTGATAACCTATTTATAAATTTGTGTTTAGAATGGTTTTAGAAAATGAATCATTTCCTCTTATACTCATGTTTATAACTCCTTAAAAATAATTTTTTTTTTCTAAACTTAGTCCTTTACTTCCTCTACCAATTTTGTTTGAAAAGAAATCATCTTTATTGATAAAATCCTTTGTTTTTTATCTTATCATATTCTTGTTGTTGCTTTGAAAATAGGATCCTCTTTAGAAACTTGAAAATTATTATTTTTGTAAGTGAATTTATAAATCTATGGGTTGATTTTATTTTAACTTTGAAAACTAGTCTGCTTCTTGTTTTTGTTATGGAGTTTGAAAAGAGATTAATTTTAAGCTTTTTGTGAAAACTTTCAATACCAACAAATTATTTTACTAAGACTTAGGTTACCATATTATGAAAAGAAAGTGTTTATGTCTTATATTTCCTTGGTAAAGCTATCTTTATTATTTAAGAAAACTCGTATTATTTCATTTTTATGTTGTTGATGGTAACTCCTTTATTTAATGACAAGTTACATAATAGAAAATTTAGTTTCAAGTTTCTTTATTAAAGAAAAATTCTACTTTAAATTTAATTGAGATAATATCATTATGTAGATATATGTATTGTCGGCATGTAGTATATAGATGATGAATATATGAGATAAGAGGCAATATAATATTAGTAAGCAATATAGCAATAATAAGCAAGATATTATAATTAAGTATTAGGAACCTTAACTTCATCAAGGTAACTCGGTCATGTATTGGGAGCTTTAACTTCATCAAGGCAACCCAATCAAGTATTGGGAGCCTTAGCTTCATCAAGGCATCCCTGGACTATGTCCTAAAAAAAAGAGAAAAAGAAAGAAAAGAAAAAAGCAATAATAAGCTTGTTAGTGAGTTAGTGAGCATTTATGCTCTAAATATATATATAGATATATATATAGATAGTAACATATAAATGAAGTTAGGTTAGAAGCATGATAATAACAATAATAAGATCATAATAGCAACATAATAGTAAAACAACATAATATGAAATTTATTCATGAACAAGAACAAAACATGAACATAGTATTGCTTCTATAACATTGGAATGTTTAAGAAACATACACCATGGTCATGTTAAGTTGCATGACATAGTAAAAAAAAAGGGGGGTAAGAACTTTTACCTAAAAGAGAGTATGAAAGTGGTAGCAGAAGAAAAGCTTGGATAGTATTTATGTATGTAGGAATTATGTAGAAAAATTGGGTAGTGAAAGAAAAAAAGAGGTGTTTGAGGAGAGATTTTGGAAGAGTTTTAGTAAGGTGAATGAGTGTGTGAAAGAATTGGAGGGAGATGGGGTATTTATAGAATTTTTGGAGTGAAAATTGTGTGAATTAAATAAATTAAAAAAGAAAATAAATGTGTATGTGTGTGAGGGAAAGGGTGGCCGGCGTGATTAAAAGGGGGAGAGAGAAGAGAGGTTTTTGTTTTGTATTTTTGTTAATTAAAAGTAATACGATGTAAATTTTGATGTGAATGAAGATGTATGGGAAAAGTAAAAAGTAGATATTAGGTATGATAGAGTATAGAAATAGAGATGTAGAAAAAGTAGAGATAGGTGAATAGTAATAAATAGTATAGATAGTACTATGAATAGTAGATAAGTCAAATTAATACCAGTAGTAAGGAAAATACGCATAATTAAGCTATATTTGATATTTTTAGATACCGAAAAATTATAAACTGATATTTTTCAAATCCTTGTATTTTTATGAGTTTATTGCTATTATCGAAATGTTTTGGCCGTCAGGGGTACCGGGGCATAGTTTTCGAAAACTGATCCGGTTTAGATCCGAAAGACACAAAAAATTATTGAATCTGGTATTTTTATGCATTCGTATATTATTAAGAACTATTATCTATTACTATCTCAGTTTTGTTATTTTGGGATTAGGAACATGGGATTGATGGATCTAATCTATTAGGGTTTAATATGTATTTGTTGACCTTAGGGTTTCCGGCTGACTTCCGGTTTAGGGTTTGAACATAACCATAACATAAAATGTAGGGGATTACAGAGAGAAAAGGGAAGACGAGTGAAATTACTATATCCAAGTGTTATATTTTGTAATTTTCTCAGGAAAACTCGATTGAGAAGATGGGAATTCGTTGTTCATGTCATTGTAAAGACTTCTGTTGTAGTAATCCACAGAAAGGGGTTTTCTTCTATCATCTTTTCTATGGATATTATGTTTATATTTCTACATTTCTTGCTAAATTGTTATCAAGTATGCGTAGATAATAGGGTTTGTTCATTAAAGTAACATAAATGGTTCTTAATTGCATCAAGTATCTAATTGTTAATTAGTTTAGTAAGTTGAATTAAATGAATCTTGGAATCAGTGTATGAGTAGCACAATTCTTAGTTAAATTTATTTGGAATGCATCAAGAGATGGTTCCATTGAATAGATCTAATTTACTGACGAATCGCTCATAGTGATAGAGATATCATCATGACATTTTTTGCATTCTCTCTAAGGAATTTAGTATGATATAGTCCTTTATGCAATATTAAGTGGCTGTTAAATTAGGAAGAGATTCCTCTTAGACACATTTATGGTTAGGTATGAATGATTCCGAGAAGAAAATTTGTATAGATGATGACTTCCTATAGATAATTAATGATTAGAAAGCTAATAGTTGAAAGTCATGTTAAGGAAATGAACAAATCTGATTGTTAATGTTGTATTATGTTATGTTAAAAAATGTAATTTGGTATAATTTCTAGCATTACATTAGTAGTAATAATTTAGCTATTCTTTTCATCGATCTGTTAGATAATAGGATGATTAAAAAGTACTAGTGCTTAAAATCATTCCTTGTGGAGATGACCCTATACCCTACTCTATACTACTAAAACGACAAGTACACTTGCCTATAAAGACCAAGTTAGAGTAAAAGATTAGGTTTATAAATTTTAAGACTCAGTAGCTCTAAAAAAGACCACTATATATAGAAATCTAGCATAGTCCTTGGTTGGTCTATTCTAACAGGCTCATTTTCTCTTGCACCTCTCCTTCTCAATTTCAGGGCCCAATCTATTTGCCATCTTCTCAAGAAAAAGTCTGAGTTTCTCTCTAACTATCCTCCTTGAGATCCTGCCTATGTGTTGAGGCTTTGGAGTAAAGGGAAGCAAAGGGTGAGATTGTCTCCTAGTCATAATCATATAGTTTTATCATGGTAAAGAATTAGTATACAACAGACCTTTATTAGACTAGACAAACTATCAACAAAAACAACTACATAAATTATGAAACAACAATAAAAGGACTAATGTACAACGAAAACATCTATATACAAGGAAAGAATAATGAACAAAAGAATCAAAGAATTAAACAAAACAAAACAAAAACTAAACAAACAAGCAAAACTATACAAAAGAACAATAAAAATTATACAGGCATTTTTTTACAAGCAAATAAAAGAATTATGTACAACAACCTAAAAATAGAACAAAATATCTATAAAATTTACATATATACAAACAAACAAAAACAAAAGGGGTTAGTGATATGAACAGAGAAAACAAAAACAAGATATTCACAAAAAGAAAATAAAACTATGTACAAGATAATATTTACAGAAAAACTAGGAATATGTATAAAAAAAAAACAAACAAAAAGCAAAAATATTTAAAGCACAAACACGAAGTTTAAATTTTCCAAAAAATTTAAAAAATTACTAGCAAGTTCTATCCAACTTCATTCATAATCACTGATATAGGTAAGTGCACCTACCAAAGTAGCATATAAAGTATTTAGTCATAGTCCTTAAGGATCTGTCGTGTCCTAAAGGGTACTCTAAACGTAATAGCCTGTCACACTTAGTATTAAAGCTTAAGTATGACCACCTTATTCATCCAAAAGCTTCGATACCAGGTGTAAGGCATACTTTCATGATCATAGAGGACCATACTTTGAAACAAGTTGTTTAAGAAGATATGCACAATAGCGGCTAAGAATGGAAATCATAACATTACAACTTAATCATAATATAAAGAGTCTTACAAATATCAAGGGACATTCCCCCATCAAAATATGTTTAGTTCATTAAAGTTTATCTTTCAAAAGAAATACATCGGAGTTTTCCTTAGAGGTCTAAGTCTACTTCTAGACTTCTTTCCAAAAGCTCCTGAATCCAAAAGATGGTACTTAAGTGAAATAGCCCTAGGCTTCAGCCATAGATAACGATGCTGCAAAAGGTATCTGAAGGGGTATAAGCTTATCTACTTAGTGAGAAATATTTCCACAATAAAGTACTTATACAACTAATAATCAAACAAGTTAATTAATCAAGTATATGAAATGCAATAAGTACGTGAGCAAACAATACACATGATTAATTAGAAATCATTTGTTGAATGGATTTACACTCTCCATTCGAGTTTAGGTGTTTCGAGCACTAAAGATCGTTGCTTTGCAAATAAAGATTTTGTAGTTCATTCAAGCCACTACTTTTCGTTAAAATGTAGTTTAATCGGGCTACTACTCGTCATTAATATGTAGTTCATTCAAGATACTACTCGCCGTTATACAGATTTCAGGTCCCTATTTACCTCACTACTCTGCTCTTATCCCACTAAGTATATAGTAATGAATGCATGTGACTCACTTCATGATATGCATGAGTTCATTTAATTAAGTTCTTTAAGCATGATAATACGTATCTTTATTGGCGATCATAGAATCTTGTAGACACTTCACTATAATACTAAAACAACCTATGATTATTAACAATTCAAGCCTTGATATACTTAATATAATTTCAAGAAATAATATAAGGCACATGCATTTTCCCTTTTTATCTCTTCCTAATTCAAATGCAACTATTCTACAAGCAAAATGATAAGTACGAAATGTAGGAAACAAACTCACTCAGCCATAGCGTGGTAATCCTCTAGTCGTCATAATCGTCCGGGTAAGGAAAGTCGCTCTCCACATCACATAAACAAGAGAAATACCCAAAATGAGTATTTCATGGAAATTCTACTCAAACTTGTTAATTCTATCATACTATGTTTGTCAAAATTCGGATGGTGTAAAATTCCAACTTAAAATGGTCATAATTTGCTCATTTTAACTTGGAACTTCACATATTATATGTCGTTTTCTACCTACTCGAAAATGTCTATCTATTTCTAAGGTTATTTTTTTTCATAAAAAGCCATTTAAGTTCCAAAAAAGTTCGGTACATAATAGATATGTAATTCCCAGCCATAGAAATGAAAATTTTCTAAGCTTTTCCTCATCCAAAAATCAACAAGCAAACTTATAGATATTTATTGTCACACCGCAAAGGGCATCCTAAACGTAACAGTCCGCCACACTCAATATTAAAGCTTAAGCATGACAAGCTTAGTCATTCCTAAAAACTTTGATATTAAGTGTAAGGCGTGTTTTCACAAATTTAGAGGATCATACTTTAAAATATGAAGCTTAAGAAGATACAATAACAAATTAAGAAAAAGGAATTCATACTATTCATTCATTCATAATAATTGTCTTACAAGTCTTAGGGGCATTCTCCCGCCAAAATAACTATCATCTATTACAAGAAATTTCTATGAATTCTACATCCCAACTAATGCTAACTTCATCTAAAAGTTCATTAACCATAAAAGGGGAAAATACCTGGTTATAGGGTCCACGTGGCCTCAACCACAAATAGTTAAACTGCAAAAGATATCTATGGGGATATAAGCTAATAAGCTTAGTGAGAATTATTTTCATAGCAAATTCTTTATGTAGTAAACATTCGGACAAGTTATTTAAGCATCCAAGAAAAATGCAACATTCAGACGAGTACTTTTTCTTAAGTTATGCTTTCAATCATTATTGCCAAGCATATTAAGTCTACTCAAGTTGAGCCATGCCTTCAGATTACCATAAACCATTGGTTTGATTCCATGTCGCTAAGCAGTCGCTTTCGATCATAGCCGCCAAGTGGCTTTCGACCATGCTACTATCCTTTTCACCTAAAGATAATAACCCTATGTAATGTGACTCACTTCATGGTATGCATGAATCAATTTATTTAAGATATCATAGCATCATTATTATCAACTTTAAGGTGATCATAGAATTTCATACATATCAAGTTCTATACTAAAACAAACAATTACTTACAATCAATTTCCGCCTCGATATTCATAGAATTCTTTCAACAACTTTTACATCCATATCAATTTATCTTTCCTTAATTCTAGTGTGACTAAAATACAAACATAATCAAGTATCATATTAAGGAAATAAACTCACGTTGCCATGGTGGTAAATATTCCAAAATGGATGAGTTGAACAAATAATCCACTTAGTCAAAATAATCCTCGGGATATGGGCATTCCTCCTCGGGATCACCTAGTCAAGAAAAATACGCAAAATAAGTATTTCTTGATAACCTTCTTGAAATTTGATAAAACTATGTCATAAGAACGTCAAAATTCCCATAGAAGATAATTCTAATTTAAAATGGCCATAACTTGGTCATTTAACTCGGAATTGCGCATATAATATACCGATTTCTTTCTAATCGAAAAGATTTATCTATTTCTAAAACTATTTTTATCAAACTAGGTCATTTAGGCTCCAAAACAGTGGTGATCAAATTCACCACAAATTTTCCCATCCCAAAAGCACTTGTTTCAAACATTAAATCATCCAAAAATTGCTTTGACAAATACTTAGTTATCTATATAGTTAAGAAATTCGTTTTTATCGATACATAGCTCATATTTCATCCATGCTCAAGTGTTTATTGTCCAACCAAAATTCTTTAGTAAAACAATGTTAGTTAAAAGTTTAGAAAACCATAAGAAATCCATTTTGTAAATCCTTTAAAATGAATATTTTGATTCTTTTGTTTTCAAAGGATTATTTTATGTTTATCTTACTATTTTTCTTAAAGACTTTATAATACTAATAAATTTCTCTATTTTCCTTTTAGGATTTTTCAATATCGGTGTCACTTTTCTTATTAGTTTTTCTATACAACTTTTCTTTGATCATTACTCGAAAAATCTTGGTTTGAAAACTCTTATTCCCTTTTTATGGGTTTTCCTTGTATTATGTTTTTATGGAAAACATTTTAGTACCAAAAGTCGTCTTCTTTCGGAAAACAATGTAATATAGAAATGATTAAAAAGCTTTTCAAAATAAAGGTAGCTTTGAACTTATAGTGAGTTCTTCCGAAAGTCTTGAAAAGAATATATTTACTTTTGTTAAATCATAAATTCTAAATTTCATATAGAACCATTCTTAGGTGATAAAATTTCCTTTTTGCAAAAGTATAATTGAAGCTTATAGGTTTGGACAACAATCTTTATGGGCATGATTATAAGAATAATAACAAGCAAATGTAACACAATAAATAATAAAGTCAAGTATTAGGAGTCTTAGCTTTCTCAAGGCTCCCGAGACTAAGAAATAGACTAGTCCCTAATAGAAAAGAAAATAAAAGAGAGAGAATTGTTTTGACTTGATGATGACAAGTCTAAGACTAGAGACTAGTCTTAAAACACCATAAAATAAATAAATTGCAAAGAAAGAAAATAAAGAAATTGCTTTGCATGAAATTAAATAGATTGCAAGTGAGCTTATATGCCCTAAAGAATATATATATATATATATATAATCATATTTAGTTAGATATAATAATAATCATAATTTGAACAAAGTAAAGTAACAACATAAATATATATAAATAGATATTCATGAACAAGAACAATACATGAATATAGTGTAACTTCCATAACATTAAGTTTTAGGAAACTCACACCATAGTCATGTAAAGTTACATGACATGGTAAGAACATATAAAGAAAAATTTACCTAAAAAGGATTTTGAAGTAATATGAGTTTTGTGTATGTAAAGAGGGTTTGAGAGTATTTTGGGAGAGGTTTGAAAGTGTGTGGAGAGAGTTTTGAGAGGAGAATTTTGAAGAGATTTGGTTGCGAATTTGAGGGTAGATGAAGTGTGAAAGAAGTAAAAGAGGAGGGGGATATTTATAGGAAAATGAGGAGTGAATTTTGTGTGATTTAAATAAAGAAAAATTGAAAAAGAAAATTGAGAGAGAGAGAGAAAGGGGGCACCGTCCTTGTGAAAGAGAGGGGAGAGAGAGTTTTATTTTTTGTGTTTTTGTTAATTAAATGTAAGAATAAATAAAGTAAATGTGATATAAAGTTATGGGAAAGGTAAAAAGTAAAGATAATAGGTATATAGAGTATAAGAGTAGGTGTTAGAAAAAGTAGGGATAAATAAATAGTGTAGAGTAGTAATGAATAGTATAATGTAAAGTAGATATGACTGATAAAGTACTAGTAGTAGGAAAATACGCATATAAATGCGATATCTACTATTTTTACTTACCGAAAAATTATAAAACTAATATTTTTGAAAACCTTATATTTTTACGATTCTAACTATATATCTAGAATATTTTTACTATTTCGGGCCTCATAACACCTTTTTCGAGAACTGTATCCGTTTGAATTCAAAACGGATTGCTATTTTGCTAAAATGATATTTTTAAGCTTCTTTATGTTATTACAAACTATTATACATACCAATCTCTTACTTACTCAATTAAGGTTGCGAACACGAGATTGCTAGACCCAAACTGTTACATCTAACTAGGGTTTTGTTGATTTTAGAGTTTCCAGTTGACATTTCGATTAAGGTTTAAGCTTAATCGATCACAAAACATTGAGGGTTTACATTTATATAGTTGAAAAATCCTTTTAATGCATATATAAACTCATATTATATGCATAATTCTAATGATGTTGTCTCAACAATGAATTTTAATAAAAACAACTTGTCTTAGGAGTTTGAAATATTGAAACTTTGACAATTTTTTTAAGTTGTTGGAAAGAAAACTAAAAACACTTAAGTTGTTATAAGTGGGTGATTTCTTATTATAACTACATTTCCTTAACTTTTCAAACATAAATTTATTTCTAAATATTTGGTCTTTTAAGTTATCTACCAACTTTTATTTCTTAAGTGGATTTTTATCTATTGAGTTGATTTTAACTTGGCTCGAAAAACTTGTCTAGCTCTTAGTTCTATTAAAATGTTAGTGATAATCTTATAAACAAGTTTTTAAGAAAAATTTGCGTAACAAAGAATTATCAACATTAAGGTTTAATAATACATTTTTAATTTAATGGTTTGAAAAAGATAGAGAAAAATGAAACTATTTATTTGAATCTTGAAGAAGTCTATAATATTAACACTTAAAAATTTATGATAAACTTGTCTAAATTTTTTAAGAGAATTTATTTAAACAAAGTCCTAAGTCTTAATGGAAATTTTTCCTAAGTAACAAAATAAATATTTAATTATAAGAAGTTTAGTCTTATTTCCTTTATTAAAGAAGGAACTTCTTTTATTTTATTAAGACAACAACAATATGATCATGCATGAATATGAACTTGTAGTTGAGTAACATGAACAAAAATAATTCATATAAAAGATGAAATGCATAGAAATTAAATAAACACACAAATAAAGGTTAAGTATTAGAAAGTCTTAGCTTCTATCAAGGCTTCCCGGACCTAAACATGGGCAAGTCTTTAAAGAAAATAAGAAAACAAATAAGAAAAATATAGGAGTCTTAGATTTTATTTCAAGGCTTTTCGAACTTATTGTTACGCCCCAATGGGTATCCTAAATGTGACAACCCACCGTACACAATATTAAAACTTGAGAATGACTACCTTAGTCACTCGAAAGCTTCCATATTGGTACAAGGCGTACGTTCATAACAAAGAAGATCAGTGGAGTCATTCATTTTAAGATAATGACAGTGGAACATTCAAGGCAATACTATTATAATTCATCAAAATAAAAGGTCTTACAACTTCCTACGGGGTATTCCCTTGATAAATCCCCACAATAACATAGTTTTACTAAGACAAATAGCTAAAATTAGAAGATTTTAAAGAAAATCTAATCTAAGTCTTCAAATATAATTTCTCTAAAGGCTTCCCAAAAGCATAGGTTCTACCCAGATAGTCAGGGTAGTCTCGAGTGCAAAAATAAAGATCCTAAAATTTCAGAAATTTATAGAGGAGTAAGCATAACTAGCTTACTAATATAATCCTTATGTAAAAGTACTCATAACAAACATTCAAACAAATCCATTAAACAATCATATGAAATGCAAACAACCATATGATCAAATAATATATATGACTATCTAGTTTCGTATGTATAACAGATTTACCCCTCCATTTTGGGTTAATAGGCTTTGAATGGGTCATAATCGACCTCCTTGAAATTTGTGCACATCTTGGGGTCTAAACAGCCGTACTATTAGTCTTAGACTTTCCTTCTTGGCTACACCATAAGTTTGTATTCCTGAACGTTCTAATTTCTCAAGATGTAGCTAGGCAACTTACCTTTCCGGTCCCACACTGAGGAGTAGTAGCAAAATGCAAAGATAATAATCTAAGTGATATGCATTTGCAATTTAGTTTTAAGGGATTTCCGATCCAACATTACTTCATTTAAGGCATTCAATCAATGTTTGCACATAGAGCAAAATTCAAAGAGGCAATTTATATTAATAAGTCAATCGAGCTCCGATATACTTATTGTTTATTAATTACACATAACAAATCACATACATAGTTCCTATGATAACTCGCATGCATATCAATTTTTATCTTTTCCTTATATCTAGTGCTCTATTTTATAAGTGCATGCACGAATACATAAAACGTAAAGAAAAACTCACTCGACCATGGCGATCTCTATCAGTCGAAATAATCATCAAGAAAGAAAAGATCTTAGTCCTCGTCACCTCAATAAAGAAAATACCCAAATGAGTATTTCATCCAAGTTCCACTTAAATTTTCTAACTCTATCTTATTAAATCAATCAAAATTCGGTTTCTTAAAATTCCAATTTAAAAGGGTCATAGCTTGCTCATTTTAACTCAGAATTTCGCACATAATATGTCGTTTTCTACCTACTCGAAAAAGGTATATCTATTTCTAAGGTTATTTTTATCATAAAAGGTTATTTAGGCCTCAGCATGATAGGGTACAGATTCACCACAAATTTCCTAACCTTTGAAAATACAATTTTCTGAACTTTTCTTCCTTCAAAAATCCTTAAACTAATATATAGATATGTATGTGGTTGAAAAATCTTTTCGATACATAAATAGACCCATATTTTATGCATGACTTCATTAGTGTTACCACAACAATTATTTTTCTTAAAACAACTAATTTTATAGGTTTGAAAAATTGGACTTTGAAAATCTTCACCTTAAATGGTTTGAAAAAGAACTATAATTCCTTAAGTCATTATAAATAAGTGTTTTCCTTTTATATCTTATTTCTTAACTCTTTAAAGATAATTTCAACCTTAAAATTTGATCTTTTATGTTTCCTACTAATTTTATTTGAAAAGAAAGAATTTCAAAATTTTCTTAAGTTGTTGATAATATCTAATGTTTTAAGTTTATCATCTCTATGTTCTCCTATCTCTTAGAAATGAGTTTACCATTTAGAAACTTACTTTCTTAAGTTATTGGCAAAATTTATTTCGCCAAGTGGATTTCTAAACTAGTGAGTTGATTTCTATTTTATCTTAAAAACTTGTCTAGTCTTAGTTTTAGTCATGAAGCAGGTAAAAACCCTATAAATAAGTTTTTTATGAAGAACTTTCATAATAAAGAATTATTAACTTTAAAGTTTTAAATCAAAATTTTCACGTTATTATTTTGAAAAGAGAGTGTGTATCTACTTAGTTAAATCTTTGAAGAAATTCACTTTGTTGATACCTTAAAGTTTCATGAGGAGCTTGTCTAAGTTTTTGAAAAGAATTTATTAAAAATAACATTTAAGTCCTTTGATGGAAAAATCCTTGCTAAGTGATAAAAATTTATTTTAGAAAGAGTTTAGTCTCATTTTATTAAAGAAAAACTCTTTCTTCCGTTTTGTTGAGACAAAATCAATATGTTCATGCATGAATGAGAGTATATAGTTATGAGAAAGATGGGACTATCAGAGAGAGATATAATAAGTAAATAATCATAATAATAAGATCAAGTATTGAGAGCCTTAGCTTCATCAAGGCTTCCCGAGATTAAGAATATATTAGTACCAAAAAGAAAAGAAAAAACATAATAATAAGGGTAATAATAATAATAAGATGTTAGGTTTGTGAGCACTTAGGCTTTAAGAAATATATATACATAAATATACATAATAACATATATAAGTTAGATTATAGCAATAATAATAATAATAACAATATAACAACAATAAAATAACATTATAACATATAGAAATTTTGTATATTAACAATAACAAAACATAAACATATTGTTGCTTTTTTAATGCTATGGTCTTAAGAAACATACATTATAATCAAGTAATGTTGCATGACATGAATAAGAAGATGGCTTAGAACTTTTACCTAAGGTAGGTGGTAATGAGTTTAGAAAATTTCTTAAAGAAAAATGGGTATTTTATAGAGATAGAAAGGAAGAAAGTATTTGAGAGGAAAATTATAGAGAGAGAAATTGAGAAGGGATTTTGATAGAGTTTTGTTAAGGTAGGAAAGTATGGGAAAAGAATGAAGGAGGGAGGGGATAATTACAGAGATTTAAAGTGAAAATTAGATGTAATTAAATAATTTGAAAAAAAATATTTGAGGGAAAAGAGACAGAGAGCATGGATGGCACATAAAGAAAAGAGAGGGAAGAGAGATTAAAAAATTAATTTTAGAAGAAAAGTGTAAGAGAAGTTTAGTAATATGTGATGTATAATTTTTATGAGAAAAGAAAATTATAAGAAATAGGTATATAGGTTGTAAGAATAGGTAGTACAAAAAGTAGAGATAATGAAGTAGTAATGAATAGTAAAAATAGTACTATGAATACTAGACTAGACAATTAAAATACCGATAGTAAAAAAAATATGTGTAAATAGGCTAATATGATATTTTTAGTTACCGAAAAATTATTAAACTGATATTTTTTAAATCCTTATATTTTTACAACTCTAATGGTATTATCGGAATATTTTCACTATATTGTTCATCGAGACGCCAATTTTAGAAATTGATCTTGTTCGGGTGCGAACCAAACTAAATTTTGACAAGTCTGATCTTTTTAAGTTTTCTTATATAATTTCGAACTATAATTCAAAATTATCTCATTTTTACTACTCTTAGGTTTCATGAGCGGGATTACCGAATCTAGATTCACTAGACTAAATATAGAACTAGGTTGACTTTAAGGTTTCGATTTAACTTCCGATTCTTAGGGTTAACTTATATTTATCAAAAAATCTAGGGGCTTACACTTAGATTATGGACAAGTTCAAAAAAAAAAATAAGAAAATTTGTTTTGACCTGTTAAGGACAAGTTTAAGACTAGAATGGCCAGTCTTAATAAATTGCATAAAAAATAAATAAATTTTAAGAATCCTAAGAGTATAAATAAATAAAAAGTTATGTCATTGAGCTTATAGGATACATAATTATAAAAGTTAGATTAGGAACAATAATAAAACATAGCAATATAACAACAATAATAATACTTGAACAAGTGTTGAACAAGACATGAACATATTGTTGCTTTCATGATTTTCACCCTTAGCATAATGGCCATGGGTTTAGAAAACATACAGTATGGTCAAGTTATGTTAACATAAACATGAGGAAGGTTTTAGGATTTTTACCTAAAGTTATATGTGGGTGAAAGAAGAAATGGAGTATCGATAGTTGTATGTGGTTGGTAGTTATAGGAAGCAGAGAGTGTTGGGAAGAGAATTTTCGATAGGGAATTTTGTGAAGAGAATTTAAGAGATTTTTGGTATGTAAATAAAGTGTGTAAAAGATGGAGGGAGATAAGGTATTTATAGATAAATGTAGAGGAAAACTATTAATTAAATAAAATGAAAAAGAAAAAAAAATTAGATAGTGATGGAGAGAGGGGCATTGGTTTTAGGAGTAGGAGAGAGAGATAGGTTGATTATTTTGTATTTTTTATAATAAAAAGTAAGTAATGTGTAAGAGATGAAAGATATAAAGTAGTATTGGAAATAGAAATTGTAAGAAATAGGTGTATAGGTTGTAAGAATAGATAGGAAAAAAAAATAGAGATAGAAGAATAGTAATGAATAGTGTAGAATAGTAACTTGAATAGTAGACATGATAAATCAATACCAGTAATAAAGAAAATACACATAAACAGGCTATATCTAATAATTTAGACATCGAAAAAATTCTAAAACTAATATTTTATGAATCTTTATATCATTACGAGTGTAGAGGTATTACTAGAATATTCTTACCGTTTCGTGTGTCCAGACCCTGCTTTCAAAAATAGATCCCGTTCGGGTTTGAAACAAATCAAATTTTGATGAATCTTAACTTTTTAATCTTTACTATTATTACAGATGATAATCTACAATTGTCTTAATTTTATTTTTTAAGGGTTGAGAGCATGGGATTGTTGGATCTAGATCCATTGGGGTGTATTATATAGTTGTTGATGTCGGTCCCAAAAAGATAGCCAAGAAGGGGGTGAATTGGTTAAAAAATTTACTTTTAAAAATTTTGAATAAATTTCACACCACTTGGTTATTCAACTAAAATGGCTTTGAAACTTTCTTAAAACAATAAACTTAGAAAATAAAAATTTTGAACAAAAATTCGGATCAAAATGATTTGCTGAAGCTCACGAAAAATCAAATATCAATTCAAAACTTTTTACTTTTAGAAGCCTTATGACTAAATCTCTAATTAAGAAAATATAAGTGAGTTACTCTCTAATCAACCTTCTGAGCATATATCACAGATATGAACAACAAATAAAATTGCATGAATTTAAAGAGAGATAAGGGAGTAGAGAGTGCAAAGCCGGATTATAGAGGTTCCGCCTTGAGCATCAATCCTCTCTTCCAGCTCCAAGCTAGAGTCTCAGTATTCCACACCGGTTGTGTTCTACTATCCAATTAAATCAATAAAGTTACAAGATGTTTTTGCCAATTCTCTTTGGCTACAATTCACTCATCTTGATTCTCCTAAGCAATCTATCTACTAAGCCTACTTGTAACTCTCAATCTCTCATCAAATGAATAAATCTAGATCAGAGGAAATAACGTATGGGTCCTCAAAATTTTCGAACAAAAGAAGATAAATGGAATGACAGTATATTTGCTCAAATCTGAGGGAAATTCGTGGTTCTTTGTTTTCTCTTGTTTTTCACGTGATTATGCTTGTCATACCCCAAAGGGTACCCTAAAGGTGGCGGCCCGCCACATATAATATCAAGGCTTAAGAATGACTACCTTAGTCATGCGAAAGCCTTAAAATTACATGTAAGGCGTCTAGCACTGTAATAGGAGACACTTTTGGGAAGCATAGTTTAAGCAAGTAAAAATGAACATACAAGAATCCAGAAATAAAACATATTATATCATTAATAACCAAAGGTCTATTGCATGATTTCTTAGGGGCACACCCCCGCTAATCCAAGGATCATGATAGTCTTTACAACATCTAAAATACTACATTAAAGATTTCAAAAGAATTCTAATCTATGTCTTTAAGTAGATTTCCTCCAAAAGCTTCAATGGAAAACTTACACGGATATGGGGAGGTCCCAAGCACAAAAATAGGTGTTCCTGAGAATACAAATATCTATAGGGGTGTAAGCTTATAGGCTTAGTGAATAAATCTGAAATATTCATACTCAAAGTAAATTATCAATCAAGTTTATTAGTCAAGCAAATGAAATGCAACAACCACGTGAGCATACAAGACATATGACTTTTCAGGAATCATATGTTGAATGAATTACGCCCTTCATTCGGGGTTGGGTATTCAGACCAATTACAGCCACAACTTTTAAAACACTTTTATAGTTCTTACAGGTTCCTATACGCCATAAAAAACTTGTAGTATTTACATGCTCCTACTAGCCATCAATTTACGTAGTTCTTACTGGCTCCTACTCGCCATTTACATGATATACAAATTATGTCTACCACCACTATTATACACTTGTCCCACCAATTGTATAGTAGTGAATACAATGTGACTCAACATATAAAGTGCATGAACAATTTATTAATTAAAGTCTAGTAGTTATATTTAGCTTCTTTCAAGTGAGCAACCAATTTCAAACACTCCAAGTTATTAATGTACATACAACTTTATTACAAACAAATCGAGTTTCGATATACTTAACGTTCTTTCAACATATTATCATAAAACTTCCATTTGATTTTTGTCTAACTTCTAGTGCAACTAATTTTTTACAAGCACAATCAATAGTATGAAAAATAACGGGGAGTAAACTCACACAGCCATGATGACACTTTTCTTGAAATGGATGAGTCGTTCGGGATTTCCACTAATTGTAATAATCCTCGGGATACGAACAATCCTCCTCGAGATTATCTAATCAAGAAGAATACCCAAAATGAGTATTTCATGAACTTCTATTCTTGAAGATTCTAAACTTTTCTTAGAATCGCGGTAAAATCGTATAAGAGGAAATTCCAACTTAAAATAACCATAACTTGCTCATTTTAACTTGGAATTTCGCTTATAATATATCGGTTTCTACCTACTCAGAAAGATCTACGCATTTCTAAGCTTATTTTCATAAAACTAAGTTGTTTGGGTCCGAAAAAACAGCGACCAGATTTACCACGAATTTGTAAAAACTTGAGTTCCTCCTTTTAAAATAAAGTTAACTTGAAGAGATAGATTTTCCAAATATTTTATAAGCTTTTGAAAGATATATACATATATGTAATGGCTCATAACAAATGTATGAAGTAAATGAAGTTGTCTTAATTTATGAAAAAGTAAAGTCTTGAATGATTTTGAACTTGAGAATTTTTGAAATATTCATTTTACTTTGAAAAGATTTTGAGTTACTTGAAATGAGTATTTCTTTTCTAAATTTAATTTATTGTAATTGTTCTAAATTTCTAAAGAATGATTTTTATTTTTCTAAGCTCAGATTCCAACAACTTTTAAAAGTAATAACAATTTCATAAATGAATATTTTTGTTTCATGTGATCATTCCAAAAGAATTTCTAATACTTGATGAAAAATAAGCTTTTATAAAACCTTTTGTTTATTTAAGAAAAATCATTTTGAGGCATGTTTATGAGTTTTTAAGAAGCTTAATCTCTACATTTTAGTCTTTAGAAAAGAATTTTTAGTTTAAGAAAACATTTCCTTCATTTATTTTGTTGAGACAAAACCATTATGTTCATGCATGAATATGAATCACAAGCTATGAAAATATAAAAAGAACATAATAACTTAAAAAAATAAGCATATAAAGAAATAAATCAAGTATTGGGACCTTAGCTTCATCAAGGTACCCCGGGACTAAGAAAAGACTAGTCCGAAAAGAAAAGAAAAGAAAAGAAAAGAAAAGAAAATGTTTTGACTTGATGAGGACAAGTCTAAGACTAGAAAGACTAGTCTTAAAAACAACTTAAAATTAAATAAATTGCAAGAAACTAAATTGCACGAAAGGTTAATAAATTGCAAGACAATTAGCTTATATGCTCTAAATAATATATATAGTTATATAGATATCTTAGATAGTTATAAACATAAAAGAACATAAAGGAATAGAGATTATGAACAAAAACAAAGTATGAACCTATTGTTGCTTTCTTAACCTTCATGGTTTTAGAAAACACACACTAAGTTCATATCAAGTAGATGAACATATGAAAATCTTGAAGGCATATTACCTAAAAGAAAGAAGAAGAAAAGAACTTCTTGTAAGAGACTTCTTGGAGAAATTTTGAGAGAGATTTGAGTATGGTAACTTTAGTGTAGAAAAAGTGTGAAAGAAGTGAAGGTATGAGGGGGTATTTAAAGGAAAATGTGGGAGATAATTTGTGTTAATTAAATAAACTAAGAATAAAACAATTTGGATAGAGAAGAGGGAGGGCCGATGCTATTTTTGGGAAAAAGAGAGAGAAAAATTAATTTTTTTTTGTCTTTTGATTAATTAAAAGTGAGAAATGAAAGATGTGAAATTATATTGAAAATGAAAATGTGTAAGAAATAGGTGTATGGGTTGTAAGAGTAGGTTGTAAGAAAAAGTAGAGATAGATGAATAGTGTAGAATAGTAGAAAATAGTGTAATGTAAAAGTAGACATGACAATTAAATGCTGGTAGTAAAAAAATACGCGTATAAATGCGATATCTGATATTTTTAGCTACCAAAAAATTTCGAAATTGACATTTTTGAAAATCTTATATTTTTACAAGTCTAACGGTATATTCAGAATATTTTTCCTATTCCAAGCTCTGGGACACGTTTTTCGAGAACTGTGTCCGATTGGGTTCTAAGGACACTCAAATTTTGCAAAACTGATATTTTTATATAACCTATAGTTTTTACGAACTATTATAGCTAACTTTTCCAACTTCGTTTTCTAAGGCTAGAAAGAACAGCTATGCCGGACTTAAGCGGTTACGGTAAACTAGGGTTTTGTTGACTCTAGAAATCCGGTTGACTTCTGATTAGGGTTTAAGCTTCAATTTGAATCCAAAATTTCAGGGTTTTACAATGCTTGCTTTTCTTTGTCTTGGGTGGGTATACTTATCCTTGTATCATCCAATGGTAAGGAAATCAATTGGATAAACTTTGCTCCTTATTTTGTGCATAATATCAGCTCATCATTTTCTTCAAAAACTGCAAATTTTGAGTAACTTGAGATCTTGTTGTTGTTATCTCGAAATTCTTTTTTCCAAAGGATAAGTTTGAATCTCCAACAACTTGTATAATTATCTTAAACTTGAAATTCGAATTTGAAATCACCGTTGTTGAAATATTCCTTCGTCTGGTACTGTTCATGCAACAAAAAGATCGTGTTTTCCACAAATTTTAACTTCCTCGTATAGACAAATAATCATCAGACAAGTTCCTTGCATATTTGGATCATGTCTTCCATATGCCAAATAAAAACTTGAATAAACTATTAAAAATGGAACCTTATAAGTCACGTAGTTTTTCCTTTCTATCAAAACAGAATTTTCTAAAAAAAATGAACTTTGATCTAACAAAATTTGAATCCCCATGGATATTGAACCAAATTTGTGGAACACATTGAGTATATTACCCAAATATACTCAACATTGGAGATAGGTCTTCAAAATATCAAATCCATAAAGAAAAATTCGAATCTAGAGCTCACTGTTCGTGTTTAGTAACTTTTTTTAAAAAGTTGCAGGTCAGCTTCTGACGAACCTTCTGATAGTTTAAAAAGCCAGCGAAGTACCTTCTGATTAACCTTCTGACAACTCATTTGTTCTTGAAATCTTCTCCAAACACTTTCTAAAGTATTCTTTGCATAGAGCCTCTTTTGAAATCATTCTCTTAAGTCATTGTAGACAACTTTGATTATATTGAATTCTTGCACACTTAATGAATATGTTAGTAATTACTTACTTCTTTTTGTTATCATCAAAATCATCATTTGAGAGAAACCAACATTCTCCCCCTTTTTGATGATAACAAAACCCATATAAACAAAATAATTTTTTTTAAATGTAAAGTGCAATCTAAAAATTTCTCTCATATTTTGTTTACTTTCTCCCCTTTTTGTTAACATCAAAAACAAAATACTCATTCAAAAAAAAATATAACCAAGCATTCTTTTCAAGCATGTAAAAAATTTTTTGTGGAAAAGTGTAGTTTTTTTAATGTTGTTTTTTTTTAATAAGCTGCAAAAAAATGTGAAAAACATGCAAAATTTTTTTTTAAACATAAATTTGACTAATTGCAGAATTTATGCAGAAAAAATGCTAGAATTGGAGAAAATATATAGAAAATGCAGAAAAAGTGCAGAAATTACATAAAATATGCAGAAAAGTGCTGGAATTGCAGAAATTATATAGAAAATGCAGAAAAAAATACACATATTGTAGAAAAATGCAATTTTATTGTAGAAAATTATCCTTTAATAAACACATGACAAGAAATTGCAAAATAAAACAATTTCAACACATTTGTTCAATGTACTTATCTTGTTTCAAACATTTCTTCCCCTTTATAAATTTCTTTTAGAAAACAAGCTCCCCCTTAATATGATACCAATTGATTTTAAAAAATATTCAATAATTATTTTCATATCAAAATATGGAGAGCAAATAAAAGGATATATAAGGGATTTGAAAAAATAGTACCAAATTTTTAGATTTTTCCTTCTTGCTTATGAGTGCACATATATATATATATTTTAATTTTTTTTAAACTCAGGCAATTATTGATCATGATAATATCTATTTGCATTCGCCTTCAGTACCTGCACTTCACTCACAAACAAGTTAAACTTCTTTACAAACCCATACAAGTTTGAGTCCATTGAAAAACTTGTTTCCTTGTTGATCACTAATCTTGTTTCTTTTATAAAAACAATATTTTTCTATATGACCTATTCTATTACAAAATGAACATGCATATGGGTGTTTGTGACACCTTTGATTTACCTTTTGATAATAATTTTGTCTTGGATAATCATTATATGCATACTGTACCCTCTGACATAACTTCTAATAGGATAATTTTGTTGATCATACCTTCTGATGTAGCCTCTGACGTTACTGTTCTTACTCTTAATAGATTGTACACAGCTTGTTCATTCCCAGATTCATTTGCTTTTACAAACATTGTTTTATTCATGCTATTTGTCGAATTTCCATGTTCATATCCAAGTCCATGCTTAATAAATGATGGTCTTTGACTACTTATAAGCATGTTTAACTTCTTGTCACTTTCATTAAACTTACTAAAAGTGTTTTTAATAGATTGTGACAAATCTTCTACTCTTCCTTTTAAATCCTTGATCTCATTTTCAAAACTTCATTCTCTTTCTTCAAAACATCAGATTTGTCAAACAATTTTTCATTATCATTTTTCAAAATATCATTCTCATCAACAAGCAATTTATTTATTTGTTTCAAAACATCTTTTTCATTTTTCAAAGCTTTATTTTCGCATCTAATTTTGAATTCTTCAAATCAGCCTTTTTAAGAGCCTTTAAGAGCTTTTTCATCTAAATATATCTCATTATCATTCATTTCATTTCGGATTCGGAGTTTACCTCAGATGTAGCCATCAAACACAAATTGGCTTTCTTCATCTTCACTTGTACTTTCTGATTTAGTTTCTGACTCGTCTAAATCACTCCATGTGGCAAGTAATGATCTGTGCTTCTTCTTATGCTTTTCCATCTTCTTCATAAGTACAGGCATTCATACTTAATATGGCCCTTCTTGCATTCATAGCACACCACTTCCTTTTTCTCCTTCTTCTTTTCTTTCTCTTTGTAACCTTTTCCTACATACAAGTGGAGTAATATTTCTTATACTTAACAGTTTTCTTACCTTATTTCTTTAGAATTTTGTTGAGATGTCAAACTAATGAGTTGACTTCCTCATCTTCATCACTACTAGAATCAGAATCTGAGTCATCATCCACCTTTTCTATTTTGAAAGCCGTTTCTTTCTTGTTTCCTTCATTCTCTTTTGTCATGAGATTGATAGGCCATCAACTTTTCTTTGAGTTGGCTTAAGGTGAGAGTGCTAAGATCATTGGCCTCCTCTATTGCTGTCTTCTTGGCATCCTAAGATTTCGATAGGATTCTTAGAATTTTCCTAACAAGATCAGATTCTTATAACTTATTTCCAAGAGAAGCTAGCTCATTGGTAATAGCAATAAATCTATCAAATGCATCTTTAACTTTCTCATTAGGTTTAAACTTGAACAACTCGTATCTTTGCAAAAGTGCACTGATTTTAGTATCTTTTATTGTTCTTGTTCCTTCATATGTCTCACTAAGAGTATCCCATATTTGTTTAGCAATGCTACATGAAGAAAAAAAATAAAATTTAGATGATGCAATGGTAGTTAAAAGAAGATTCTTAGCCTTGTTGTTTTTCTCAATGGCTTTCTTTTGATCAGAGTTATATGCCCATCGCCATTCATAGTGACTTGTGTGTCTCCAAGCAAGATAACCTGCCATGAATCAAAATCATTAGCTTTGATGTATGTCTCCATTCTCATTTTCCAATAAGGATAATTCATGCCATCAAAGAATGGTGCTCTATCAATTGCAACATTATTGTCAACCATTGTTCAAGGATCACTCAATATGAGAAAAGAGTTTAGCCTAGATATCAAAATTTTAAAACAAAAACTCATTCTAAAAATTGATCCTTACTCTAATATCATTTGTTGGTATCAGGATTTTAAAATAAATACTATTTTAAAAATTGAGCTTGGCTTTGATACCAATTGTTAGTCCCGAAAATATAACCAAGGAGGGGGAGAATTGGTTATAAAATTTACTTTTAAAAATTTTGAATAAATTTCACACCATTTGGTTATTCAATTAAAATGGCTTTGAAATTTCACACCATTTGGTTATTCAACTAAAATGGCTTTGAAACTTTCTTAAAACAATAAACTTAACAAATAAAAACTTTGAACAATAATTCGAATCAAAATGATTTGCTTAAGCTCATGAAAAATCAAATATCAATTCAAAAATTTTTACTCCTAAA
Organism: Combretum micranthum; assembly: GCA_024138025.1. NCBI lineage: Eukaryota > Viridiplantae > Streptophyta > Magnoliopsida > Myrtales > Combretaceae > Combretum > Combretum micranthum. The sequence goes on along the minus strand of JAMXBD010001090.1, from coordinate 170,913 downwards.
AACATTCTGACTAACTCTGATTAAGAAAATATAAATGAGTTACTCTCTGATCAACCTTATGAGCATATATCACAGTTATGAACAACAAATAAAATTGTAAGAATTTAAAGAGAGATAAGGGAGTAGAGAGTGCAAATTTGAATTATAGAGGTTCCGCCTTGAGCATCAATCCTCTCTTCCAGCCCCAAGCTAGGGTCTCGCTATTCCACATCGGTTGTGTTCCACTATCCAATCAAATCGATAAAGTTACAAGATGTTCTTGCCAATTCTCTTTGGTTACAATTCGCTCAGCTTGATTCTCCTAAGCAATCAATCTACTGAGCCTACTTGTAACTCTCAATCTCTCATCAAATGAATAAATCTAGATAAGAGGAAATAAAGTATGGGTCCTCAAAATTTTCGAACAAAAGAAGATAAATGGAATGACAGTAAATTTGCTTAAATCCAAGAGAAATTTGTGGCTCTTTGTTTTCTCTTGTTTTTCACATGATTATGCTTGCTTTTCTCTGTCTTGGGTGGGTATACTTATCCTTGTATCATCCAATGGCAAGGAAATCAATTGGATAAACTTTGCTCCTTATTTTGTGCATAATATCAACTCATCTTTTTCTTCAAAAACTGCAAATTTTGAATAACTTGAGATCTTGTTGTTGTTATCTCAAAATTCTTACTCCGATGGATAAGTTTGAATCTCCAACAACTTGTATAATTATCTTAAACTTGAAATTCGAATTTGAAATCACCGTTGTTGAAATATTCCTTCGTCTGGTACTGTTCATGCAACAAAAAGATCATGTTTTCCACAAATTTGACTTCCTTGTATAGACCAATAATCATCAGACAAGTTCCTTGCATATTTGGATCATGTCTTCCATATGCCAAATAAAAACTTGAATAAACTATTGAAAATGGAACCTTGTAAGTCACGTAGTTTTTCCTTGCTGTCAAAATAGAATTTTCTAAAAAAAATTAACTTTGATCCAACGAAATTTGAATCCCTACGAATATTGAACCAACTTTGTGGAACACATTGAGTATATTAATATTACTCAACATTGGAGATAGGTCTTCAAAATATCAAATCCATAAAGAAAAATTCGAATCTAGAGCTCACTATTCGTGTTTAGTAACTTTTTTTAAAAGTTGCAGGTCAGCTTCTTACGAACCTTCTGATAGTTTAAAAAGCCAGCGGAGTACCTTCTAATTAACCTTCTGACAGCTCATTTGTTCTTGAAATCTTCTCCAAACACTTTCTAAAGTATTCTTTACATAGAGCCTCTTTTGAAATCATTCTCTTAAGTCATTGTAAACCACTTTGATTATATTGAATCCTTGCACACTTAATGAATATGTTAGTAATTACTTAATTCTTTTTGTTATTATCAAAATCATCATTTAAGAGAACCCAACAGTTAACTTTGGGGTTTTCGGTTAACTTTCGGTTCTAGGGTTTAGGTATTTACTTAGCATAAAATCTAAGGGTCTACAAGATCGTTAGCATCTAACGCTTCCTCTATTATCTAGCTGAAGAAATATTTACAAGAACATTATAAACATCAAAAGCTAAGGTAAGGTTAAGACTAATTATATGCACGTATTTAGGGAAAATTAAGGATATAAGTTTGTTATGCAAGATAGAGCTTAGGATTTGCTTCATCAAGTCCTTATCATGTGATATCTTAATAACCTCAAAGAGTTGTTTACTGGGTAAACTTATACTATTGGATTCATTAAGGTAAGCTACAAGCCCTCTCAAGATCAAAAACTCTAGATTTAAGTCAAACTACTAGAATCTCTTCACGAGCTATCAACAACCTAGATCCATATAAAGATTAAGAATCATTTGATTAAAACCCATTTTAATGATTTAAAAATCAAGTGACAAAAAGTTTCACAATCCCTATATTTAGGTGATTATGAGCAACTTCATTAGTGGCCTAGATCTATTTAAAAGAATGATCTCTCAATTCATTAAGAAATGAAACATGAATCGAAAAGTACACCACATAATTAGACCCATGAATATAAGTTCAAGCTACTAAATACAAGTACTTATCAATATTCAATTAAAATGCATTTGAAATTACATGAATTGGGTCTTAGATTCACAAACCCTAAGTTAAGATAATTATTTCTCCATGGATGTAAGATAATTATTTCTCCATGAATGTAAACATTAAGCACAGATTCAAGAGAAATAATATAAATTAAAGATGAATATTACAGATTACGCACAAAAGCCCTATAAGAAAAAACGTCAGGTTTTATATGAATTTACCTAGAAAACTTGAATTTCTTGCAAAAGAAAAGTTTTTCTCACTAAATATTCTCACACTACTTTATGCTATGTTAGGAATTTGTTATATATGTACAATATTCTATTTCACGTCTATGCATGTTTTTTATAGGTGACAAGGCCCAAAATTATGAAGATTTTTTTCCATTGACATGGTAGATTCTTTATAACGAATTTCGTCCTTATCTTCATGCTCTTTACTTTAGGAATCATGCCCATGACAGCAAGGACAGGGCCACTTTTCGCAGCTCGAATTGAGGGCTCGTTTGTTGGCTATGATATAAGCTGTGTCTTTTCATTAAAGGTACGATCTATCTGCAATTTAAACAACGGGTGGATTCGTGTGCACAATTCTTAGGTACGATTAGAGTTGTATCATGAATCACAAGGCATGGTTGTCTTAGTGTAAATCATGGTATAGATTGAGGGTGCAATTGAAGGTGCGATTTAGAATTTTTGCTTGTTTTCTTGCCCTTAGTTGAGATCTTTGGGCTATGGTTGAAGACTCTCTTTAAACATCGTTGTTGTTTTACTCCAATCTTGATTCAAATTACTTTTTTTTTTCTTTTTATGATCTTTAGAGTTGAAAAACAATATTTTCATAGTAATAGCATAAATCATAGGAATTAATTTAAAAATTGATCAGATAAAGCATAAATTCCTATGAAAAGAATAAAGTATATAAGACTTATCAACCATACATCAATAATATTAATTCAAGAAAGCAATGAAGAATGCACCATTGGTTCAAAAAACTAATTATTTGTTAAAAACAAAATAAATTCATGTACCTAAGGATTCTAATGTTCATCAAAATCTAGGTACAAAAGATTACTCCTTCAGTGATATATCAATAATAACACAAATCATATCAATAAATACAAGATTAAACAAATACAGATAGAAGAAATTATATGATTACCGACCTTCTCAAATAAAACTTACACAAATATAAATTACATAAAATTTATTAACAAAATACCGACACAAAATCATGTCTTCAACTTGTGATTCACAAATTTGTTTTAAGTGAATCACATGATCATGTGTGAACATCATCATCTTCTTCTGGATTTCAATTTCTCTCTATAGAATTTCTCTCTAAATCACTTCTCTTTATAAGTCACCATATCCATCTTCTATGAAGCCCGTGTTGAACTCCGCTGCTATGACCAAGCCCCAAATGAAACAAAAATCCACCATTGGCAACCAAAGCTCCATCTCATTCACAGAAGATGTTGCACCAAATACTACGAATCACCAACTGCAACCTCCACAATATGCACCAAACATCATCTACAAACTAAGTTCCCCTCGAAGACAGAAACTTGGACTTGAATGATTTGAACGGGTACATTTGCGAATCACTTGTAACAAATGTGATTTGTTAAGGATTTCATTAAGTCGCATCTACAAGATGTGATTTAGCACCATAGTTGTAGAAGCACTTATTTTGTAAAATTATATATCTAATAACCAACATATGATTTGGAGTTGGTAATTTTGTAACTAATTTTATCTTATATTTATTTAGGCAATTATTATTATTATTTTTAAAGATCAGTGGCACATGTTTCACCTCCTAAAAACCCCTTAATAAAGTTTTTTTTTAATAGTTTTCAATGAAAGTACTATATTTTTATCTTTTCATTTGATTGTTTGTGCTCTTTCATCTCTAGACTCTTCTTTTGTGGTGTAAAATCTTATTTCTCCCTAGCTCTAAAGCCTGTGTATTAATTTCAAATTTTGTGTCAACACAATCATAGCACAATCATGTCATGGTTGTGTCATGCTAACTTTTTTAAATTCAAGACAAAAAACTACCAAATCAGGTTCAATGTAACTCTAACATGGTCATGTCATGAAAATATTGAACATTCTTATCTAAACACAACTTGAATATGGTCATTTTTCCCTCATGTTGATCATATACTTCAAAATTTAATGAATCTTCAATCAAATTGCATGAAATTTATCCAAATCCTTTATTTTGAGACTTGAAATGAAGATAAAATTAAATCAATTGCTAATTTTTTTAAGTATAACTCAAAATAATCAAATTACACACCACATATCAAATCTTAACAAGTCTTTTAACCCTTATCAGTCCATGAGGGTATATAATCCAACTTAAACCAAGTATTATGCTAATTTTTCTTTTGTGCTACTTGGCTCATGACAATGCTAGAATTGTCTTTTAATTGATGATGGGAATATAATATTTCTCTTATAGTCACAAGTCAGATCATCTATATTTAGAATTCGAGTGGTATGTGATGTCCAATACAAGATACATATTCAAAGCCACAACCATTTTCTTTAAGGAAATTTGGAAACAAGTGTTTGGACATGTCGTGAAGACATTCCAACTTATATATATAGTTGTCTTGTAATCCGTTGACATAAACATTGCTTATTCATAAGGATAGCACATATTTAACTACATCCTCTTTAATTTTGTAAAAATTATAGTCGATGATATAAATAAAAGCATATAAATAAAACAAAAACCTTACATGTGTTTATCTTCGTCAATAAATTATTAGGATAGAGCTCATAGGATAAAAAGCTATGTCATATAGGACGTGCCTTTAGACCAATATGTGAATTATGAAGATCATACAAATTTAGGGCATAAAATCCTTAAATGAGGGATTTCTTGACTATCATATAGATGAACATATTGTATATACACAAGTAATTGCTCTTCTTTTATAACTATATGTCATATCTCAAGTGGTACCCTAAACGTAACAACCTACTATACACAATATTGAAGCTTAGAAATAACTACCTTTGTTATACAAAGGCTTCTATACATTGCACAAGGAGTACTTCACAACAAAAGGGAACCCTGAAGGAGTAATACATTTCAAGGAAATAAAAGATATGCATAGATAAGATAACTAAACAAAATATATCTTGATCACCAAAAAATTACATCATCTTAGGGGCATACCCTCGCTAATATCTTTAAATAGATTGGACTATTACAGTAACACATAATAATCTCCAAAACAATAAAGTCTAGAAAAACATATTTAAAAAGAAATCTACATCGTATCCTCCCATAATTTCTTCCAAAGCTCCACGGTCCACTAGATATTACCTCAAGCACAGTCATCATTGGATTCAGCCATTATCATACCCCAACAAGGTACCCTAGTAGTATCAATACGCCATGTAACAAACTAGAGTCACAAACATTTGTATTAAACCATCTAAGGCTTCTAGAAAGGTACATGAGCATTGTACAATTATAATGCCCTATGGCAAGGACAGTTATAATAGGATCGAAAGGTTGTTTATAATAAGAAATATTGCATAAATATAAATCACATACAAGAATAACATTACATACCATTTACATTGAGTTCTTACTGTTATATCAAAACTATACAAATATTGTTCTTAGATTGTTTTTTACACAAAATATTATGCTATTTCTTTAGTCCAAGTCTTTACTCCTTTGCTAACTTATATTAGCATTAACTTCTAAGTATGGATCAACTCTATCCCTGTAACCAAACAAATCTATAAGAAATTAAGCAAACCATAATTAGTGAATAACCAGATCTCAACACTTATCAACATCATCAAACAAGTTTGGTTAACAAGCATATGCAATGCAACAACTAACCATATATTGTAGATACAAGCTTGGATAACTAGAATCAAAACAAGGTGTAGATTTACACCCTCGTACAGGGGTTTTAGGAACCAATCACTAGTATTTCATGCTTAAGAGAGATTAAGAACTAAAGAAGGAGGAAAACCATTTCTCTTCTCCTTTTAATTTATATTTAAGTGTCTTAGAGTTCAACTTAACCTGAAAACTTAGAAACTCTACTAAGTATTGGCTATTTCACGTCAATACCATAGGTGGCATTCCTATAGGTACCTATTTAGTTCATGTGGAATTGAATAGAATAGTGGTAACCTTACATAGAACTAGAGTTTCATTTCTTTAGTAAAAAAACTAACCATTACCAAAGAATCACAATGCTAATATGTAATGTGATTACCGATAAACACAGTTTATGTAGTCATGCAATCCATGTTTATTTAGTTTAATAGTTAAATATGATTAAGTCTAATTATTCAATGACCACACAAATCTCATACAATTTTTAATACACATTTCACATTCATTATCACACAAATGGTTATCACTCTTATTATTGGAATTCTTTCGAATCATCCAAGACACAGCCAGTTATAATTGTAATTACAACTTGTGCCACTATTTTAAACACATAAACAATGTGAAAAGATCGAAGTTACTCACCTATGCATTTTTCCTTAATTGTTCTAATAACTTCTGGGAAAATATTGATATTGATCTTTCCTATAAAATAACAAACATATATTACTAGTTATATAACTAAACAAGAATCTTTGTTAGTGCCTAAGTATCCTAAACTCATGTCATAATTTCTTTACTTTATTTATCTTTAAGAAATTATAATGCACTATGTATAGCTAGCCATGGTAGTTTTGCTATCTCACAGCTTAAACTGTGGGGTCACCATGAGCATGGTTCATGTCGTGGTTGAAGCTGTAGCCAAACTTCATTTCCCTTCGACTTCAATCATAGATGCTCAGTATCTACCATAACATAGAACCACATGCATGATTTTGGCCTCGATTTGTTTCGTGAACCAAAACAATAAACTTAGTTTACTTCACTTAACAAACTGATTTCTCTCCATACTAATCTGTGGGTTAAAGTGTGGCTCAAGAATGATTTAGTATAACTACTTCAAATATAACTATAACTTACAAATTTACTAGTTAAACTTAAACCTATTATTCTTTCCTAACCAAAGTTTAAGTATAAGTATTTATTTTAGTTTTTCTCTATTCTAATACATAAACTATTATGTTTGTTTTTGTTTAGTAAAGTACTTATTCATATTTTAGCAAATTTACTACAACTCCAAACATAGTCAAGTTCACAAAGTAAGTATGCACATGCTTTTATTATTTCTTAATAAGTTTAGTTTTAGTTCATTAACTTAGGATATCTACTAAACTTATTGTTTTACTCCTAAACAATAAAATATGTATGTATATCAGTATATTGGATAGAGATAACTTACCATAAATTTAAAAATAATATTACCTGATGTGTTTTATGTGATTGCTTTATCTACTTCTTAAAAAATATTAGAAGTAGTATTTGTATATGATTTCATAGAGATTTTCTCATATTGAAGGTGGTTATTTGGAGAAATAGTTTGTGTTTTAGTTATCAACATAGATAAAATAAAATAGGGTTTCATTGTAAAAATGGTGGCAAAAGGAGTTTGTGTTTACCTAGTTTTGTGTTTGATAAATAAGATATTGTAATAATTATATGAAATTATATTAGTATAACATATTTTATAAATTTTAATAGTGATTATAACGTTCAGCTGGTGTAACCTTTCAATTCAAGCTACTTCTTTTACAAGTAAAAGAAAGCAAAAAGTACTTATTTTGAAAAATGTCATTTCTAGTAATTAATAAAGAAAACTTTATGAAAAGTGGACAAGTTTACCCTTTTCATTATAACTTCCAATAAAACATACACCATCAAATATTTTGGGTAGTCTTAAAAGAAATTTAAGTGTAGGCAATGAAAATTTAAGTCTATAATGTAAATAAGACAAATAATTTATGATATCAAATTGATATTTTAATATAAAATAAATCATTAATTATTTCAAGACAATAATATTAAAAACAAAATTTAGATTTTGAATCTCATTAAAACAAAATTTAAATTAATATTTAATGTTTTATATTTACGTAATTTATTTCTAAGCTATTATTAACTACCAAATATACACTAAAGATTTAGTGGTTCATATTATACTCTAAAATTATAAAATCATATTAGTAAATTTTTACCTATGTCATGTAATCTTATCTTTGGTATTTTTTTTTTCTATAGGAATTTCACTTTCTAATTTTTGAACTTAAGTTATGGAATAACTTGGGGATTACGTCCATAAATATTCTTGTGATAAAAAAAAAAAAATCTATAGTGGTATAAGCGTACAACTTGTTTAGCAAGATATTTCTCGTTTATCGACACCAAACAACCATAAACGAACAAGTTAATTACATTCAAACGTATGATGGGCATGGCATGCAATAAACACATGAGCACACAAGCATATATGGTTATCCAAAAACCATATACATAATGGATTTACACCCTCCATAGCAATAGTCAGGGAATTTCATCTAAATATCTCCACATCTTTCGTTGCTAGTCCCCAGGCACCCACTCATAGTGATCACCTTGATACAGCTCCTCCTTAAGACCACCTCCCCGAGCAACTTAGTTTTGAAGTGTGAGCAAGGCTATACTCGTAGCATGATTATTTATAGCCCTTCTGGTTCCTTGCATAGGAGTAGCTGTCTTCTACATTTGACACGACGATGCAATGTAGGTCCATTTAATTTCACCAAAGCCAAATAGTACTTACAATTATCTTATATGGTGATCAAGCAATTTATCATACACATTATACTTGGAATGAAATATACAACAGACATAAATAATCATAATGATGCTTCCGATATGCTTAACCTCTTTTGTCACTTATGTAGAAACACAAGCAAATCCCCTGATCTCTATACATATTCATTTTGTCTTTTCTTAACAACCTAGTGCAACTTTTTACAAGATAAACAAGGTAATAAAATCATAAGAAAAAACTCACTCAACCATGATGCTCAAGCCTTAATTGAAGTAATCTTTGGGGAAGGTTGACTTGTATTTCTCATCACCTGAACAAAAAATACACAAAATGAGTATTTTATACCAACTTCTTTTGAATTTCTAACTCTATGATTTCTATTTTCACTACATTCTTCGATTACCTAACTTGAACCTTAAAATGGACATAACTAAGTCATTTTAACTCCGATTTTCCCACATGAGTAGTTGATTTTCACCTACTTCAAATGTTCTATCTATTTCTAAGGTTATTTTAATCACATAAGGTCTTTAAGGTCTTAAAAAAGCGGGGTAAGGTTGCGTCTAGACTTTACGTCGACTTTATTTTGACATTTTCGAGTTTTACTCTATGTAGACCCTGTAAGACATGTATTTATTATTCCTATGTCCAAATATAATTGAAACATAAAAATAGTTTATTTTACATTTATGATCCTAGTGATGTTCCTTAAAATAATCCCTTTATAATGACTTTTGTAATGATATTACAATATTTCATTTACTTAGGTAGAAAAGTAGAACCTTTCTAATGATATTATTTTCTGATTTTCAAAATGAGTGAACCAAGATTTGAAAAATAAGGTTATATACTTGATTCAAGCTTTAAAATTTTGGTACAATAGGGATTCATGAACAAGTTCCATTTGACCATTTATTTCCAAAATATTGAACTCATGTATTTTATGAAATGAATTTAAAAGTTATATTTTTCTAAAAATTTCCTCTTAGGTTTTGGCTCTTTAATCAAAATGGTGAATATGGGGTGTAATTTTGTTTGATCATTCATGAAACACCAAAATCAAGTTGGTTTGAGAATAAAAAATGAAGTTTCACATCCCCTCTCACACCTAGGTCATGACATTTAAAAGAAAAATTGGAGATGGGTTTTGTTTTTAAATTTCTCTTTTTCTAGATGGTTTCCCATGCATTTGAAATTACTTTTTCAAAATATTTTACATAACAAAAAAATTGTTAATATATGGAGGTTCATAACTTCATGAATCTCCTCTTTTATGCTAGGCCTTCTAAATTAGTAGGCGAAGATCATGATAATCCTATGATCATCATCGTGTTCTTACATTTTTAATTTAGAGACTTTTGGCCATCATAGCATTTTGAGTTCAAAAATAATTTTGTTATTATTACAATATCACTATGAGCATTACATGTTTATGAACATAAAAATAAATTCTCAAACAAAGAAATATTAAGATGAACATAAAGAAAACTTCTTAACAATAAATAATAAATATGAATATAAAGGTAACATAAAGAAAAATGGGAGTCTTAGATTTAGGACAATGCTCTTAGACTTTGAAACGGATAATTCCCCATAAGACTTGAATATGAACACGTCTAAGACTTGATTTAGGACTAGACTTCTTAAGATTTGAAGTGGCTAAGTCTCGAAAATAAACTTGCAAGAAATAAATTACAGGAAAGTAAAGACCACGAAAATAAATAAATTGCAATGTTAGATTAGTAAGCAATATGCTCTAAAAGTAATACATACATATACTTATATATATAAATATAATTATATAAGAAGTTAGGTTAGTGTATATAAAGCAACAACATAAACATAAACATAAACATAAACATAAATATACCATAAAACCAAGATGATGCCTTTTATTTCCAATCTCTGGCATCATGCATCATGAGAAATTTTATGGAATAGCACAAAGGCACATATGTACTAATATAAACATAATATGGTGAGGGTTTAAGTGTATTTACCTAAAGATAATGTAGAGAATATGTGTGTGTGCAAGGAAGGGAGATGGAGACAAGACAAAAGGAGAGGTGAAGGGGGGAGGGGGAGGTAGAGATTTTGAAGATTAAGAGAAGTAGGAAATGAATGAGTATGTGAAGTATACAAAGTATAGAAGTGAGAGATATTTATAGAAGAGAAAGAGAGAGAAAATAAGATGACAAGAGGGGAGAAAGAGGGGGAAGGGGGACAAATGGGAAGAGTGGGGGGGGGGGAGAGAGAGTAAAAAAATTAAAGAAGAAGTTATGTATAGTAAATTAGATGTGATTTGTATTGAAAAGGTAAATATAGGGTATAGATTGTAAGAATATGTATGAATAGTGACATAAAGTAGAATGATATGAATAGTAGTGAATAGTAAAGAGTAGTAGTCACACACCCTAACAGGTACCCTAAATGTAGCAGCCCCCGTACACTATATTAAAACTTAAGAATGACTACCTTAGTCATTCGAAAGCTTTCATATTGGTACAAGGCGTATATTCACAACAAAAGAAGATTAGTGGAATTATGCATTTTAAGATAATGGCAGCGGAATAATCAAATCAATACTATTATGATTCATCAAAATATAAGGTCTTACAACTTCTACGAGGCATTCCCCTAATAAACCTCCATAATAACATAGTCAATCCCTCACTACTATGAGGCAATACCTTACTACTACTGGTCACGCAAGTTATCAAACATTAATTATGTATTCATGCAAATTTATCTACAAACAATATGAATGCATACGTGATGAATGCAAGCAACATATCTATGGGAGTTCGGATCCATAGACGATGTAGATTTACTTGTCTACATTTCAGTTGTCTCCCATACTTATCCACATGGGACACCTCGTCTTACTCGCACAAGGCTGTCTGGTGGTAGCATCCATCCAAACTTACCCAATGCTTAAACGCCATTGGAACAGTAAAATAATTTCCCAATATGTTCATATGATCTATGCTGGTTAATATTTAAATATATATAATGCCAAGTTAATGGCGATTTTCACTAGCCATCACCAATTTAAGGTGAATTAGGCAAGTAGACCCGACTCAGGTAACATCTACTGCCAATACTGACCATCACCTACTAAAGCTAAATCCGGCAAATAGACCCCAACTCAGGCAACATCTATCACCACGTGACTAGTGGACCCCTACTCAAGCAACATCCACTGTCACAACAATACTCAGAAATATCCCATGTTTATCTCATAAATTCTTTTAGTATAGATTCGTCATTTCCAAAGGATATAAAATCAACCTGGAATATTCTAAGTTAAATTTCTTTAAAAGTACATTTCAAAATACTTTTGGTTTCAAATTCGAAACATTTCCTATAAGGTGATCAAGCACATGCGATGAGTATATCCAATTAGTTTAGTCGAATTAATATCTTTATCCATTTATTCGAGTGATCATGCAGATGATAGCACTCACACCAATCAGTCATTCCACATACAAGCAATACAATCAACATAACAGCAAGTAGTAGCAATCAGAAGCAAACAGTAGATCATCAAAATTCCGTCACATGTGGTCCTCGCTAAATTGTTGTATAAGCTACTAGAAAATTGAGAATTGATCTATTTTTCCTATGAAAATGAAATAACAGATATTTATTATTTAGCTAATCTATTCTCTTATTAGTTTCTAAAATAAGATATTTGAAACAACATATTCACCATATTAATTGTGGTATAACTTATACTATAAGTTACACTAATTCTAATTTAAACGTATTTTAGAAATTACGTACTTCTTTCTTTTTTTGGTTTTATCTAGTATATTAATCTAAGCCGAATTGATTGAAACTAATCTCCTAATTCAATTACTATATTTACTTTAATTAGCTTAATCAACTTGATATGATTTTACTTAGTAGAATAATTCTATATTAGCTCTATTTATATTATTTATGATTCATTGTCACTTATTAAGATAAAATACTTATTAACATAATGTAAATAACATAATTGAACTTCTATGATTGTCTAAGTGTCCTATCTTAATATTTAATTTGATTTCTATTACATGTATTGGTCCTTTTATAGTAAAGAATATTTACTACTTATTTATTTATTTTCATTTTACTTTTCTTGATCTTAGAATATTTTATATTTTATATTTTATTTTTTTCAAATAATTACGGGGTTCGTACTAAGTAATTTGTTACGATTATTATTATCATTTTATATCATTTCTTAGCTTGACAGATTATAGTAACAAACACCTATTTCTAATTATTTATTTTTATCTTGTTTCTCTTGATCTTATTTGATATTAAATATTTTTATTGAGTAGTCATATAACTCATTCTCAATAAACTGATATTTCATTATTACTGTTATTATCAATTTTAGATTGTTCTTTAATTTGTAGTATCTAATATTTATTTCCTATCATTTAATCTTATCATGTTCCTCTTGTTCTACTTTATGTATTTATTTTGTTATTTTTGGAAATCACATTGTTCATAATTTTAACTTATTAAATTTTTCATTCTTATATATCTATCCTAGATAATTGTTTAGAATATTTATAATCCATTTTTATTTGTACAATATATTAATATTAGCAATAATATTATAAGTGATATTTTCCAATAATTATAGCAGTTGCTAAATTATATTTATCACATTTTATCATTCCCTTTTTGAGTATTGTATTTATTTTTTTATTTATATACTATTATTTTTCATTAAATATATATATTCATATATGTATATTTAAATATATAATATAATATAATATAATATATACACTGATTCGGATGAACAAGCTTAATGTGGGAAATTTTGCATGTACGCCGGGGTTGATTTGCAGATGCCAGCATTCGTGTAAATTTTTATTTTATTCAAACGCTAGCGTATGCTGGTTCAAAGGCTACCAACATTCAATGAACACCGTCAACTTTTGGGTGTACGCTGCCGACTTTGAATTCCAAAGGTCGGCGTTTGTATAAAAATTTCATGTTTCAAAATTTACGTAGCCTCTGTTCCAGACTATGCCGCTTCTATACAGCAGGCCTATCCCTGTAAGCCGTCGGCGTTTGGGGTATAAGCTGCCGACGTAGGGACAGCATTGGTACTGTTCATTATCTTTCTCATTTCTCTTCTATTCGTAAATTATTTTTCTTATTTTATTTATGTATTATACATTCATTTAAGCTACTTCTAAATATTTATACATGTTACATATACTTATATATCAACATATAACATATTAACATGCATCTAATCCTTGTTTTATGATTCTAAGGATTATAACTAGAGTTTTTAGTGTAACTTACCTTGTTTGAAATTGTTTGATGAATCTAAACCTTCTCCCAAGGCTTGAACCGATCCTTGATTGGCTTCCTTTCGTAAGCTTGGTTTAGTGCTTTAATAGATTATGTTTTAAAGTTATGTTTGTGTATCTGTAGTTGATGGTTTGGGCTTTTGTTTTATGAGGAAGAAGGTAGAGAACTTGGCTGCCAAAGGAGAATTAATTATTTTGTTCTCTTACCAATTAAAGTGTCTTATAAATAGAAGAAGGAAGGGTAGCTACATGGTTGAGGAGAAGCAATTCTTTCCACCGAGATTTGCTGGCTTCTTTGGATTTCTTCATGCATTAATTATCATAATATATTTGCTTTGTTGTTATTGGCTTGAGTGTACATTTGTTGACTAACTTATACAATTATTTGGATGATTTGGTGAAGAATTTGATTGTGCATTTCTCAAGGATATATCAGCCGTATATTCCATGCCATTTGCGCCGTATGTGTATAAGTTTTGCACAAATTTGAAGGAAAAATTATATTAATATTTGGTTAACAATTATCTAGATTTTATGGTGGTTTATTAAGTTAATTGGGTGTAAATATGATAATTATTTTAAGTATTTTGCCTCCGTTGGTTACGTACAGAGGAGTTTTAACAAAATGAAAAGAATTAGTAACGTAAAAATGAAAATAAGAAAAATGTAAAAAAAAGATAGGGTATATTGAAATACAAAAATAAAGACAAAATGATGAATTTATGACAAAAAATTGTGTGAGGAGGGAATAAAAACATGAACTTGCGAAAAAAATCAATTTTGCAGGTCTAAGTGATGCGTATGTTAACTACTAATTCGTTAATATTTTTAAATGAAAAATTTCATATTCTCATTATTAAATATTTTGAACATTATGGTATACATAGAATTTCTATTAAAGATATGTGTATGTGTGTTTGATTTTTCGCTTTTTGTTTAGGATTTGTCGCGTCCAAGGGAAGTTCAATATGAAAAACAAAAAGGAAATGTAAATCATAACAAAAAAAATGTAAGTAATTTAGGATAAATAAAAATACAAAAACTAAAAGAAGATGATAAATTTATAACCAATAAATATGTAAGGAGTGGGCAAAAATATGAACTTGAGTAAAAAGTCAATTTTGTGGATCTAAATGATACGTATGATAAATATTGATTTGATAATATTTTTTGATAAAAATTTACATATTAACGATATTAAATATTCTGAATATGATAGTATACATATAATCTTTAGTTTAATACTTCTACTTTTCAGTTTTTATACCTGCTATCGTAAATTATATTTTCTCTGTTTGAAAGTTTTGTTTAGTAGTATTTCAATAAATTAATAATTATATTGCCCATAATTCGACTTTATTATAAATTTATAAGATTTGAAATTACATATGAATTCATTTCTATTTATAAATTTATTCTAGAGTTTTGAATAGATTAGAAATTTAATTTAATTTTATATTTGTTACTTGGTTCTTTTTACTAATTATAAGTTACTTGATTATATTAGAGTTTTAGTTTCTATAGACTCATAATTATTTAACTTGAAATTATTAATATTTTCAAATATTAAAACTTAGGTTCTTAAATATTAAATGGTTTTCTTTATTCTTTATTTCGAATGTTATGAACTTTTAAAGTCTTAGTGATAAATATTCTTTATTCTAATTTGTTTATACTTAAAATTTAAATCGTGAAAAATTTAGAGTGATTTCTGATATTTTTATTATAATTCTTTCATGATTCTATATTTTATTTATAATATTTATTATAATCAGATTATGAAAAATCAAGGGATTACAGTACTACTAGTCACCGGGCTTTCTTTACCCAAAGCAATCGATCCGGCTCGGTTACACCATGAGGTCATACTCTCCAAACGTCCTAATCCCTCAAGATGTAGCTAGGCAATTTGCCTTTTCGATCCCATGCTGAGGAGCAGTAATAAAATGTGAAGATGATATTCTAAGCCATATGCATGATCCATTTAGTTATAAGAAATTTTCAATTCGACATTAATCCATTTAAGGTGATCAATCAATATTTGCACACATGCAATAATATACATAGAGAATTTCTATTAATCAATCAGTCGAGCTTCGATATGCTTATCATTTATTGATCACACATAATGAATCACATACGTAGTACCCATAATAACATGCATGTATATCAATTTTATCTTTCCCTAATATCTAGTGCTCTCTTCTACAAGCACATGCGCGAATACATAAAACGTAAAGGAAAACTCACTCGTCCATATCGCAATCTAATTAGTCGTAGCAATCCTTAGATAAGGAAATCACGTATTCCTTGTCACCAAGACAAAAGAAATACTGGGGATGAGTATTTCATAAAAGTTCTACTTAGACTTTTTAATTCTATTTCACTATGTTCATAAAAAATCGCTTATAATGAAATTCCAACTTAAAATAGCCATAACTTGCTTATTTTAACTTGGAATTTCGCATATTATATATCGTTTTCTACCTACCGAAAATATCTATCTATTTCTAAGGTTATTTTTATCATAAAAAGCCATTTGGATTTGGAAATGATAGGGTACATAATCATTACGAAATTCTGATTCCTTAAACCCAATTGTTTTCAAACTTTTCTTCATCCAAATATCCTTAAGTAAAAATATAGATATTCATATAATTGAAAAATCCTTTGAATATATATATATACGTATATACATAGACTCATATTGTATGCATGATTTTAGTGATGTTGCCTCAAAATAACGTTTATAAACAATTTTTTGAAGATAGAGTTTTGCAAAGGGTCATTCTTTGACTTGTGATTAATTTATTATTTTGTAAATTTATGACTTAGTAACAAGAATTTTACAATTCAATATATATATATATATATTTAAAATCCTTATAGGTTTTATATTGTTCACAAATTCTTATTCAATAATTTATTTTTATAAAATATGGTTTTCCCTATTTTTGACATAAAAACTCGATTGTATTTCTTTTTAAAGAATTTTCTAAGTTTGACTCTTTAAACAAAATTCTAATTTTTAGATTTTGTAAGTGTGAAACTTAATTAAAGAAAATCATGATTCCATGCTCATTTTGAGCACATGGATGTTATATTTTTATGTTAAACTAATTATTTTTCCAAAATATGAACCTTTATATGGTTATGAGGAAAAATCATTTCAAGCTATAAAAAAGATGTTTCAAGTTTTAGCATATAAGAAAAGTTTGTGAGTGACTTATTCTAAACCTTCATGCTTACAATATTTCTTTGTTAATTCATGATTTTTTTCATACAAGGACCTTTATTTGAAAATCTTTAGTTTGTTATAAGTAGGTGTCTAGTCATTATAAATGTTATTTGTATTTCCTTAATTCCATAAGAAAAAAAAAATGAATGTTGCTTCGTAAAACTTAGTTTCTTAAGTTGTACACCGATTTTACTTCTAAGTGGATTTTAACTTAGTGAGTTGGTTTTATCTTAACTTTTGAAAACTAGTCTAGTTCTTGGTTTTTATTATGGAATTAGAAAAGAAATCATATAATTAAGTTTTTATGAAAAATTTTTTAGATATTAAAGAGTTATTAACACTAAGTTTTAATAAACTTTATCTTACTCATCATAAAAAGATGGTATTTATTTTTTTAGTTAATTTATTTAGTAAAAACCATCTTTTATTGTTATTGAAGGAAATTTATGATGGGTTTGTCTAAATTTTTGAAAAAAATTAAAAAAATATATTTTTTTCCATGTTTTTTATGATAAATTCTTTATTTAAGTTCAAAGTTAGATAATAAAAGATTTTGGTTCCATTTTCCTTTATCAAATAGAATTCCACTTTAAATTTGTTGAGACAATATCATTATAATGATGCATGCACGTGGTTATGAAGTATGGAAAAGATAAAAATGTCACATAATAATATAAGAAAAATTGTAAGAAGCAAAAATAAGCAAAATAATATATTCAAGTATTGGGAACCTTAGCTTCATGAAGGTAACCCGGTCATGTATTGAAAGCCTTAGCTTCATTAAGGCTTCTTAGGACTAAGAATAGATTAGTAACAAAAAAAAAAGAAAAAGAAAAGAAAAGAAAAACAATAATAAGAGCAATAATAATAGTAAAAGTAAGTTGGTGAAAGTTAGTGAGCATTTAGGCTCTAAGAATATATAGGTATACATATATTTAATAAATACATAAGATTAGATTATAAGTAATTAATAACAACATAATAACATAATATTAACAAAATACAAAATCAGAATTCTTGGCATATGCAAGAACAAAACATGAACACGTTATTACTTCTACAACTCACATGAGTTTTTAAGAAACAACACCACGATCATGCTAAATTACATGGCATGGAAAAAATAATGGTAAGAAGTGTTTATCTAAAATATGTTTATGTTGAAGGATGAAGGTGATAGATGTAGGATTATGTGGGTAGTGGTATGTGGTAAATAATTTATGTACACATAAGGATTTTGGAAGAATTTGACTGGAGAGAGTTTTGGTATAGAGGAATTGTGGAGAGAAGATTTGAGGAGAAATTTTGAGAGAGTTTTGTTATGTAAAATGAAGTGTGAATGAAGTGGAGGGAAATGAGGTATCTATAGTTAAAGATGGAGGGAATTTGTGTGTAATTAAATAAATTGAAAAAGAAAAAAATTAGATAGAGTGAGAGAGGGGAGCTGATTTGTATGTAGGGGGGAGAGAAATTACTTTAATTTGTAATTTGTAAAGTAATTAAGATGTGAAGTATGATAGATGTGAAGTTGTATTGGAAATGAAAAAAAAAAGTAAGAAAATAGGTGTATAGGTAGTAAGATAAAGTAAAGATAGATGAAAAGTAAGATAGAACGATGAATAGTAAACAAGACTAATAAATTACTAGTAGTAAAGAAAATACGCATATAAATACGATATCTGTAATTCTTAGTTATAGAAAAATTATGAAACTGATATTTTTGGATTTCTTACATTATTACAAACCTAACAATATTAACGGAATATTTTTACTGTCCAGTGTACTAGGGTATGGTTTTCGAAGACTGATCTTGTTTGGACCCGAAATACACTGGAAATTAGTGAATCTAATATTTTTAAGCTTTCGTATATTATTATGAATAATTATCTTCAATTTTCTCAATTTCGTTGTTTAAGGTTTAAGAGCGCGGGATTGCCGGATCTAATTTCACTAGAGTTTGTTGTTGGCCTAATTGACTTTTAGGGTTCTAGCTTTAATTCCATCTTTAAAACTTATTCACAAGATTATAAGTTTTTGGGATTTATGACTGTTTTATTTTTTTTTCAAAATTTATGTTTTACTTTTTTTTTATGATTTATTTGATATTTTTCAGTTACTGAGATTGTTTATTTGAGTATAGGGTTGTGTGAAGACTCGATTTGACTTTTGGTATAAATTTAGATTTTTTTAATTCTAAAATTAATCGAAAGACTTAACGTTCTATAATTTTGTTTTTGAATCTTATTTGGATATTCCATCTCGAATTATATGTTAGGGATGGAGTGAATGAATTATCTCATATTCGGGTTTTAAGTCGAATGATTATTGAATTTCTATTTTTGTTTTTGAAGATTCTCTTTCTCTTAAGGCCATGAAATTTCGTATTTGATATTGTTTAGGGTTTGGTTTTAACTTGGGTCGGCTTTTAAGGTTTCGATTTGGTATTTTAATTCCAGGATTATTTCCTAAGAGTTATGAAAAATTCGGGGGTTTACAATAGTGACATAGAAGTGATAATTATTTCATCGGTAGAGATTTGGGTATGTGATATGTTTGATTTAACTGATAAAATGTTGACTCGATAATTTAATACTATAATATAGGAAATTATCTTATTATTATTATTAATTATTATTAGATATACCATCTCAATTTGCATGTTAGTGATCAGATAGATAAATCATTTAGCATAGGGTTTCCGAGGCAAATGATTATCAGATTTTCGTTTCATTTTCGAAGGCACTTGTTTTCTTAGGGTTTGGTATTTAGAGTTTTTAATTCCCATCTTACTCATAAGTCATTTAGGGTTATCCAACCCATTTGACATTGTCTAGGGTTTCTAGGGTTTAAGATTAACTCAGATCAATTTTAGAGTTTCGGTTTCGGTACTTAATCTATGGTTCATATTTAAGTGTATCAAAAAATCTAATGACTTACATTATAATTTACATAATTCTATTAATGTCATATTTATAAATATCCTTAGTTTTGAGCTACGTTGTAGTCAACCCAAATTCAAGCTTGAGCTCGAACATAATTAACCTGATGAGCATGCTAGTCTAATAGGGCTCAAAATGAGCTTAAATGTATATATAGTTTTCCAAATAATTAAATATGATGAAGTATGGATATTCTAGTTCAAGTATTTTAGATAATATCTTGAGTATAATTTAAGTTAAAAATTCTAAATACAATCAAGTTGAAGGTCAAATAAAGCGCGAGTTTCAAATTCTCATGTCAAACTTTATAACTAAATTCAATTTGTTTACACTCCACAACAACAACCAGACTGCAAAATGGGTAGCTCGATTCAATTTCTCCTTCACAAGTTCTTTGAATTAAGACCTATGTTATATGCTTCGTAATAATTCATAAGGCCCACTCAATTAAGTCCTTATTGGGATGACGATCATTAAATCAGCTATAGACTAACGACTTTGCCAATCAATGTATAAAATGATTGGCTACCCATAGGAATATAACCTTGATAAAATAAGAAGCACTAACAAAAGTAAAATCCCACTAGACTACAAGTTGAGTTAACATCATTTAGCTTTGGAAATAGTGTCAATTAAGGAAATAAACGTTGATTACAAGTGCAAATAATACAAATACACTTTTAAATGTTGCAAATTGGTAATAATATATATATATATATATATATATATAATATGCACCAAATATAACCACTCCATTAAAATAGCTTAATTTTGTTACGGACACAATTTTTATGTGCAGTTGCAGACAAATATATGTGCTCTTATACCATATATCAGGTATTATAACTTTTGCCATCTATTTAAACTTAAATATATTGATGTAGAATGCATGCGCACATTGTATATTGTAAAAAGTTTACTAACATTATACTTTATATGGTATTTACTTGAGAGACATGACAATTTATAATATTAATTCATGTCCACACATGTATGAATTGCAATTAATTGTTTTATTTTTAGTTTTTGTAATAGATACCTTTAGATTTATCAATAAAAATACGAAACATTATAAATATTTACTTTTATTCTAATAATTACTTAATTTAATTTTTATACAAATTAAATATTATAATAACCATTACAACTCTATTCTATTTCTATTGTATTGAAACTCAATATATCTTTTATTTTATAAGGTGAAGTGAACAAGCCATTAAATTTTAGATATATTTTTCTTAAATCACAATGGCTTGTTAGCCAGTGGATCAACCCGACAGGTCGCATGTTGGCTGTAAAGCACTAAGGTCATCAAAATAGGCAAGCTTAGGGTCTCAACTAGTGTCAAAATTTGAATAAACTAAGAAAAATTAGGTGCTGAAGCACTCGCCACATCACCAAAAATAACAGCCAGTCAACCAGTACAAAGCTTTCCCTTCCTAATGGACGTCACTCACCATTCGTATTGCTAATCCCCTACAGTTTAAATAGCCACCAAATAGGGATTAAATGATAAACCCTTTTTTCTCTTTACTATTTATAAACAGAACCATATCAGATGCAAGGTCCAAGGAGATACAAACCATACAGGACCGATTCTAAGACTTAACTCATTGGGTCACGATGAAATTAAAAATAATCTAATAACACATATTATCATTTTTTGACAGTTCTTGATCCATTTTTGTGATGCTATGTAAAGTGAGAGAAAGAGAGACAGATCTGGGATACTTCTAAAATACAAATGGGTCAGGTGGGTTGCTTGCCGCCCATGTGGCACCTCAGAATACTGCACCATGCGTTCCTAAAAATTGAAAAAAAAAGGGAGAGAGAGAATAATGAAAATACAACACATCAGCTGGCGCCGATCATGCAAATTCCATTACACAACATGCCTAAAGATTACCATGACAATGAAACATCAACTTTAAATGCTACCTCATATAACGCATGCAATATAAAAATAAATAATTTATAATGAAGGATAATGATGTTATATGCTATTAAATAAGAGGGCAATATGTCCACTCAAATATGTAATAATAATAAAATACCTCTTTTTTTCCCTCATCTAAAACATATGTTTTTTCTCTAAGCAGTTTCACAAAGAGACAAACCCTAAAACCTCACACAAGCTTGTATCTTGCTCTAAGAATCCCGTAGGCCAATACTAAGTAGGTTTGCTTCTCTTCAATCCTTTGTCGATTTAAAAGAGTTGTCTTTTCTGAGTTTTCTTGTTGGTATTGAAGAGATTTAATCTTTTGGAGGAGTTTTTGGAAACCCTAAGTTTTCTTGTTGGTGATTTTGTTGTTTTGTGATCAAAGAAGGAAGGAATGTCATTTGTGTTCAAGAATGTGGTTATAATGATGTTTTTGTATTGATGAGTATGTTTTGGAAGTTTGGTTTGGGTTAAAATCAAGAAAAAAGGGTTATCTTTTTTTCTTTTTTTTTTTTTTTTTGCATTTTAGGGTGTAAGAATGGAGGGTTATAGCCGTGGCAAGGGCCATGATCCCCTCGAGTTTGGCAAGTTGTGGCTTATCACGACTGTGATGGCCGTCACCACCCATGGCCATGATGGTGGTCACACTTACCATAATGGGCGTAATAGGAGCGTTATGTCATGTTTTTCCCTTCTAGAGCTTATCATGCCCCTTACCATGGGCATGATCAATAAGGGGTTATGTGACATTTCTTTAACCTTAGTTTTAACCTTCCTAAACCCCTAAATCCTTAGTTTAATATCTAGTGCTCCTAAATCTAAGTAGTAAGACCTATCTATTCTTAGAGTAGTTGCAGTTCCTAATAGTTTAGGAGGCTATATAACTTTAGAAATATGTTTTCTTGTGAAGATCAAGTTTTGAGTTAGTGTTTACTTGAGATTAGGTGTTTCTGGTGAAGCTAAGTTATATGTTCCAAACATTGTTTCAGGTATGTCCTTACCTTGGTTGTTGTTTATGAATGTAGGCTTAGAAACTACAATGGACTTAATACTATCCAACTGTAAATTGGTTATTACTTGCGCTTGGCTAGGTTTAGCGAACTAATTAGAGTACCGGTGTTACTAGGATGGTACCCTGATGATCTATGTGTAGTGATGTCCCGAGTGGAGTTGTACATAGAAATGATTCCAGTCGTCTAGGAGTGGTATGAATACAGTACCTAGTTTGTGTGGGAGTACCTAACACCAGTATATATATATATATATATATATATGTCTATGCATCTATTTTTCATGGAGTCATGAGTTACTCTAGGTTTAGGATTAGTTGCAATGGTTCTAAACTATGATGATTGTTTAGCTAATTAAAAGATAACAAACTGTGATTGATGTATATGTTGCACATTGTATGTGGAATCGTATGATGATTGTCCATGGGCATGTGGTTGTGTATTTAGCATATTGGGCCTTTTTTGTTTTCATTCCTTTTTATTTTTCAAGAACAGGTAATGATCCGATGGTTTTTTATTTGATCGATTATGATATATATGTGGACTATGGGGAAAAAGATAATGGAGTCAACTTTTCAGCTGATTATTAGATGGTTAGAGTTGAAGATAGCTAGAGTTGTAGACTTTATCAAGTTTTAAATAGTTTTTATGATTCATGAAGTTATGCTTTAAGATTTTTCATCTTTTTTTTTTAAAGTTGGCGATTGGTTTATACCAACAACAGTTATTTAGAAGTTTACATTTATGATATTAATGTTTTAGAAGTTTCCTTCAATGTGAGACACTTGAGTTATATCCTTAACGTGTTCCTCTCTAATGAGGGTACGTGGTGTGTTGTTAACACGCTTAGTTTAAGGTGCTACAATGCATGCCATTATAAATTGAGGGGATTGTTACTTTTGGACGAACACTAGAAAATCCCAATGAACAAATAGTATGTGACACAACGAGTAGCGTAACAAACACGATCAATCAACATTTAATCTTAAAAACTACGAAATTGAGGAAAAACTTCACTTAAGGAATTCTGGAATATAATTATGCGATGAGAGTTGTTCTATAACAAGAAGAGGACGATTATATATCGTCTTTAAGAAAAACTCTAAGCGTCCAAAATATAAAAATTGGAACTAAAATTTCAAGACTTATTATGGGGCCCTAAATGAAGGTTTTTTAGCTTGATAACAATTTTGTTACTGCAAGATTTGTAGACTGCTAAAAGAGCTTCATGTGCATATATAATAATAAGAAAACAAAGTTATATGCTAAAAATTATGGCTTCCAAAAGATGGGTTGCACATTTATGTCTTTTTGTGGTTTTTGGATTTGTCTAATTTATAGAGGAACCAGGCTGCAATTTGCTCGCATCAATATAGGAAATCATGAAAGCGCAAATACAGATAGCAAGCCTATGAAAAGAATGGGAACGGTGTCCCTCTGAACACGTATGTACCACTTATGAAAAATAAAGACAATCCCTGAAATAATAGTAGTAAGGGATAATGACAAAAATGAACCCGAACTTTCGTAAAAAGAACAATTAGGCATCTAAAGTTTGGTTTTAAACAATTGATATGCGAACAAAGTTTTTGTTAACTTTGCTCATACTTGATGTTTGGTTTTGACAATTTTGGTAGTTTAACAAACTTTTCACAAACTTTTTTCATACCTCATTGAACTTATTTTAGGTATGAAAAAATTCAAGAAAAACTTTATTCAAGTACCAAAATCTTCAAAACTAAACTTCATTTAAGAAAAAAGTCAACAAAAGCTTTGTTCAAGTATCAAATTGTTCAAAACCAAACTCATGTACCTAATTATTCTTTTTGTTAAAGTTTATGTACCATTTTTGTCATTAACCCTACCAGTAATGATCATCACTTTGTGATATGTGAAAATGTATATTTGCAAAAATAGAATCGAGACAATATATTTAGGACATTATATTTTCATAAGTAAATTACACTTCCCAAACATCTTTTCCCCTACTTCATGGAATGCTTCATCCTTATAATTGTTTATTTATCCAAAGAAGAGGTTAGGTAGCCAAATTTTGACAAAAATTGATCAAAAACATACCTCATGAAAATGTATTAGCCAGTTTATGAAAGTTTCATAAAATTTACTTATAATCATGTGAAATCTTTAACTAATAAGACCATTATCTACTCTCTTGGAATAAAGAAATAATTTTAAAAAAAAAAAGAAAAAAGAAAAACAATAACCACAATATTTTGTGAAAGATTACGCACCACTGCACTAGATATATGCATCATTCCCCTATAATTATCCTCAATATAAATTTTAACTAGGCTTATTTTAAAATACATGTGATATCCTATATCAAACTTGAGTTCTCTTCTTTTCATGTCTAATCTTTTTTATCGATCTTATGCTTCCTTCGTTTTTTGTTTGATTATTGCCACTTTATCAATTGTATTTTGCACTAGTTCAGGACCAATTGCTACTCTTCCAAACTATCCCAAAATAGCATGATCTACACTTACGTCCATACAATGCTTCATATGTAGCATTTTAATGCTACAATGATAGCTATTATTGTATGCGAATTCCACTAACAAAAAATGTTGATCCCAACTTCCTTTAAATTCTAATATACATGCTCGTAGCATATCTTCCAAAGCTTATATTGTCCTATGTATTTGCTCATCCATTTGAGGATGATATGCAGCACTAAATTGCAATTGAGTTCTCATGGCTTTTTGTAAATTAACCTGAAATTTGGAAACGAATCTTGGATCTCGACTCAATACAATTCCTACTGGCACACCATGCAATCGAATGATCTCCTTGATGTATATTCATGCTAATTTTTCCAAAGAATAAGTCATATTGATAGGTATGAAATGAGCTGACTTAATAAGTCGGTCCATAATTACACATATACAATCATATCTTGCATTAGTCCTTTGTAAAGAACTTACAAAGTCCATTGAGATCTGATCCTACCTCTATTTTGGAATAGGTGACGGTTACAACAATCTACCTAGTCTTTAATGCTCGCCTTTTACCCTTTTACAGACTTCAAATTGAGTAACAAGATTTGCTATATCTCTCTTCATTCCATTCCACCAATATGCACTTTTAAGCTCTTGATAGGTTTTAGTTTGACCTGGGTAAACAGCCTGAGTAACTTGACTTATTCTTCAGTTCTCTCTTCAATGCTAGATTATTTGGCACACATTTTCTATTATTTACTCTGAGAATTCACTCTCTATCTACATGAAATCCTTTGAATTTTCCTTATGTAAGACCTTAAATGATTTACAGTACTAGGAAGAAAAGGAACTAAAGAAAATTGAAAGGAGTTAGGTGTCCTATAATAAAGACTAAAAGTATAGTAATGCCCAACATTTATATAAATTTGTGGAGAAAGAGGGGATTTAGGATTTTAGTCAAGTGATATGTAAATATAATATATATATATATATATGTTTAAACTTTAATATTTAACCAAGTCTAGTTATATTACTCGTGATTTTTCAAGTGGGATGTGGCTGCTTTAAATGATTTCTTAAAATTTGCATCTTAATTTTGTGCTTCTTTACTTCATTGAAGCAAGATAGGTCCTAGAATCAAATTAGCAATCTTGATTTCTAGATCTTGTAAAGTAAATTGCAAATTCAACTTTTCAAATTCTCTTATAAGATCTTTCTATTTTATTAGCATTGAAGCTATCTCCCTATAACTCTTACAACTTAAAGCATCTGCAAATATATTAACCTTCCTTAGACTATAATTTATACTTAAATCGTAATCATTTATCAATTCTAGTCTTCTACGTTGCCTCATATTTAATTCTTTCTAAGTGATAGATATTTCAAACTCTTATGATCTGTGTAAATTTCATATTTCTATCCATAAAAGTAGTATCGCCATATTTTTAAAGCAAAAACAATGGTTAGTAATTCCAAATCATGTGTCAGATAATTCATCTCATGTGGTTTTAGTTATTATGAAGCATATACAATGACTCCCATTTTACATTAGTATCCTAATCCATTCTTTAATACATTTGTCATGCATCAAAAAAGGGCTTAGTAGGATTAACTTAAAGTTATCATACCACATATGCACTCGCAATATGAGAACCATCTTGCAAGTCAGAGATTATAAAACTCTACTTAATATTTGCTATATAAGTTTTAATTATGTAAAGACATATTGATAACTAAGGAAATACAATGTCCCACGGTCTACTAGAATAGTAGAGAATCGGTATCCCCACTAAATAGTAAAATAAGCTAGATAACCTACATATTACAAAGTTTCAAACTATTATACAATTTTATCTAAATCTTTTCTAAGTTCAACTTACATGATACAAAAGTTCGAGTAACTATACAATGAATCTAATTCATAATCTAAGTTTGTATTTTCGTCTTCCTATCTTTAAGGAATTCTTTGAAAATTAACTCTTTTTGCACTTTCTTATACCTTACTAAACTTAAGCTGTTCCTACACAAAAACTACGGAGTGCAACCTAAACTACAGCTTGGTGAATAATAATAACAACTACACATCAAACACTTATCAAGCAAGTATGATTAGCAAACATATGCAATGCAGCACTAAACCATACAAGACATGCATAGTTTAGATGGCTGGAAATCCAAATCGATGGAGATTTACGCTTTTTTTTGGGTTAAAGGACTAGCTAAATAATTCATACCCAAGATAGACAAAGAAATGAGAAGGGAAAAACTCTCTTTATTCTTTTTTATATACATATAATGTAATCTCCACTTTATCTTAGAACTAAGGAACTCCACAAAGTATTAACATCTCCATCTCAAGTCTCATTAGGCAACATCCTTCGATGCCTACTTAGTTCTTGGAGGGCTGACAGCTCAGGGGTAATCTTGCTAGATTCACTAGACTCCCTAAAGCATTACCCTAGGGCTAGGATGCTAATACATAACGTGACCACCATGCTATTGCAAATTATGTTGTCGTGCAATGCATGTTTGTTTGATTAAATAACCAAATAATATCGGTCCCTTTATTAAAGCAACCATTCGATAACAAACACTCATCACAACAACAATTCATTTATTACAAGCATTGTGTGATCACTTTTATTTTAATCAACAAGTAGTAAACAAGCACTCAATTCCCATGCATAGCCAATTATATATATTAACACGTGTGCAACTACATTACAAACACAAACAAGTGGCAAGGTTAATTTTACCTATTTGATCCTAGCTAAGTTAAAATAATTTCCTACAATATCTAATGATTGATCCAGTTCTCCTATGAAAAAAAGTAATGACTCATCATATTTCTAAATACATACTTTATCAAATTTTTGTTCAAACTTACTTTTTGTTTATTATTTTATACTTGATTAAAATATAAACTTATATTAAAAACCTATTTGATCAGACATTAAGTAGGAATCTCGCCATGTCTGTAAAAATCGCCCTACCAAGATACACATAGTTCTCTATTGTCTATCAAATTATCTCTTTTCCTTTATTTATAAATTATTCAATATAAAACATTATCTTGTTATTCACTTTTAAGTTTTCAATAATTCATTAACTTATAAGAAAATACTCATATTTTCTTAATAAATATACATTTAAAACAACATACTCCTTTTATTATTCATAGTTTAGCTTAGCACATTAATCTAAACTAATTACAAGCTATTAAGCCTAAATTAACTTAACTTAACTATATTAAATAGACTATATCAATCTAATTTATTTTAGCTTATTAAAGTTCATTAGACCAAGTTAAACTTCAGTTTATTAACTAAGCTCGTTTTATACTTAACATTTATATTGAATCTAATTAGGTATTAAGTCTATTATATTTCAATTTATATTTAGTATAAATATAGTTTAACTTAGTCAAGTTGAGTAGAAATAATTATTTAATCTAATTAATAAGTCATATTCACATGTTCTATTAGAATTTTTTTATATCCTATAAGACTTTAATCAATATAATTTCTTTTATTTCATCAAATCTATTAAGTCAAGTTAGACTTACATTTATTAACTAAGAAAATTTTATATCTAGGAGTTTATTGTGTGACTAATCATTTAATTCATGTCATCTATAGCGATTAAGTCTATTCTATTAATTTATTCTCATGTTAAATTTGTTTAACCACTAAGCTTATAATTTGTTCTATACCTTCAGTTACATGATAAGTCAACTTAACTTTAACTTTAACTTAGCTTAACTTGATTTAACTGAATTCATTCATAATTATACAATTACTAGCATATCATTATCTATCATCTATCTATTTCATTGCATTTCATTTCGTCTTCTTCTTCTTTTTCTTTTTTTTTCTATTAAAACAGAGTAGGGGAAAAGTCACGATTGTGATTGGGCCATGATTCCAATCACGCCCTTGATCTCACACATAATCAAGGAAGGGAAGGTGATCACGAGTTGAATCGTGCCCGTGATTGCTTAAAAATTTTCAACCCAAGGCTACTAAGATCTAGATCATGCCTATGACTTTGACATTTTGAAAATTAAAAAAAAAAAAAACAACCTGAGGTTAACAAGGGTTAGGTCATGCCGGTGATTAAGAAAAAATTTTGAAACTAAGCTTATTATGGATTAAATCATGCTCGAGATTTTCTATCATTTTCAAAACAAGGACTATCATAGGTTGGATCACGCCCATGATCAACCAAAGTCCTATAAGTCAAGCCTACCAAGAGCATAATCACATCAGTGATTCTAGTAATTCCTCTATTTTAACATTTTCCCTTGTTTCTTTTCACAATTTTAACTACTTGTCTACTTGTTTTATTCTCAAAACTTAACCTACAGCATCCAATAGTAGTATACAAGTTAACAACCATAACTTACATCATTTAGATACATGTTATTACATCTTATATCTTTGATTCATGTCATCAATTATATAACCTATACATATATAAACATGTGTCTAGGTTTTAACTATATGTGTTCATAAACCACTTGCTTACTAATTTTATCACATACCCAACTAATGTCTAACTCTAATTCCTTATATTCATGCAAAGACAACAATCAAACCAATAAAATAACTTAACTTACATGTTTAGTAAACGTAGGTTACTTGATCATTACTATTACTCCTCCTCTTAAGTTAATGTAGTTTCTTCATGCATGTTCTCTCTCTTTTATCTTATTTTCTATTTGTAATTTCTCTTTATGATCTTCTTGAATTTGAGATTTAGTATTGAAAGAGAAGAGAAATGAGGAAGAGGAAAAGAAAAGTAAATAAAACGAAGAAAAAAGAGAGGAAGAAGAGAAGAAAAAAGAAGAAGAAAACAATGCAACAAAAGGGCAAAAATGAGACAAAAAGGTAATGATAAAATGATTAAAGATATTTATAGGTAAAGGATACAGTTTAAATCTTTCAGATGATTATATTGAGCATTAAAAACAATTTAGGAAGAAATTTTAGGATATGTAGAAGTAAAATTAATAACTTGAATTGGAAATATAGTGTAGAGACTAAATTTGTAAAGACTTGATATTTAGTTCGAGTTTAAGCTTAAGAACTGATTTTTTAGATAAGTAATTGAGCTCAAAATTTATGAGAAGTAATGAATTAGAAATTATGTTAAAATAGCTAAATTAAGACATTTTATAGATTTAAGTGATTGAATTTTAGAAATTTAAATAATTTGTAGATTGGAAGAAAAATGGTTCAATTTGATAATTACAAAGAATTTAATATTTTAATCCATAATATAGACTATAGCTTAGAGTTTACAAATTTAATAAACTTTTAAATTGAAATCTTCAAGGGTTTAGAGGTTTGGAGGTGAAAGAAAAGATATTCAAGTTGATGATTGAAAATGAATTAAATAATTTGTTTTATAAAACTGATAATTACAGTACTTAGATAAATGGAAAGGAATATTAGAAATCTCAATTTCAATTAATCTATTTACTAATTTTGATTTTGTTAATTTATCTATTTATACTCTATTTTTTACTTATTTTGCTTAGTTTATCTAATTAAACTATTTAAGTTCAATTTCTAAACTAAATCAAAATTATCCATATGTTATATCATTTAATTAAACAATTTCTAATGTTGTCTTTTATCTCATGATCACAATATTAAAATATTGATTTTAATCATACTCATAATTATTGACTTATCACAAGATATTACAAAAATTCATTTTGTTATTAGAGCTTTTATTTTTATAATATCATTTACCACCAATTGTGTTTTATGATTACATGTGAATACTATATTTACAAGTTACAAATTTTAAATTATTTGAATTACAAAAGTTGTATTTTGAAATTTTATTAATAACAATTTTAATTCTTAAATAACAATTAAATTGTTTATATTTTATATTTTTAAATCGCAAAAAATTAGAAGTGATTTTTATAACTTTTCTTAAAGCCTCTTTCAAAAATTTTTACATTACAAACTTAATAAATATCATATTTAGGTTGTATAAACTTAGGTGTTTACGACATCACTATAAATGGTAAATGAATCTTTGCCATTAAGCAAAACTAATATTGGGGTAAATACCAATCTCTTGTTTAACTCTTGGAAACTCTGTTCTTTTTTCTCATTCCATTCGAATTTCTCATTCTTCCTTATCAATCGAGTTAAAGGTAGAGCTATTTAGAAAATCTTGAACAAATTTTCAACAACACCCAGTTGATCCTAAAAAACTTCTACTTCAAACACTATTTTTGGCATTTTCCATTCAACAATAGCTTTAACCTTTTTTGGGTCTATAGGAACTCCCTCTCTTGATACTATATGTCCAAGGAAAGATATACGTCTTAACCAAAATTCACACTTTGATAATTTGGCTTATAACTTGTTCTCCCTTAACACATGAACACCATTCGTAAATGTTCATCATGTTGTACTTTTGAAGTAGAAAATACCATTATGTCATCAATAAAAACTATTTCCACATATATCTAGCAAACGATTGAAAAATTCTATTCATTAGATCCATAAAAATTGTAGGTGCATTCGTTAATCCAAAAGGCATCACAAAAAAATTCATAATGATCATATTAAGCTCAAAATGTTGTCCTAGATATATCTTCTGCTTTAATCCAAATTTATTATAATGGCCCAAGAATTTAATTCGATTAATTAAATCGATTAAGGTGTTACTACCACGTATAATGATCTAAAGTATTACACTCTAAGGCTTTCCTTTAAAAGATTTTGCTTATGTTGAACATTGCTAATCAATTTTGGGATTATTAAATAATTAGTTAGATTTTAAATAACTGATTAGTAGCGGAAAACTAATTTATAAAACAATTTCTAAATAAAAACATTTCAAACTTTCGCTCACTCAAGTATGAAGAACTTTTACTTAAAAAAAGCTTTAGAAAAGCTTAATTATAAAACATTGCACCGAACAAAACCCTTTAAAAAAATACAAATTCTAAAGATAAGTCTAGTCCCTAGTACAAACAAATACAAATAAATCCATCGGACCTATCCCCACTTTACTAGTTCTCCCATAATCATCATAATGCCCTTCACCCGAGACAAAACATCCTCATCATCATCTGAAATAGCTATGCATTCCTTAAATATAATTAATGTGTTATTGAAATGAAATAATAATATATATATGTGTGTGTGTGTATGTGTGCTTGGTTAATATAATTAGTGAATGTGTTAGACATGTGTTATTTTGTATTATATAGTATTAAATTATTGTTTGATAGTTATAAATGTGTGTATAGTGTAAGAATATGTTGTCTTTTACAAATTAATATGCATGTGATATGTTTAAATTTATAAAATTACTTTTGAATTGTTTAGATTAATGACAGAAATTTGTAAACTTTAAGTCCACTTTTTAAGCTTAAATACAACTCAAATGCAATTGAAATTAACCCAAATTAATTAGGTCAAATATACCCCTAATGACAATTGTTGATGAGTATTGGCTTGGTTTTAAATTAGTGAGGACCTCTTTTTTGTAGCCCTATTTTCCCCATATGAATATTTCTTTCTTTTCTTTCTTTCTTTCTTTCTTTTCCATTTCCAAATCATAAACCCTAAGTCAAGATCAACTATAAGCTTTTGATTTAAACATCATTCCAAGCCAAGATTTAGTCATATAAGTTAAATGCAAACTTTATCTATTTACTTTATGTTCTATATTGTGTTTGTTGTAAATGTTAGATAGAAATGAATTTTATGTAATAATTAGAGTGGGATTGATTTGGTGCATTGATGATAGTTTGAATGGGATTATATGGGCTAAAGGAATGGTAGTGTACATCTTTATGAGTGTTGATGTGTGGGGATAGTGTTTTGGAAGATTGAAGAATTGAGAAGTTGAGGAGTAGATTGAAGTGTGATCAGTGTTTTGATGATTAGAAGTAGAATTCATGTTGTTAGGATAGTGTTTGGAACATATAACAAGCTTTGGAAAGTTTGGATTAAGTTTGGGGAATTTTTGAAAGTGAACAAAGTTTATAATAAAACAGGGGAAATCAAAAACATTTTCGTATAGACTAAAATTTAGTCGTACGCCGTCATCTGGGCTTCTACACCGCCGACTTATAGGCGGTGTTGGAAGAGAACAGAATCAAATTTCTTAAAGCCGTTTAATGCTGCCGGCTTTGGCTGGAAAAGTCTGCCAGCGTTCATTTTTCAAAATGTATGCCGGCTACTGGGATTCCAACGTCGCCGGCTTAGGAGCGGTGTAGAATAGAACAAAATCATAATTTTTAATGCCGGGCTTAAGGCCCCTGGCGTAGGATCAAAGGCTGCCAACGTACATGGATACGCTGCCGGTGTTGAGGGTATTCACGGGGGTGGATCAACCCCGTGTACTCTCGGAAAATTTTTTGGAAATTTGGATTTGCATTCTACATCGGCTCATAGCCGCCAGCGTAGAATGAAGGCAGCTAGCGTACCCTTGAACGCTGCCAGTGTTGGCAGTGTTGATTTTCAGAGTGTTGAATACCGTTTCAAAGCCGCCGGCTTTGATGCCGGATATCCCCTGCGCTTTTAAATTTCAAAAACTTTCTTCCAAATTTTTCGAAGTTTGATATATGATCAATTAAGAACTTTTAAGTGTTCTATGATATAATAGGATGTTTAAATGCTTTATTGACCTTATATTAATTTATTGAATTTCTTTGATTAATTGTATTTTCAACTAGTTAATTGGTGCTTAAGCTAAGTGTGAAATTTAATATTGTTTTAAATAGTGATAGATTTTCGCACCAGCAAACCCCATTAGTATCCAAGCTATATCAGGTACGCAGTAACTTGCTTGTTTCTTTGTTAGGGTAGGCATCACAACTAAACTACTTGAAATTAAGAAAATTTTATTAATTGATGAGTATTGTTTGTCCTTGTTTGCCGTTGAATCTGGTTCGGAGAGCTGCACCCTGCTCAGATTGGGGGCAGGGTACTTTCTCGTTAATGGATAGAATTATTTAGGAGATGTGAGTATCCGAGCTACTCATATCAACCCCCTGAGCATCGTGATACGTTACTCAGGATCCCCTAGTATTACGGGCTACGCCGGAAAGTGGAGCTGCCTAGTCTGTATGAACAGTAGGGACCACTCAGGGAGGTGGACGTAATACTAGATCCTTGTTGTTCGAAGTTTGAATACTCCCGTGTTGTCTTACTAACTAAAGGCTTAACAATAAACTATTGATTGTTGCATAATGCATTAGTCTAAGATTGTGTGATCCACTTGCATTTGTATTCGTTACTTGTGTACTGGGCCTTTGGCTCATATTTTACCATTTCAGGTGATGAATCCGATGAGTTCTATGCCAGTATGGGGTACGGAACTGACTTTGGAATTTTCTTGATGGTTTGGAGGATTAGAGCTAACCCTGGACTCAATGGAACCCTATACTTGTAATAGATTAGATGTGATTCTTTTTGTTGATGATGTAATTAAGTTTAGTTTGGGGTTGTGTTTGAGGATTTTGTTAAGGCTTGTAAGACCTTTGGATGTAATATAATATGTACTTAGCTATATAGGAGTTAAGTTGCTTCCCTTGTAGAATATGTTGGTAGTGTAGTGGTATAGTTTTGTTTAAGATTTAAAAAAAAAATCTATGTTTCCTATTGTATATTATCTATATGGAATTAGATAAACAATTTTTCAAACAATTCTTTTCAGGCAACCTTACATATAATCTTATAGGTTATATGTGGTTGGGGAACCGTTATCTCCTATTTCAAATATAGGAGTGATAGCGGGTCCTTACATCATCCAACATCACCATCAATAACTCAGCAACATCAACACCATCATCAACAACTCAACAAACTCAACACATCATCATCATAATCATCCATCATCAAACATCACCATTAATAACAACTCATTAACATTAGCTCATTATCTTCAACAATAAATCCTATAAAAAGAATAACAATAAGAAGAATGAGCCGAAGCCCAGTACACAGTAACATAATCACACACGAAGAGACACACAAGCTTAACTAAATGCAATGCAACATCAACAAGTTATTATATAATCTTTAATTAGTCAAACATTTTGGAGTATTCAAAATCCAAACAATAAGGATATCTAGGAGTCCCGAGTAACAATCTCGATACCTAGAGGATTGATATAAGTTGTTCAGGGACTTATATCTTCTAGATGATATATCCATAAACTAAAAAAATAGTCTCATCTAGGGTTCTCAACCGTTTCTTATCTTCATTTAACTTAATCCATAATATCACCTAGCTTAAGTGTTCCATAAACATTTAACTAAATCATATTATTTCATCATAAGAATAAGCAAGTGTTATACCGATACGAATAATCCCATCGACTACTATCACTTATGAAAGTCATTGTGTCATGATAAAGGTGGCTTAAGTGTCTAAAACTACTGTGCCTTAAATCTGAGTAAGGTGTTGGTCCCCAAACCGGATTCAACGACATAATAGACAATCAAAACTCATCAATTATTAAGTCAAGTTATGTTCTTAATCCATTTTAGATGTCTATCCTAACATCCAACACGCAAGTTACTACGTACCTCTCATATGAAATCCAAACAGGATCTCAAAAGTTAAGACAGGAGCCATCTAAAAGGATATTCCAAATATACATATATGTTCAAGAATCAAATTCATATAAGAACTTAAACCAATAATCCACTAATATAACAAAATTATATAAGAATTTATATCAATTAGTCACTCATCTCAAACTTTTATTATAACTCTATTTAATCATACACTAATTTGGAACTCCACTATAGCTGTAAAGATCGCCCCACCAAAATATGGATAGTTCTTGTTTGTTTGTCAAAGTATTTCTTATCACTTTGTGTATGGCCTTTTATCAACAAAAGCATAATTAAGGCATTCATATACAAAAACATTTATAACTAAAACAAGCAAACATTCGAAATAACATACTCCTCATGTTATTCAAAGATCAACCTAATGCATTAGCCCATACCAATTATTAGCTATTAACCATTTTAGCTTAATTTTAGCCAAATTGATTAGAATTAGTCATTTAATTCATTTACTAAGTCAAGTTAATTAAAATTAAATAATCTAACTCATTTTAGCTTAATAAAGTTCATTAAGTCATGTTGCACTTAGATTCATTGCTAATTCATTATACATCTAAGATCCATGTCAACTTGAGCTTATATTAACTTAAACTTAGCCAAATTGATTAACCTTAATCATTTAGTTGAAAAACTAAGTCAAAGATAGTTAAACTAACTCAATCTAATTCATTTTAACTCATTCAAGTCTATTTAATCAAGTTGAACCTAAATAAGTTAGCTAAGTTTATTTTATAACTAACTTCTATATTTAATCCAATTATTTATTAAATCTATAAATCCACCTAAATCGGGTTTAATTACATCAAATAAGTAATATAAAACATCAAATATTATTTATCTATCTCATTTTAGCTCAAAAAGACTCATTTCCTAAGCAAACATACATTTAACAAACAAAAACAAGTTTTAAACTTTGTTTGGAAAATGTATTAGCTGAAAAGAAGAAAATTTTCAACCTTGATTCTTTTTAATTTGAAAAAACTTAAAAAATAAAAGTTGTAGATCTCTTTTTAATCTTTCTAACACAATTTGAATCACGTCAATCCAAGGTTGTATGAAAAAGTTATGATTAAAATAGTATCACAACCAAAGAGAAGCACGGGCAGATACCTTCAATCGTATTCCAACCATGCTTCTTTTGTTTTAAACACACATGTGAGAACTAGTGAGAAACATGGTGGGATGTGGCACCTCTATCTTCTAGCTATGCTGTTTTGGGTTTCAACTCGTTTAAAAGACCAAAGAGAAGCACGATCGAATAGAGAGAGCTGTGTTTACCTCGTGCTCATGTTCTGGCATTGTTTTTCGAAATATAGCTTGTTTTTTAACTTTGTTTTACATCATTTCTCATCATCTTATATACAACATACAAGCATAGAATCATCTTTTTTAACATCTATACACATGTTTTACTTCATTCAACTTCAAATCTTACCATGAATCATCTAACCTATATGTGTAAACTTAACCTAGAAAACTTACATATTCTTATATCCATCATTAACCAACTTAAAAACACTTCAACAAACTAACTAAACCAACAATTCATTCTTCAACTTCATCCATTCAAACACACATCCAAAACACTTATACCATAAACCATCTACTCATAATCACTTTTATACTTCATTCACAAATAAAACATACACTTCATTTAGCCAAATCAACCTCTCTAAAGTATCCCAACACTTCTTATTCCAATCTCCTAACATCTCTACACTTCAAATCATTTACTTAACACATACTATAAGCTCAATAACCAACTAAATACAACTCAACACACATATAACATACTTAACTCATTATATTCTATTTATGGCATGAAACCCCACTTCACAAGAAAACTCAAACAACTTAATAAACATATAACCAACCAAATACATACCTTAAGAAGCAATATGTCTTGTTGAAAATCACTTAGGCTTAAGGTCTTGACCTTTTTAAGGGTTTGAAGTGCAAAGTTTTGGAGAAATAGAGAAGACAATATGTAAGAAATTTTGTGATTTCATATGGCTTTTTGGGGTCTAATTTGAGAGTGTATTTTTGGTAAAAAATAAGGCTTATACTTATCCTAATATTGATTTTAGGGGCTGCCATGTTAGGGGCTTTAATTTGTATGGGTTTGGGCTTGATTTTAGGCCAAAAGTCAATGTGTTTAGGCTTGTTTTATATCTAAGTTTTCTGCTATGTTTAGTAAATATATTAAGAATATTTAACTTATTTTAAACCAATTTTCATATACTTTATTACGCTTACAAATTTATAGACACAATATTTATTCATACTAAGATATATCAATATTCAAATACATTAATACAACATATATACCACATACTAACACAAATCATATACATCATGTTTCAAAACCATGCACACATGCATTAACACACATATGTAAAATATGAATTTGGGAATTATGGCTATTTCATTTAGAGATTTAAGAATCTAAAATCTCAATTTCAACTTAATTTATTACTATTATAATTATATCAACTTGTCTAATTATCTTTTGATTCATTTGATTCATTTAATCTATCTAAACTCATTTTCTAATTTAAGGTGAAGGTTTAGGGTATTTCATTAATGATATCTGGACTTCAAATCGATATGAAAGAATACTGTTGCTCCTTACAATTAGTCAAATAGATCATCTATTTGTGGCAAGGTGTATTTGTTCTTAATAGTAGCCTTGTTCAAGTCTCTGTAGTCTATACAGAGCTCATTGATCCATTTTTTTTCTTTAGAAATAACATAGGTGCCACCTAAGGTAACATATTGGGGCAAATAAATGCCTTGTCTAATAGTTATTGTAGCTGTGTTTTCAATTCTTTTAATTCCACTAGGGTCATTCAATAAGGTGGTTTATATTGTTACCTAAATTGACATCTAGTTAATTGCAAAAATCTTCAAGAAGCTTTATATTGTTACCTAGATTGCCTATAAATATATAATTAATAAATCCTTAAGATAAAGTATGTTTGTTATAAGTTGTATGTAAGATATTTTCTATATCAATAATACTAATATTTGTAACTTATGTTTATTTCATTTGAGTAATAGCATTTTTAGTATATTAATATAACATGCTTATCATGCTTGTTTATAATGATGGTGTTTTTTTTTTTTTCCAATAATTTTTTGGCAATTTATTAAATCTTATAACTAGGTATAAAATATGGGATATAAATGTAGCACTTTATATATAGATGGCTATAATGAACAATATAGTTATAAGTTTTTTTTTTTTTTGGAAATTGCTAATACATCAAAATGGAATTTATAATTTATTTATCAATTATATAGAAGTTGCTTTTATGTAAGTAATATAGGCATATATATTTATATATATTTGATGCAAATGAATGATAAATGTGCTTCTTTACATTGATATGTTGCATATACCAAAACATATATATTACTCGTTCTCAAAATTATTATAATGATGCTCATTAATAGACAATTAACTAGTATACATTATCTTATTTATACAAGTCTTGTTTGTTCATCTATTATCTGTATATATATACATAAGACCTATATCTATATGTTATCAAATATTATCAAGGTGG
This sequence comes from Combretum micranthum, assembly GCA_024138025.1. Classification (NCBI taxonomy): domain Eukaryota; kingdom Viridiplantae; phylum Streptophyta; class Magnoliopsida; order Myrtales; family Combretaceae; genus Combretum; species Combretum micranthum. The sequence continues at coordinate 131,041 of JAMXBD010001090.1, read as the reverse complement.
TTTCGAGTCTTCAGTTATAATTATAATTGTTAGCTGTCATTGTTGGTGTTATTATTTATTGTTAGTGTGTGTGTGTGTGTATTTCTTTGGTTTTAATCTTATTATTTTCGTTGCTATTATGAAATCTAGTTTCAAATGAAATTTGTATTAGGATATCATTAGCTATAATAATTTTAATATCTTATAATATAATGATATGTGCATGGACATAATTATTTATTTGTTCATTTGTACATTTAGGGGATTTGTTTATATATTTTTAAATCGAAGAGTTATATTAATAATCACGTTAAAGGTAGTTTATATATATTAATATTTATATCATAATTGAAGTGTTTTTTTCTTAGTATATAATTTTCCTTATCTTCGATATTCTATGCTAGTCAAAGATTGGGGAATAATGTATTATTCAAAATCTACAATAATTATTAAAACATAACTTGATTTATCTATATACCACATTAATAATCATATGAAAGTTAACGGATTATTAGTGAGTTCCGAATCATACAGTTATTTTATCTTGAATTAAAAGAGCTTATACTAGCAATGTCACCTACCCATAATTGTACCAACTGTTATTAATAGCTCCTTTTTTATAATTGTAACTGTCCCATTTCGAGCTTTTTATTTGACGTCAAAGGAATTAAAATTATTAAAAATACAAAGATACATATTATACTATTCTTATTTGTAAGGCATGATTTGTTAAATTTTTTAAGCTTTCACACCTAAGCAATTTCTTCTTTTCCTTCTCCTATACTTTGTCATGTTTCATTCATATATACTAAAATTGTTTGTAAAATTGTATTATTAATACAAATGACTAAAAGGGGCAGATTTTCACAAATTATACACTTCCCTAAAACTTCATTTATAACCAATTCACACCCCAAACAATAATACTAAACACATTTCATTTCATTTCCTCCTTTCCATCTAAAATGCTACAAATTATTATACTCACTTTATCATGGATTCAATCATTCTTAGTTGATTATTCTAGTGCTATTTAGCATCTCAATGTCAAGTGTTTAAAAGCTATAAATAATTTCTAAAATCTCCACTTTTGAATAAGCAGCAAATCAATCGTTCGGTATGCTAGGTTAAGCACCTTTTTTATTTTAGCTATAAAATGAACTAGCAAGTTAGCCTAAACATATACAACTTCTCTCTTCTTCCCTACATAAAACAAGGAATAACAGCTACAACACATTTCGCTTACATCAATTTAACTTAATGCCCATACAATGGAAGGAAGATCCACACTTTTATACGAATATATTACTCTCATGTAGAAACTTCCAACAGGTTTATATTCCGACCTCACTAGCACCAAACAGACGAAAAACATATTCTGTAAAAATTCCAGGCCAATAATCTCCAGTAAACACCATGGAAAGAACAAATTTTTTTACAAAGCAATACAATGCAAATTATTCCATTCAATAATTTAGAGCTCATCTACTCCTAATATGGGTTACCCAGATCTTAATCTCATTTTCGCACCAAATCCGTCAACACACCAGCAAATCCTTAAGCTTGTCAAACTAAGAATTCAAGCAAAATGAAACCATGCTAATGAAAAACTAAATTCGATAACAAGATATAACATGAATTCTTAAAGACCCAAAATCAAATACCTTAAACAGTGTAGCAAGAAGCATAATTCTATTTGGAAGTGACTTTGACCTGGACAATTTACATTGTTGCCATCGTGTGAGGTTAAGAATTTTGAAACCTGTGCGGGATGTGGTGGCTGTAGTGGCATAGTCTGGCGGTGTGATCTTGTTGGTGTTAAATTATTTTAACATTAATGGCCCATGTGACTTATGGTATGACTCTATTATGAAAGGTTAATATGATGGTTATTTGGGCATAATGGTAATTTTGAGTCATAAGGTTTCAAATCCCTCCACTCTCCTTATTTATATATGACAGTTAAAAGAAAAGTATCGTGACTTTTCATTACAGAATAATTTTTCATTCTCCACCATCAAAAGAGAAATAGAAAGGAGAAAGATAGAGTGGGAGAAAATCACCAAGACAAAATTGAAACAGATTTTCTTCTCTTGATTGGAATTCAAAATCATGGATAACGGTATGTATCAAAACCATTATGATTTTGATTGTTTCTATCATGTTCAGAAGATCCTGATTTGGAAATTAGTTTTACATAAAGATTTGATTTTTTTTTTTTTTTGTAAAATCTAAGAATTTCTAACGATTGGTATCAGAGCGGGTATAGAAAACCTATTCAATTTAATTTTCCGAAATGTTTCTACATTTGTATTAACGAATTATTGCTTTTCAAATTTCCGTTTTGGAATTTACCAGGATATCATGTAATGTTCATGTTTTCCGTTTCGAAAAACAATAATATTTCATAAAACATGAATGAAGGAACATATGTTTCCGTAATATAAATATTCCATGAAATATTCTGATTTCGAAAATGAAATATAGACAACGGGATTTAACATGACGTGATTTTGAATCCTGAATTGGATTTGACCGGAATTGAAGTGTACGAGTACGAACATTTAACGGAACGTTGAATTATGTGTTCCTATTTCCAAACATAGTTTGGTCTGTGTATGCTTCACGAACATGGAAAATAAAAACAAATATCTGCAAATATATATATGTGCTATATTTATGATATTTTCCGCATTAACGATAGTTTATTGATATTTGTTAATTTGAATGATCTTAATGATTGAAAAGTTTGATGTTTGTTGAGATTATGTTAGTGTAAATGAAATGTCAAAAGCTTGTTAGTCACCAAAGTGGCCTAGCTTGGAAGGATTTAAATATTTAATTGTGAATTTCAATTGTTCATCTTCTTTAGATGCTAATAAAATGATATAAAAGTTTGAAATGAACAATTGTAATCATTAATCATAAGGCTAGGAGATCATCCAAAGATGGATCATTGCTTATAATTAATGATACTAAAAGAGATTCATTGATATACTGGGTGAATATGGCTGTATATCCAAAGATAACATACATATTGACTTAAGTATGATTGATTGATCTATCAAAGTATATTTATCTAAGCATCATTATTGATTAAAGTTATGCATTAAGGTATCACCCAAAGGTGACCTTAAATACATAGTTAAAGTTTATCATTTGTTTGAATCCATTTAAGTTTACTCAAAGCATTAATATGTATATTTGGATTACATTTACAGCTTCTAGTAATTGTTCGCTTTGGGCAATGGAATGATAAAGTTCAATGGGCTAAACTATGCGGAATGGTCAGAACAGATCCAATTTCAACTGGGCATTTTGGATTTGGACCTAGCAATTATTTCTGATGAAAAGCCTGCAGCCATTACTGAGACTAGTACTGAGTCAGACAAGTCTCTTTATGAGACTTGGGAACGATCTAATAGGCTGAGTTTGAACTTGATGCGAATGACGATAGCTGAAAATGTCAAGCCATCGATGCCTAAGACGAAAAATGCAAAGGAATTTATAATGAGAATTAAGGAATACTCTCAATCATATAGCTGACAAATCTATTGTAGGGAGCCTAATGAGTGAGCTAACGACCAAGAAATTTGATTGGTCACAGCCCATTCATGATCATGTGACATGCATGGCTAATCTAGCAGCAAAACTGAAGTTAATGGGTATGGATGTGAGTGAATCTTTTTTTTTCAATTCATCATCAATTCGCTTCCTCTGAGTTTGGTCAGTTCCAGGTGAATTACAACACCATTAAGGAAAAATGGAACCTTCAGGAAATAAAGGCCATGTTGGTTCAGAAGAAGGGAGATTAAAGAAGATGAAGGATCACTCTGTTCATCTCACTGTTCATAATGATGCTGTAGCAGTAAGTCTAAACCAGGCAAGAAGGGTAAGAAGAAGGACAAAGCCTCTATGAAAGTTGGTGGAGGTCAAATCCATAAGGATCAGAAGTGTTTTTTCTGCAAGAAAACGGGTCACTTCAAGAAAGATTGTCTAAAAAGAAAGGCTTGGTTCGAAAAGAAATATGTACTGTATATCAGTATGTTTTGAATCAAATGTAATTGAAGTGCCTAATAATACTTGGTGGTTAGACTCTGGGGCTACTATTCATTGTCACATATTATGCAGGGATTCCTTTCAATCCAGCCCATAGAGGAACTGAACAGTTTCTTTATATGGAAACAAAATGAAGGCACGAATAGAAGGAATTGGGATGTACAATTGATTTTGGATACTGGGTGTCGCCTGGATCTAGAAAAGTGTCTCTATGTTCCTGAATGTGCTAGAAATTTAGTTTCTGTTGCAAAGTTGGATGAAGTAGGTTTTAACTTTAAGATTGAAACGGTGTATTTTCATTGTATAGACATTCGTACTATTATGGATCTGGTACTTTAGTTGATAATTTATATCGTTTTAATCTTGATGTTATGTATGCTGAATCTCTGTTTCTTGTTGAGCATAGTAGGTAACAAACGTAATGCACACAATGATTGTTGCTTTTCTTATGGCATCAAAGATTAGGTCATATATCCAAAGAAAGGGTAATGAGGTTGGTGAAAGGTGAAATCTTGCCTCAATTGGATTTTACTGACTGGGATATATGTGTTGATTGCATAAAAGGTAAGCAAACTAGACATATATCAAAGAATCCAGCCACAAGAAGTAATGAACTCCTTGAATTGATACACACTGATATTTGTGGTCCTTTTGACATTCCAACATGGGGTGGTGAAAAGTATTTCATCACATTTATTGATGACTATCACGATATTGTTACTTATATCTACTGCATGAAAAGTCACAATCAGTTGACATCCTAGAGGTGTTTGTTAATGAAGTTGAAAGGCAGTTAGATAGAAAGGTGAAAGTAGTGAGATCAACAGAGGTGGTGAATATTATGGTAAATTCAATGAAAGTGGACAATGTCCTGGTCCATTTGCAAAATTCCTTGAAAGTCGAGGCATATGTGCACAGTATACAATGCCTGGTACACCACAACAAAATGGTTGGCTGAAAGGCGGAATCGTACACTTATGGATATGGTTAGGAGTATGTTAAGTTACAACACTTACCTTTATCCTTATGGATGCATGCATTAAAAACTGCTGCATATCTGCTGAACAAGGTTCCTAGTAAGGTAGTCTCTAAGACTCCTTATGAATTATGGAAAGGTAGGAAACCTAGTTTAAGGCACTTTCATGTTTGGGGCTGTCCAATAGAAATAAGGATATATAATCCACATGAAAGAAAGCTTCATGCAAGAACCATTAGTGGTTATTTCATTGGCTATCCTGAAAAATAAAAAAGGTACAGATTTTATTGTCCTAACCACAGTACAAGAATAGTTGAGTCTGGTATTGCTCAGTTCATTGAAAATAGTCAATTTAGTGGAAGTGGGGAATCACGAACGGTGGATATTAGAGAATTTCAAGAAGAGACCATATACCCAGTGTTTCTACTCAGGTTGTTGTTCCTTTTGTTGCATCATAGTCAAGCAACAAGCTGAAAGGACAAGTTGATGTTCAAAACACACAAAGTGAACATATTAGAGGTGAACCAAGCAACAATGTGCAAGTCATAAATGAGCAAGGGACACCACAAGAAAATGCATTACGGAGGTTTATGAGACAGAAAAGACCAGCTATATCGAATGACTATGTGGTTCACTCACTTGAACACGAATCTAACTTAAGCATTGATAAAGATCCGCTCTCATTTAGACAAGCCATGGAATGTAGTGATTCAAAAAAGTGGTTCAATGCCGTGAAGGAAGAGATGAAATCAATGGATGCAAATAAAGTCTAGGAGCTAGTAGAGTTACCTGAAGGATCAAAACGAGTTGGCTATAAATGGGTCTTTAAGACTAAGTGAGACTCAAACGGCAACATCGAAAGATAGAAGGCCAGACTTGTTGCTAAAAGTTACACTCAGAAAGATGGCATTGACTATAAAGAGACCTTCTCTCCAGTTTCTAAGGACTCCTTAAGAATTATTATGGCTTTGGTGGCTCATTATGATTTAGAGCTTCACCAAATGGATGTAAAAACCGCCTTTTGAATGGTGACTTAGAAGAAGAAGTTTATTTGAACCAACCTGAAGGTTCATAACCACAGGACAAGAAATTTGGTGTGTAAGTTAAAGAAGTCGTATATGGATTAAAACAAGCTTCCCGACAATGGTATATTAAGTTCAATAATACCATTACATCATACGGTTTTTGCAGAGAACACCGTTGATCATGTATCTCTATGAAGGTCAGTGGGAGCAAGTTTATTATATTGGTCTTATATGTCAATGATATCCTTTTGGTTACTAATGACATAGGTTTGTTACATGATGTAAAGAAATTTCTCTCTGAAACTTTCAAAATGAAAGATATGGGCGAGGCATCCTATGTGATAGGAATAGAGATATTTCACAATAGATCACAAGAATTGTTAGGATTGTCTCAGAAAAGCTATATCAATAAAGTATTCGAGAGATTTAGAATAGAAAATTGCTCTGCAGGAATAGTTCCAATTCAGAAAGGGATTAAGTTCAGTGAATTGCGATGTCCAAAGAATGATTTGGAATGAAAATCAATGGAATCCATTCCCTATGCATCACTGGTTGGAAGCTTGATGTATGCTCAAACATGCACTCGGCCAGATATTAGTTTCGCTGTAGGAATGTTAGGCCGATATCAAAGTAATCCTGGAATAGATCATTGGAAAGCTGCAAAGAAAAATGTGAGTCTTGATATGGCTAGTATGATTCTAAGACACATATAGAGAACTAGGAATAACAAACCATATGACAACTTGTTGATGAAATATATGCTTTCAAGAAAATTCATCTTCCCAAAACTCCTAAAGTACCTATTTCTCTAAAGAAAATAGGAGAAACAAATTTGAAAAAGATGGGAATACAAGTTGTGGATAATTTCTGGTTTTCCAAAGATGGGTCTTGGTACAACATCCCAAGTTTAGTAAAGTTGGATTTGATTGGAAAAAGATCAAAGCAATAGCTGAGGGGGAGCTAGTTATGCCAGCAGAGAGTTTCTCAGAAGGTAATGAGGCTGAGAAAGACAAAGAGAAATCCTCAAAGAAAAAAGGAAAAGAGAAAATGGCTGCAAGGAAGACACAGAAACATCATCTCAGAACAGGAGGTGAATTTGAGATTAAAGAAGGTGGAGGAAAAGCAAACGAGAGTGACTCAGAGAGTGAGTCAGAACCTATGCCTCCTCTTGATCCAAGTGGTGAAACCTCTCATTCTTCTTTTCGAATGGTTGTAGAAAATCTTGTCGATCAACATTTACAATCAATCAAGAAACCCTTGATAGAATCTATTCTTGATTCTCTTAAGGAATTTAAATTTGGTCATGAGAATATTCCTTCAATTTCTCATCATCCTCCAACATCAGTTCAATCTCCTTACTCTGATCATTTTGATCACCAATCTTCTCCTGTGCAAGAAGATGTACCATCTGAACTACACAAGCTGAACCTACAGCTTCTGTCCTTGATCCAGCAGTGGCTCAAGTCTCTGATATGTCTATCGTTCCATATATACAGCCAACATAATTTTCTTCCACATATCAACCATCTGAAGTTGAATTGATCACATATGTTTTTACTTTTCTTCAGCTGCACAACTTGCGTTATACACCAATTCCACTAGCTCGCCAAATTTTTCATCAAAGAAGGAAGAAGAAAGCTCAAAAAACTGGATATTTCCTTGCATATCAGAAAGACCAAGGAATTTTCTGTTGTTGTTTTTTTTTATTTTCCAAAGACATTTTTATTTTGGTCTGTAAGAACTTGAATCCTTAATGTTCCGTTGCTATGCATTTTCACTCATATCTCTTTTCTGATGCTAACAAAAAGGGGGAGAAGAGAGATAACAAGATATTATTATGTAATTGTTGTTTTGTTATTACTGTTGAAATCATGTATGCGTGATTGCTGGAGATGTAAGGAGATGTTTGATGTTGCTACTGCATTATCGCATATAAGCTGAAATCATGACAATTATATGATTTAACAAAAATATTTCTTATTTTGTTCACATGGGATTTTTTATCATAAAAAAGGGGGAGAATGTTGATTTCTCTCAAAAATAATTTGATGATAAAAAAAAAACTTAAATGATTTCTTACATATTTGTTTAAGTGTGTAGCATTAGATATTAAAAATGTAAGACTATATCAGAAAGATATCAGAAAGTTAGACAGTGAAACATTTATCATCAAAAGGTTACTCAGAAGGTTACAATGAGAATAGCAAGATTTTTTAGTCATCAGAGGGAACGTCAGAAGGTTTATAAACTCCTCATGAGAATCATGTTTTAATTTATGAGACCTAGCTCCAAAGTTGAGTATAATTTAGTATTATGCTCAATGTGTTTCACAAAGTCGGTTCAAAATCCACAGGGATTAAATTCAAATTATAATTTTGTTTTGGAGTTCATGAACACACAGTTGAAGTTCATATGGCGAGAAGTGAAATCAAATTATACAAACTAATTAAATTTGAGGAGAAAGTTAGTGTCAAAATAAGATGAATTTACAAAATATAATTAAAATTTTTATGGAATGTATCCAAAGATTTTTGAATCATACGAAGAATGTGGAAGCTTGATAAAGCATGAACAGTAACCAACGATGAAGCTATGCAACGAAGGATAAATCCAAGTCCGATTTTTTAGTATAAGATAAACATACAAGTTATTGGTTATTTGATTTATCTTCTGAAGCTGGAATTTTGAAAATTATATCAAGAATTCAAAAATCAAAGTAAGTCAACAGTTGGATAAACGTGAGCTGATATTTCGAGGATTACACACACAAAAATCTGGGACAAGTTCATCCTTTCGTTCTTCTAGCCGTTAGAGTAATGGGAATAAAAAGAAAAAGAGTAAGACAGAACAACATATCAGAAAACGTGATACTCAATTTGCTACAGTGATCAAAGCCTTCTTACGAGAGAAATTGTCATGTTCTATTGTTATTGTTTATTTGAACAAATAACTTTGAGGAAATTTAATTTTTATTCCTCTTGATTTGATCTTATATTTTTAAGTATGAGTTGAGCGTTACAAGTAGGCTTAGTTGATTGATTGATTGAGAGAATCAAGCTAAGTGAATTGTAGCTAAAGGATTGGCAAGAACTTCTTGTAACTTTGTTGATTTGATTGGATAGTGGAACATAACCGGTGAGGAATACCAGGACCCTGGCTTGGAGCCGGAAGAGAGGATTGACGCTCGAGGCGGAACCTCTATATATCGATTTGCACTTTCTTCTCCTTATCTCTCTTTAATTTCGTGATTTATTATTTATGATTTATATGTGTGATATATGCACAGAAGGTTAATGAAAGAGTAAATCATTCATATTTTTCTTACTCAAAGAGTTAAGCATAAGGTTTCTAAGTGTGAAAGTCTTGAATCACTTTTGATCCGAATTTTTACTTAAAGATTTTATTTGTTAAGATTATTGTCTTAAGAAAGTTTTAAAGCCATTTTAGTTGAATAACCAAGTGGAGTGAAATTTGTTTTAAATTTTTAAAAGTAAATTTTATAACCAATTCCCCTTACCCCCCCCCCCCCCCCCCCCTTTGTTTTTTTTTCGGGACCAACATATTTGTTAATGTGAAATTTTTGTGAAAATTTTGAGTGTTTATGTAAAGACCCGGACTCACCCCTATAGTTAAAATAGGTGAATCTAGATCTCCAACCACATATAACCTGCAGTGTTATATGTAAAGTTGATTACCAGGATCAGTTTAAATATTTGTTTACCTAAATCTCTTATAAAAACAAATCTTAAAACTATTAACTAATAGAATTTCTATAAAAATATAACTTAAGCTATATAAAGATAAAACATTATATTTACTTAAAACAATCATATATCATCACCTTTAGGACATAGAGTTATATTCACATATATACATACACATACTAAGATATTACAAACATAGGCTCATTAACAAGCCATTTACAAAAGATAAAAAAGATAAACAAACTATAATATCGATCACATAGGTTTACCAAAATCTATACTATTACAAAAGATCCACCAAGATCATGGTCATCTCTAATCCTCTCAATCATCTAAAAAATCCTCAAAATTCGTGCCATAACCCATACTAGTGTAGAACTCATCACTAGCATCAACACCTGAAATGTGAAATAATAAGCCAAAGGCCTAGTACGCAAGTAACAAAAACAAATACGAATGGCACACAAGCTTAAACTACATGTAAATGCAACAACCATCAAGTTATTAGAAGATCTTTAGTTAGTCAAACAACACTGGAATATTCAAACTTTGGACAACAAGGATATAAGGGGATCCTGAGTAACGATCTCGATGCTTAGGGGGTTGATATAAGTTGTTCGAGGACTTATATCCCCTAGACAATATATCCATAAATGAAAAAGTATCTTTTTCTAAGGTTTTTAGCCGTTTCACAAAATTACTTATCTTAATCCATAATATCACATAATTCAAGTGTCTCCATGAACATTAAATTAAATCATATTATTTCTCCTTAAGAATAAACAAATGTTATGTCAATACCAATGACCCGATCAACTATCCGCCGTGCCACTTATAAAAGTCTTATAAAAAAGACAATGGTAACCTAAACACCTAAACTACCTTGCCCCCAATTTGAGTAAGATGCCGTTCCCTGAACCAGATTCAACGGCATAATAGACAATCAATTTAAACAATTTAAGTTTTTCTTAAATTAAGGTAAATTTAATCATGCCTATCCTACGCAATGAATCAAACACATTACTGCGTACCTAAGTCAAACCAAGAATCAGGGTAGTATTCAACTGAGGATCTATCTCTATTACAAGAATTGTAACTTAGATTAATACCCTTAACTCTATTCCATGTGTGTATGTGTGTGTGTGTGTGTGTGTGTGTGTGTGTGTGTAGCTCTAGGTTAAAGGATCGAAAAATTCAAATAAATATTCATACAAGATCTTACTTGATATTTATACATCAAACATTATCATACAAACTCATAAAATCATCAAAAGATTAAATGTCAAGCTTGGAAAGATGTTTGAATAAGTTTTGAAAATGAGAAAACAACAGGGGATACGCCAACCTCCAACGTTGGCAGTGTTAAGGTGGTGTAGTCTGCACCAAAAATTCTACACTTGCTATCGTTGGCAGCGTTGTGGTCTACGCCGGTAGCGTTGAGCCGGTGTAGACTGTAAAACAAATTTATTCAAAAATCTAAGAGTTCCACAGGATCGGTCCATGCCCGTGAATACCCCTAACATCGGCAGTGCTGCTTTGTACTCCGGCAGTGCTGACCTCTATGCTGGCAGCGTTGAGGTAGCATACACTACAGCACAGATTTTCGAAAAATTGCAAACCTCCCTATTTCGAAAGCATAACTTTTTACCACATTTTTCATTTCCAAACTTCCTTCAAACGCATTTCTAACGTCAAACTTCAACCTATATATTTTCTAACTTCTTTTAACACGCACAATCTTCACCTCAAACTGATCAAACATCTATATTTACCAATTCAAATACAAATCCTCATTCAACCCTTCATTTAGCCAATCCATTCTTCCCTATCTCAACTCTACTCATTCCCAACTTCATTCACTCTAACACTACTTGTCACTTACTAAGCACAAATAATGACTTATAAACAATTAAGCTATTCATTCAATACATAACTAACACATGTAAATCATCAAAACTCATTTGACTCAATTAATGGCATGAACTCCACGTCACAAAAAAACTCAAACTAACAAATATACTTTTATCATAACAAACACATACCCTAAGAAGCTTTAAGTTTTGTTAAAAATCACTTAAACTTTGGGTCTTTACCTTGATATGAGCTTGGAGTGCAAGGTTTGAGGACAAAGAGAAGACAACATATAAAGGAGGAAAGGAAAAATTCATGTGGTTTTTGGGTTTGCATTGGAAAGTGTCTTTTTTATTCAAAATTGAGGCTTATTCTTATCTAAAAGTTGACTTTAGGGGCTGCCATAATGTGGACTTTGATTTGCATGGGTTTAGGCTTGATTTTGGGCCAAAAATCAATGTATTTGGGGCTTGTTTTTGTCCAAAATTTTCTGTTAAGTTTGGGAATATATATTGAGCATATTTAATTTGTTTTAAACAAATTTTCATACACTTCATTACGCTTACAATTCATAGACATAATAATTATTCACACTAAGATATTTCAATATATATACATTAATATAACACATATATCATATATTAACACAAATCACATATATCATGCTCAAAATCATGCACAAATGCTTTAACACTCATGTGTAAAATATAAATTTGAGAATTATGGTTATTCAATTTATATATTTAATTGTGTATTTGAGTATTATATTAATTAGTGACTTCATTTATGGGACAATCTAGTTATAGTAGAAAATATATTAGTAGTACATTTTTGGATCTTAAAAATTTTCGATTAAGATAAAAAAACTTCATCATGTTTGACTACAGTTAAATTATTTATTTTCTTTTAAAGTCAACATATTTTTTGAACTTAGCAGTTTTGATACATGACTCCTATTTTTGAGTCTATGAAATGTGGTTTTGAGTCTTTTGTTGTTTGTTATAGCTTTAGTACATAGATTGTTTAAACATTATGCATGTAAATAAAGTTACATATTAATTTATATAATGATGGATTTATTTTAAAAATTCACATATACATTCTTTTTTTTTTTTTTTTTTTTACGATATGAGAATAATATAAGAAGAAGAATAGATAATAAACTATCTTTGTTAATCCTTTAAGTATCATATCTATAATATTTAAATTATCAATATATTTCTCTATAGATTCTTCTACGTTCTCACTTAAAGAGCTTATATAGAAGATCCCATAAATTTTTATGTTTGAATTAATACCCAATTAGTTTATGGTGCAATTTATTGTGATATATGATGTAGAAATTAGATGGTTCATATTTTAATATTTCATTGAACTTTACATCATTGATAACTTCTAACTCATTATAACTTATTGTAACAACCAAGTTTAAGTTTTTTTTTTTTTCCTGTAGACTATATAAGCTCCTATATAATTTTTTTTTTAGTAGATATAGTAATTACAGTTTTATATTTTTAGATTTATCAACAATAGGCAAACTAACCTAAATACAAAATATGTTTATTAAAATGGTCCAACTTTGGGTTTACATCTCCATACATGATCAATAAATGGGTTGTGTTGAGTTCTCTAAATACAGACTTGTTTAAACTCATATGAAATATGACCTATTGGCACTAATTATTAGGCATATACCCAAGTGTTCTCTTATTATAAATCTATTTGTTGAACCAAGTAGACAATAAATTGTTTTTAATGAAAACAAAACTAAACAATTAACTTAAAGAATTAATCATTGAATTTAAGCTTAATCTGGAATAATCTGTGTCTTGATTAATCCCATCAAATTGACAAGTCATGTTTTAAAAAGATCGAATAATGATAATGACATTGATTTTGCATATATGTGTGTGTGTGTTTGTGCTTTTCTTTATATGTTCAAGAAGTCATCATGCAGGTTAGGACTCAACTACCTCGTTGGTATAAGTGCAAGTTCCATGCCAATACTGCAGAATTTGAGGGTTCCACAAATGATCTCATTGCGTAGTTACCCTTTTGACTCACTTGCAGTCATAAAGCTAGCCATTAGATTTGATTATTGCAAGGACAATTTTTTAGAGCTATTAAATTGCAATAGAACAAAGTGTGATCAATCATTTATTGAGTTTGTCTTCTACTCATCATTTGCATTCGCATAATTGAGAAACTTCGAGTGGTGCTATGTTAGGAAGTTGCTACTTTGTTAGAGGCACTACTCTTGTAATTGCATATTTTTAAATATAGTGTGGCTTCTTGTGAGTATGTTGTTAAGTGATTATATATATAGCATATATAAAGTCTTTAATTATAGGTATTGATGTCCACAAAGTTTGTGGTCTAAACTTCATGATAAATCTAGGCTTGAACTCTCTTATCCTCTGTTATCGTGTCTTGCTATCATTGCATAAATTGTTAAATCTCAATTAAGAATGAAAAGCAATGAGTCTATTTAATTTTTATATACATACAAGTATTGAAATACTTAAAGAAAAGAGATATGTATTAAGTCATACACGTCAATTATAGTAGAACAAAATGAATGTATTTGTTGAATTAGATTTTATAAAAATATATGTTCACCATCATTTATATATGTTTCCTCAAAGAAGTCACCAAGTGCATACCAAACTAAAGGATCTGATTTATTTATTGAATTTTTATATAACAATATAAGACTTTTCTATGTTATGTAATATTGCCTAGTGAATATTATATATACTAATAGAATATATTTTCTTCAAAATACAAGATAATGAATTATACCTTGAGAGATCATCATAAATTTATATATCTTTATAATCAATGATTATCACGTATTAAAATTTATAGAGATAGTGAAATAAATTAAAAAAACTATTTCTATTAAATGTCAATAACTTTCTCCAGTAAAATCTTTATTAATTAATTGTATTAGAATTTGATATATTATTGAAAGGCGTTTGAATAATTATAAAAGATGATAAGATATGGAGTCTAAAAACTCTTAGATGCATGTGAAAAAATTAATTACAATGATATAAAAAAAGTGCAAATATAAAATATTTAAATAAAATATTCAGTCAATCGAAAAAAAATTATGGATAAACGGTATTAAAATCAATAAACATACTAATGCAATAGTAAATCATAGATGTAATGGTAAAGTTTGGAAAAAAAATACTAATCATCTTATATTATGTATCATTAAAGAAGTTACCAGTGCATGCCAGAACAATGTATAGGTTTAATTGTTGAATCTATATAAGTAACGTAAAACATTCTATGACAACTTGATTTTGCAAAATACATGTGCACGTGCATTGTGTACCATAATATTATATAAATGTGTTACGTTCTTCGTACATAAGTTTTGATGATAACAAAAAAATTAAATATTATTTAATAAAGTGTTAATGAGTATGGGATAAATTAACAGAAGTTTATTCAAAACGTACGAAATCTAAGATTCTAAGCAGAACTGTTTGACAAATTCTCATCAGTAGTTTCAGATAAAAGTAGAATAGAATTCTTGCATAAATTTTTCCAAAAGTTATTCCGGCAGTTTTATATGAGATATTTGAAGATGAAAAATAGATGCAGACACCACTTAAGACTCTAATTTATAAGAAAAATTAAATTTGTATTAAGCGCACAAATTACTTCAAAAAAAAGTAAATAAATAAATAAAAATATATAAAAAAATTGAAGTAAAAATAAAAAGAAAAAAAATAGTAATAAATAATATAAAAATTGTAATATTAAAAGGTATATGGTGTCAAATAAAAGTAGTGTGGGCTTAATAAAGCTTTAATTTTAATCATAAAGAAGCCTTGGGCCAAATTAAATGGACAACAATTAAGAGTGTTCATTGAACCGAACCAAACAGCAAAAAATGGTTCTTTGATATTTTGGTTTGGTTTGTGGTTCTGTTTGGAAAGAGTCTAAATGATTACGGTTCATTTCAAGGGGTGGTAAGCCATCGTTTTCTTAACAACCTGAATTTGGATTCGGAGATTAGAACCGGAGATCGAAACCCTAAAAGAATACCCCTGGACCAGTTGGACCTGGAATCCCTATGTTCGGCAATCCCAAGAACAAATCCCCGGAACAATAAAAAGGAGTTTGATCTATAATATAGCCCTAAATAATTTATCAAAACATAAAAGGTCAGAATTCAGAACAACTCATTCATTTCGAAACCGATCGAGATCTATTCTCAAAAACCGGTCCTCGGGATTCGGAAATAGAAAAAATAATATATAAGACTCATTAGAATCGAAACTTAATAAGAAATTCAAAAATATAATTATAATAATTGTTCAAGTTATAAAAATTACAATTATAGCCTTTTATCATATTTTCATTACTACTGATAATTTAATTGTCTAATCAACTTTTTGATTTCTTTTACACTATTCATCAAGTACAACCACCCATACCTTATTCTTACATCCTTACAACCAATTCTTACATTCTCACATCATCTTCCTTACATTTCTTTTCCAATACAACTTTTACTACTTAAATTACTTATTAAATTTGAATTTTATTACACAAAACTATAGGTCTCGAAAATAATCAAGAAGGGGGGTTGAATTGATTATTTCAGAAATTAAAGATTTTTGCCTTCTTTAAAACAATCCCCTTTGATTTTAATAAACAAGAACAATATGAACAATTAAACTGCTATAAAATAAATTGCTGAAATATAAATAGTGAAGAGATAAGAAGATCAGGCAAAAGATTTATAGTGGTTCCGCCTTGTGTGTCAGTCCACTCTTCCAGCTCCACGTCGGGATCCCCGTTATCCTACGGTTGTGTTTCACTATATCAAATCAATTCCAATTACAAGCTTGTACAAATCTCTCTGCTCGATTCTCACAGCTGTCTTCCAGCTACAATCGATCTACAAAGTCTAAACTTGTAAAAGAACTATCACTCAAGAAGGTAACAACACGTTCCTTCTATAAAAGCTAAGTAGAAAGATACAATAAAAAGTATATGCACTAATTCGAATTTTTTAAGATTGTACGAGGGCAAAGTCGGTTGTTTTTCCTTAAAAAAAATTTCTTGCACGCTGTGTATATTAATATTTCTATATATAATGTTCCTTATCTTTCACGTCCATAAAAACTTGTTTGATAAGATGATATCATATCCCATGTATCTTGACAAGAATCTGTTTCATCTTATAAAAAAAAAAAAAAAAATCCAGCCGCTTCTTCCTCGGTAAACAAATCATATGATAAGTGTTGTTGAGATTTTGTTTGTTGCAATTTGTTGAGAATATCTTATTGAAATAAACTGGAAGTCCGTGATCTCCTCTTTTGATTTGAACGAGATATAGCATAATCTTCTTCTTGATATTCTTCTTGTTTATGCGTGATCTTCTCTTGTCAACTTCCTTTGAATAAGTTCCAAGATATTTGCTGAATTTTAGTCCCATAAAATCTGGATTATGTTATTTATCCGATAAGGATAATAACAAAATAACATGTATCATGTCTTATCCAATAAATCATATCAACCTTATCTTTCAAGATATTTGTATATATCTTAAACAAACTTTTGTCTTGTCTCATTCAATCCTTAATACTCGATCTTTAATTTCCGAAGGCAATAAGCTCCAAGAATAACTTTGATATGTAAATAACTTTCAATAAAACTTTGTTAAAAAAATCCCATGATATCAAATCCAACTTAAATGAAACACATCAAGTATATTACCCAAATATACTTGACAAGCGGAGCTGGGTATTAAAAATATCATAATTTTAAACAATATAGGCAAATCTGGAAAATTTCGTATTAAACCTAACAAATCTGAAACAACTTCTGACAGACTTATTTTTCATAGCTGAAGGTTCTGAAACATCTTCTGACTAACGTATTTCTTACTTCCGAAAACTTATTTTTCATTTCCTAAGGTTCTGAAGAAACTTCTGACTAACATCATCAAAGCTTAAGCATAACTTCTAATTTTCCTTCTGACTTTAATAAAACTTGATCATGCTTTATTTTCGTGTAAGATGAAAATTCTGAACTTGCTTTTGTCTATATAATTATCATCAAAATGAAGATTCTTAACTATGGAAAATCAAATAATATTCCAAACAATATTAAACATATTCGAAACTAATAAGATAGATATATCAATTAAATTTCATCTTTTGTCATCATCAAAATCATATTAGAATAATTCCAACATTCTCCCCCTTTTTGATGATGACAAAACAAAACGAATCAATATTAAGCATCATCATTAGCACACTTTTAATTGCCCTATCACACGTACAGCATTCATCCGGTTCACAACACAAACAGCATCCATAGCTTTCATTCAACATAGCATTCATCATAGCATTCATTCAACACATAACACATTTCTCCCCCTTTTTGTTATCATCAAAAAATTCTCCCCCTGAGAAAATGCATAAGAGAAATATAAAGAGAAAATGTAAAAAACACATAATGAAGAAAGTCTTAAAATAACCAGAAAAGATGTCTTAAAAAATTAAAAGGGTTTGAGGATTGATTATTTTGAAGAGGTGGCAGCTTTTGTAGGAGAAGTGTCTAAGTCAATGATAGCTGGTCCTGGTCGGATGTAATGTGGAAATTGATCTTTCAAGAACATCTGAATTTCCCCTTGGAGATTCTTGACCGCTTGAGTTGATTTTGCAGATTTAACATCTAATTGATCAAACCATTTGATGACCAAATCTCCAACTTTTCTCATTTGCTCCAGTTTGTCAAATGCTGTGACATTACGATTTATATCGTCTTTCACATTACCACTGAACTCATCAAAAAGAGTTCGGAGAAGATTTAGTTCTCTTTCAACATTTTGAATAGTTTTTCTAAATTCGTATCTGTGTTGATCTAATTTTTCTTTCTGCAAATTTTGAATCAATACCATTTCTTCCTTTATTGTATCTTTGATCAAACTTTTGACAGATTCAAGATCTAAATCACTCAAACTAGCTTTGTTCCTACTTGCAGTAGCGTGTTCAGAGGTTTTCTCAGAAGTTAGTTTGGATCCAGAAGGTTCTGATGGAGGTTCTAGTTCTTGAGCAAGAGAAGCCATCTTTGGAACTGCTTTGTTTTTGTTCCGAAGATGCACAAAATGTGATCCGTCATTGGCATACCAAAGAAAATTTTTTACATATATGGACATGTGATGGAAAACTTCCTTGCCAAGCCGTTTTAACTTCAAAGGTTCACTAGAACTAGCTGATAACTTAATCTTTTTGAATTCAAACATCTTCATCAGAACACTTCCAAAAATCAAACTGTCCTTATTCCTCCATATCTTATCTATAACTCTTGTAGCCATATCCAATTTCTTGTCATTCATGATGGCAAAAATGATCTGTGCATGTTCTATAGACATGGATGTGCTACTTCCTTTTCTAGGACATAAACATTTTATGATGATTTTGTGTAGAATTCTTGGATACAACTCAAAATCAATAATCATTGCCTCTTTACCATAATCCATTTCTAATCCTCCATTTATAGCTGCAAAGAGTGCATTCTTGTTCATATTTACTACCTCAGGATCATCATTTACATCAACCATGTCAAAACATTGAATCACATCTTTTCTTCCAAATATCACTTTTTGATTACAAACTCTTGATTTTAACCTATTGTCGTCTGTAATCTTAAGATTCGCATAAAATTCTTTGATACATTCTCCAAAAATTGTTACTTGAATAGAACATAAACCCATGCAACCAATAGGATTGAGAATTTCATCCCAGTAAAAACCATTATTTGAAAAGAAATTCAAATCTATAAAACTGCTAGAGCTAACCTCATTCTTTCTTTTTCCCGTAACTCTTGCGGCAGAACTCTGACCAGAGGTTGATTTAGAAACAACATCCTTGCTTTTCTTTTTCAAGATGGTAACCTTTTTCGATTTTTCTTTATCTTCTGACTTCTCAACTCTTTTCCTTTTCGAAGAAATACCAGAAGTTGGTGTCGAAGAAGAAGGTTTTGGGGATTTAGGTGTTGAGGGTTCTACAGAATGTTCTTGAGAACCTTTTGAGGGAGATGGTGTGTAGGTCTTGTCCATACTGTCTTCCTCGATAACGACTGGAGATTTGGAGGTATTTGACTTAAAGGATTTTTGTTTAAGTCTTTCGAATCTTTTGGAAGCCATATTACGAATTTGGAAGATGAAACGAAAAGAAGAAGATGGAGGAGTTTGTTTTTCAAAAAGAGATTGTAAAAAGAAACGAAATCAGATTTTGAAAAGAGTGTAAAATGTGATTTTCAAGAATTACTTTTTGTATTTTCAACCAGTAATTAATGCACATGTTTAAAGAAATAAAAGAATTTTCTTTAAATAAAACGGCAAGATAATTATTTATATTTTGATATTTAGCAAATAAATTAAAAAGGAAAGCACATGCCAATTTCATTCCTCAAAAATTCAAGTCTCACTTTATCAAGAGATTTTGTAAAAATATCTGCCAATTGCATATCAGATGACCAAAGTCAATATTTATATTACCATTAATTACATGATCTCTAATAGGAATATTTTTATAAACCAAACCATTTAATAGGAATATTTTTATAAACCAAACCATAATCATGCAATTGCTGTTTAATCCAAAGTAATTGAGCACAACAATTACCAATAGAAACATATTATGCTTCAGCTGTTAATAAAACAACAGAATTTTGTTTCTTAGATGACCAAGAAACTAATTTGTCACTTAAAAATTGACAAGTACCAGATGTGCTTTTTCTATCAATTTTGCATCCAGCATAATCTGCATCAGAATATCCTAATAAATCGAAATTTTGATTTTTAGGATACCAAATGCCTAATTTTGAAGTATTTATCAAGTACTTGAAAATTCTTTTAACAGCTGTCAAATGTGTTTCTGTTGGTGTACTTTGAAATCTTGCACACAAACATACACTGAAAAGAATATCAGGTCTAGATGCAGTTAAGTATAATAAGGAGCCAATGAGACGTCTATATAATTTTTCATTTACCTTTTTCCCATTTGAATCAGAATCTAACCTTGTTGAAGTACTCATAGGAGTTGCAGCTCCTTTACATCCTTCATACCCAAATTTCTTAAGAATTTGTTTAGTGTATTTTTCTTGATGTATAAAGATTCCTTCTTTAGTTTGTTTAACTTGTAGTCCAAGAAAGAATGTTAACTCTCCCATCATAGACATTTCAAATTCTGCCTGCATGGATTTAGCAAACTCTTGACAATATATATCATTAGTAGAACCAAATATAATATCATCCACATTTATTTGTACTATTAAAGTATCTTGATCATATGTTTTTAGAAATAAAGTTGTATTAACAGATCCTCTTTGAAAACCTTTAGAGATTAAAAATAAAATCAATCTTTCATACCATGCCCTTGGGGCTTGTTTTAAACCATATAATGCTTTATTTAATTTGAAAACATAATCGAGTTTAAAAGGATCTTCAAAGCCAAGGGGTTGTTCTACAAACACTTCTTCTTTTATAAAACCATTTAGAAGAGCACTTTTGACATCCATTTGATAAACTTTAAAATCTTTAAAACATGCATATGCAAGCATTAAACGAATTGCTTCTAATCTAGCTACATGTGCATATGTTTCATCATAATCTATTCCTTCTTCTTGTGAATATCTTTTGGCTACCAACCTTACTTTGTTTCTAACGACTTTGCCATTTTCATTCAGTTTATTTTTGAAAACCCATTTAGTACCAATTATAGATTTTCCTTTAGGTCTTGGTACTAAAATCCATACATTGTTTCTTTGAAATTGACTTAGTTCCTCTTGCATGGCTTCTATCCAGCTATGATCAATTAAAGCTTCATCAACATTACTAGGTTCAATTTCAGATAATAAAGCAAAATGATTTTCAAAATCTTGTAAGTTAGCTCTTGTTTTAACACCAGATTGAACATCACCAATTATTTGATTAGAAGGATGAGCAGATTTATATTTCCAACCCTTAGAAGATTTTGGTTCAAGAGTTGTAGGTTCTGAAGTACCTTCTGTATTACTTTCTGTGTTACCTTCTGGAGAGGGTTTTGTTCTTTCAGATTCATGAGATTCAACAGTTGGTTCTTCAGACTTTTTCCTTGAACTAGCTCCTTCTTTAGGATTGGATTCCTTTTCATCATCGGATTCATCATCCTTTATATCTCTACTGTCATCTCCAAATTTCACATATCCTTTTTCTTCCCAAGTTATACTGTTGAACAATGAAGCATTTCCTGTCATGTGTCTGGAACATCCACTATCTAGGTACCACGTTCCTCTTATTTTAGCTTCATGTTCCTGCAAAATTCAATGGGATTATACCTTTCTAGGAACCCAAACTAGTTTGGGTCCTTTATAAGACAAGCTCATTTGGTATTTTTGATTTACTTGATCATTACTGAGCTTGTTTCTTTTATAATAACAATACTTCTCAATATGTCCATGTTTATTACAAAAGAAACATGCATATGACAAGTTATCACTATTCCTGTTGTTTACTTGTTTCTTATTATTTTGCATTAGGTAACTTCTGGAATACCTTCTGGTATTGTTTTCATATGTAGGATACCTTTTGGAATACCTTCTGGTATTATTTTGATGATATCTGAAGGAAGGATAACTTCTGGAATATCTTCTGGTATTCCCTCTTACTTGTCTTTCAACTTTTCTTTCCACGTTATTTACTTTGAAATTATTTCTTTTCGCAATTGATTCATCTTTTGCAATTTGTTTATTATCTATAACATTTTTAGCTTTCACAAATGTCGTATTCTTAGATGCATTCGATGTAGATCCATGCTCATAACCTAAGCCATGCTTATCATAAGATAACCTTTGTGAAGAAATCAACATTGTTAGTTTTTTATCACTTTCATTAAACTTATTAAATGTACTCTTTATTGAATCTGATAACTCATTCATTTTTATATTTATCATGCTAGTTTCTTCTTTTAATAAATCATTATCTTTTCTTAATCTTTCATTATAAACATGCAATTTCTCAACGTCATGCTTTAGAAAATTATTTTCATCAGCAAGCAATGAATTTGTTTGTTTCAAGGCATCCTTTTCATTTTTTAGACAATTAATTTCATTTTCGTACTTAGTTAATTTTGAATCAGCCTTTTTAAGAGCTTTTAACAACTTTTTCATTTCAAGAAGCATGTCATCTTTAGTTATTTCACTATCAGATTCAGATTCATATTGTACCTCAGAAGTAGCCATTAAACAAAGATTTGCTTCTTCATCCTCATCTGTATCTTCTAGATTACTCTTTGTATCATCTAAATCGCTCCATGTTACCAACATCGCTTGACTCTTCTTTTTGTATTTCTCCATTTTCTTGATCAAGGTAGGACATTCATACTTTATGTGTCCCAGTTTCTTGCATTCATAACAATGGATTTCCTTCTTTTCTTTCTTCTTTCCTTTTTCTTTATATGCCTTTCCTGCATCATTTTTATCATATTCAGTGGTTCTTTTAAAGACACTAAATTTCTTACCTCTTTGCTTCTTGAAGAACTGATTGAGCTTTTTAGCTAGTAGATTGATGTCATCTTCTTCATCTTCACTATCATCTGAATCAGCTCGTTTTACTTCCTGGGCTTTGAAAGCAATCCCTCTGGAGCTACTTTCTTCTCCTTGAATGGACTTCTTGTGAGATTCATAAGCTAACAATTTTTCTCTTAATTGACTAAGAGATAGCTGGTTGAGACCCTGTGCTTCTTCAATAGCAGTTTTCTTTGCATCCCATGATGGTGGCAAAATTCTCAACATTTTCCTTACTAGATCTGGATCACCAATCACTTTGCCAAGTGATGCAAGTTCATTCGTTATAGCTGTGAACCTATTGAAAGCATCTTTAACGGACTCGTCAGATTTAAATTTAAACAGTTCATACTTTTCAAGCAGAGCATTTATTTTAGTTTCTCTAATTGTATTTCTTCCTTCATAAGTTACACTTAGCCTTTCCCAAATGTCCTTTGCTGTACTACATGAAGAAATCAGATAAAATTCTGAAGCAGCAATGGTAGTTACAGCAAATTCTTGGCTCTGTTTTTTTTCTCAATTATCTTCTTTTCATTATCTGTCAGCACTGAGTTCCCATTCAAGGTATTCATATTGTCTCCAATAGAAATTACCTGCCAAGAGTCATAATCGTTAGCCTTAATGTAAGTTTCCATACGCATTTTCCAATAAGAAAAGTTTGTGCCATCAAAGAAAGGAGCACGATTAATCGCTACATTGTTCTTAGCCATTTTGATAGGATCACTCAAATCAATATAAGAGCCCTGCTCTGATACCAATTGTAGGTCCTGAAAATAATCAAGAAGGGGGGTTGAATTGATTATTTCAAAAATTAAAGATTTTTGCCCTTTTTAAAACAATCACCTTTGATTTTAATAAACAAGAACAATATGAACAATTAAACTGCTATAAAATAAATTGCTGAAATATAAATAGTGAAGAGATAAGAAGATCAGGCAAAAGATTTATAGTGGTTCCGCCTTGTGCGTCAGTCCACTCTTCCAACTCCACTCCGGGATCCCCGTTATCCTATGGGTTGTGCTTCACTATATCAAATCAATTCCAATTACAAGCTTGTACAAATCTCTCTGCTCGATTCTCACAGCTATCTTCTAGCTACAATCGATCTACAGAGTCTAAACTTGTAAAAGAACTATCACTCAAGAAGGTAACAACACGTTCCTTCTATAAAAGCTAAGTAGAAAGATACAATAAAAAGTATATGCACTAATTCGAATTTTTTAAGATTGTACGAGAGCAAAGTTGCAATAAAAGTATCTTTCACGTCCATAAAAACTTGTTTGATAAGATGATATCATATCCCATGTATCTCGGCAAGAATTTGTTTCATCTTAAAAAAAAAAAAATGTAGCCGCTTCTTCCTCGATAAACAAATCATATGATAAGTGTTGTTGAGATTTTGTTTGTTGCAATTTGTTGAGAATATCTTGTTGAAATAAACTGGAAGTCCGTGATCTCCTCTTTTGATTTGAACGAGATATAGCATAATCTTCTTCTTGATATTCTTCTTGTTTATGCGTGATCTTCTCTTATCAACTTCCTTTGAATAAGTTCCAAGATATTTGCTGAATTTTAGTCCCACAAAATCTGGATTATGTTATTTATCCGATAAGGATAATAACAAAATAACATGTATCATGTCTTATCCAATAAATCATATCAACCTTATCTTCCAAGATATTTGTATATATCTTAAACAAACTTTTGTCTTGTCTCATTCAATCCTTAATACTCGATCTTTAATTTTCGAAGGCAATAAGCTCCAAGAATAACTTTGATATGTAAATAACTTTCAATAAAACTTTGTTAAAAAAAATCCCATGATATCAAATCCAACTTAAATGAAACACATCAAGTATATTACCCAAATATACTTGACAAGCGGAGCTGGGTATTAAAAATATCATAATTTTAAACAATACAGGCAAATCTGGAAAATTTCGTATTAAACCTAACAAATTTGAAACAACTTCTAACAGACTTATTTTTCATAGCTGAAGGTTCTGAAATATCTTCTGACTAACGTATTTCTTACTTCCAAAAACATATTTTTCATTTCCTAAGGTTCTGAAGAAACTTCTAACTAACATTATCAAAGCTTAAGCATAACTTCTGATTTTCCTTCTGACTTTAATAAAACTTGATCATGCTTTATTTTCGTGTAAGATGAAGATTCTGAACTTGCTTCTGTTTATATAATTATCATCAAAATGAAGATTCTTAACTATGGAAAATCAAATAATATTCCAAACAATATTAAACATATTCAAAACTAATAAGATAGATATATCAATTAAATTTCATCTTTTGTCATCATCAAAATCATATTAGAATAATTCCAACAAAAACAAATCAACACACATTTCTCTCTCTCCTCTCTCTCAAACCGGCGCCTCCCCCCTTGTACATGCCACATTTTGTTTCATTTTTCTTTCAATTAATTATTCATATAAAACCCTAATTTCTTTTCCTATATTATATCTCTTTCATCTTTTACTTTTTCACTTTTTCTCATTTCTCACAAATCAAACTTTTGAAAAAAATTTCTCCTTTCTCTCCCTATTCTTGCCATGACACCCTCTCCCTCACACACATACACAAAAAAAAAATAAAATTTCTTCAAGTCTTCTTACTCCATGTATCTAAATAGGTAATAGATCTTAACCATACCACACTAAAACATGTAATGGCAAGATCATATATATGTGGTTCCACTAAAATCCCCTATGAGCTTTATGCTAGGGATGTGGAAACACTTAAGCATGGGATCCTTAACATCACAATGTTGTAGATCTTGATATTTAAGTTATCTTGCTATTATTTTGCTATATTATTGCTAAATGTTGATCTTATAGATATTTTGTACAAAAATCTTTCTTTAAACTCATTTACATATTGCTTATGTTGATTTGCATCCACGACATGAGTAATAAGTAGATCTATGTGTTTAGAGTACTTGAATGCCATAGTTACTTGTCTTACATACATAAAATATTTGCAATATGATAGTCTTAGTTAAGGTGTTGCCAAAATTCAAGATCTATTTTGTTTCTATCAAAAAGTGATTTTTGAAATTCAGATCTTGAGAAATAAATTTAGAAAACTTATTTTTCAACTCCAAAATAAAGATTTACATGTTAAATGGAGGGCTTAGGTAATAGGTATCATAAAGGAGTGATTTTTTATAAGATGAGCTTAGATTTCCTACGAGAAATTTTCAAAATAAGAAGAGGATTACAAAAGTTAAGTTAGAGCTATATCTCAACACCAACAAAAAAAATTGAAATTCGTAACTAGGGTGAAATGCCAAGAAAACACTTATTTTCCAACTCTAAAACAAGGGTTTTATTAAAAAAAATGGAAGCCTTGGGAGTAGGTTTGATTGAACTTAATTTTAGAAAGAATTAAACGAGTTTTACATAAGAAATAATCTCAAAAATAAGTTTCAAAATTTGGATCTAAAAATGACCCTATTAAACACCTATTTCCAAATACCAAAATGAGGATTTAAATAGAAAATAGAAGCCTTAGGAAATAGATGTACTAAGACTTGATCTTTATAAGAGTAAATGTGTTTTATCAAATTATAAACCTAAAACAAAGGAAAAAGTTTCAAACTAGGATCAAACATATTTTTATTTCCTAAATTGTGTAAAATTCGTCACTAGACAAACCCAATTTAAAAATCTACTTTACAACTTTAAATGAAGAATTTTATTAAGTATGAAGGTATTAGGTATATAGATCATCAAGGCTTTATCCTAGTAAAATATAGATGAATTTCAAAGAGATAAAGCTAGTTTTTAACAAGTGTGTTGGTCCCGAAAAGATAACAAGAGGAGGGGGTGAATTGGTTATAAAATTTACTTTTAAAAATTTAAAACAAATTTCACACTTGGTTATTAACTAAAATGGCTTAAACTTTCTTAAACAATAATTAACAAATAAAAGCTTAAGCAAAAATTCGGATCAAAAGTGAATGAAGATTTTCAATTAGAAACTTTCTGCTTAACTCTCTGAATAAGAAAAATACGATGATTTACTCTTGATTAACCTTCTGAGTAAAATCATACATATAAACATAACGATTATAAACGAAAATAAAGAGAGATAAGAGAGAAATTGCAAATCGATGTATAGAGGTTCGTTGTGCGTCAATCCTCTCTTCAGCTCCAAGCCAGGGTCCCGGTACTCTCACGGTTGTGTTCCACTATCCAATCAAATCAATGAAGTTACAAGAAGTATTTGTCAAACTTTTGACTACAATTCACTTAGCTTGATTCTCACAAACAATCAATCAACTAAGCGTACTTGTAACTCTCAACTCAAAAAATTAAAATCAAATCACGAGGAATATAAAAATTTAATTTCCTCAACTATTTGCTCAATGAACAGTAAACTTAAAATATGACATTTCGAATGCTTTGAACTTTCTGAGTTTTTTTTCGTGTTCTGTTGTTCTATTGTTCTATTTTTCTTCTGCTTCATTCTCTTTCTTTTTATTTTAGATACTAACGGTTAGAAGCACAATTGGATCAACTCTGCCAGATTTCTCGCGCGTAGAATGAGTTCTTCAGTTTTTGAGATATCAGCTTCAATTTATCTATCGATTGACTCAATTTGAATTTGAATACTTGAATTTATCTTAGTAATCCAGCATCAGATGATGATTCGAATATGTTACAATTGATATGATTATCTCTAAGCTGAAATTTTGGACTTGAACTTGACTGTTGTTGAATCAATGCTCGTCATTTACTGTTTATGCTCATCTTCCTTCTTTGCGTGAATAATTTAGACACAATCCATAAAATTCTGACCTTGCAAATTCTTCACACTAACTTTCTCTTCACAATAATTTTATTCTTGATAAAATAAAAATCAGTTTGAGCTTTCCGAATTAAACTTGTATTTCCTTTAACAGAATTTTCGTGTTCCTTCAACCGATTTTAAATTCTAAAAATAAATCATGTGGATTTAATCCAACTTTGTGGAACACATTGAGTATAACACCCAATTTATACTCAACATTTGGACCTAGGTCTTCAAAATCTAAATCGCGTTTGAAAAACACTTGATTTTTGTGCAGTTCATGTACCTTCTGAGTTTCCCTCTGAGTACTAAAAGCAACACTATAGATTTATACGCACCTTCTGAGTAACCTTCTAAAGACTTACTTTCTCTATTTCCAAGTCTCTGAGTTACCTTCTGTTGTATTATCATACTTAAGTAAAGAACTTTCAATCTTTGATAGACTTTCTATATTATTAAATTCATTATTGCACACTTAAACAAATTATATGATAAACATTTAACTCTTTTTGTTATCATCAAAATCATCTCTTGAGATAAATCAACATTCTCCCCCTTTTTTATGATAACAAAATCCCATAAAAAATATTATTGTTGAACCAAATAATTGTGATAAACTCAGCTTATAAAAAATTTCAAGCAGCAGCTAATGCAAAATATTCCAAATATTTCAGCCATACAAATATCACATTACAAAAATTCAGTAAATCATCATCAGCAGCAAATCCAACATCAACAGTAATCATTACATCAGCAAAAATATTTTTAATTTTCTCTAGCCATTCTCCCCCTTTTTGTTAGCATCACAAAAGAGATTAAAAGGAGAAATATGCATATGAAATGAGCATCAAGAAGTCAAATATTACAGACCGAAACGAAATATAAGTCTTGAAACAAAGTCATAAAAGAAACAGAGTAATTAGTCTTTCTTATAAGAAGGTAAAATCCTTTCTTTTGAGCTTTCATTTTTCTTCTTTGTTCGAAAAACTTGTCTTGCTGGAGGGATTATTGGTGGAATCTGAGTGGACCAGATTGTGGAGTTGAAGAAAGTTAGAACTGATGTTATCACCTCCACTTCAGATGGTTGATAAAGGAAGAAGAATCTGCAGATGGATTAGAAGGAAGAATAGCCAGGGGAGTGAGAGAATCCTTAGCAGAAAAGAAGACGAAGCAGCTGGCTTAGCTTGAATTGTTGCACTCTCGAATTGATCAGAAGGGTTGATCATAGGCAACATCTTCTTGTATAGGAGAAGAATGCAGATCAGTTTGTTCAGCAGGGGAGACATACTCAGGTTGAGCTTGAGGTGAGGAAGGATGAGGATTACTAGGCTCACGATCAACACAAAAATCTTTAATAGAATCAAGAATAGATTCTATCAGAGATTGCTTGATTGACTCGAAGTGTTCACTAATGAGCTTTTCAACTATCATCCGAACCGAGGACTGTGAAGATTCACCTCTCGGATCAAGGTAAGTTCCACCCTCTGACTCACTTTCTGAGTCACTATCATGATTCCTCCTTTCACCTTCTTTGATCTCAAACTTGCCTCCTGTTCTTATGGAGTATCTTCTGCCCTTTTTCTCTGCCATTTGTGCTTTTCCCTTCCTTTTTGAGGTTTTCTCCTTATCTTCCTTTGCCTTGGTTCCTTTTGAGGAACCTTCTGCTTGATAAACTATCTCCCCCTCAGCGATAGATCTAATCTTTTCCCAATCAAATTTACCTTTGCTATACTGAGGATTAAGATACCATGAACCATCTTTGGAAAACCAAAAATAATCTACCACTTGGATTCCCATTTTCTTTAAATTAGTTTCACCTATCTTCTTTAATGAAATAGGAATTTTGGGATTTTTGGAAATATGTATTTTCTTGAACTCAAATAACCTCATCAACATATTTCCATATGGCCTATTATTCCTAGTTCTCCAAATATGACGCAGAATCATCCCTGCCATATCAAGCTTCAAATTTTTCTTCATGGCCAATATAACAATGGCCTCCTCTTTCGAAATGGTTGTTGTACTGCCATTCTTAGGAAGAATGCAGTCAACAACGAGCTTGTGAAGCAAACACAATTAATTCAAACTCAGTTGAGAATATGTCTTTCTCCACAAAATCGCCAACCCCATCATTTAG
The DNA here is from genome assembly GCA_024138025.1 of Combretum micranthum. Classification (NCBI taxonomy): domain Eukaryota; kingdom Viridiplantae; phylum Streptophyta; class Magnoliopsida; order Myrtales; family Combretaceae; genus Combretum; species Combretum micranthum. The sequence goes on along the minus strand of JAMXBD010001090.1, from coordinate 100,915 downwards.
CTCTTTATACAATGATTTTCGATCATATTGCAGTATCCTTGTGTCATCTTTTGATCACTCATCTCAAAACACTTTATCAAAACTGTCCTATTGAGAGAAAAAGTTTTTCCTCTTACTTTAGTTTTCAGAACAGACTCTTCCAGTTGTTGTAGATTATCATAAAATTCATGAATCAAAGAACCATCTACCATATCAGAAAGACTACATAGATTCTGACACCCTATTCGACCAAGCCATTCTTCACAAATAAAACCATGTTCCCTAAAAAATTTAAGATCAACAAAAGCGCACTCTAGAATCTTACTTGTGGTAAGCTTCTGTCTTTTGATAAGAGGAGATTTCTTGGATGTTCGAGGAACTGACTTCCTTTTCCGTTGTGATTTAGGAGCAAAATGAGTAGTCTCTGAACTTCTCTGAATAGAAGTCAGAGGAAGCTACGGGTTCCTCTGAGGAAGTATCCTCTACCTTTCTTTCTTTTTCTTGTTCCTCATTTTTGGATTGTTGATCTTGCTCAAACTTAGATCTTTTCTCTCTTCGATTGCCTTCTTTTGTCAAAGTTTCTAGGGTTTCTTCTGAGTCTGAGGGATCATCCTCCACGGAGATGGTTCCCTCTACTGGTTTTGTTTTAAACCCCTTAGAAGCTAAACGAAATGACTTTCTTGAAGACATGTTAAGATTTTTGAAGAACGATGGAGAACAAGATGATCAAGAACAAAGATGGAGAAAAGGAGAGTAAAGATGAGATTTTTAATTTGATCAGAGGATGACGTTTGAGTAGAAGAACGTTGGGAATGATAGACTTCATCTGCATGTTCCCAAGGAAAAGAAATACCGCCAATTTTCCTCCTTTTTTTTAATGAAAATTCAAATTTGATTTTTAACTTTTGAAATCATTAATTAAAAGGATTACATATTCCAATTTCATTTCGTAAAAATTCAAATCTCATTTTATCCAGAGGTTTGGTAAATATATCAGCATATTGATTTTTAGTTGAGACAAATTCTATATTAATATTCCCATTATTTACATGATCCCTTATAAAATGATGTCTAATTTCTATATGTTTAGTCCTAGAATGATGTACGGGATTTTTTGTTAAATTTATTGCACTTGTATTATCACACTTAATTGAAATATTTTTATATTTTAAACCAAAATCTTGTAATTGTTGTTTTATCCAAAGAATCTGTGCACAACAATTTCCAATTGAGACATATTCAGCTTCTGCTGTAGATAAAGCAACTGAATTTTGTTTCTTGGAAGACCAAGAAATTAATTTGTTTCCCAAAAATTGACAAGTTCCAGAAGTACTTTTTCTATCAATTTTACATCCTGCATAATCAGCATCTGAATATCCTATTAATTCAAAATTTTCATTTTTAGGATACCAAATTCCTAATTTTGCAGTACCAGCAATATACTTGAAAATTCTTTTGACAGCTTTTAAATGAGTTTCAGTAGGACTACTTTGAAATCTTGCACAAATACATACAGAAAACAATATATCTGGCCTAGATGCAGTCAAATACAAAAGAGAACCAATTAAACTTCTATAAAGTTTTTCATTAATTTTCTTACCTTTGGAATCACTATCTAACCTTATAGATGAACTCATTGGTGTAGCAGCTTCTTTTGATTCTCAAACCCAAACTTTTTCAGAATTTGTTTGGTATATTTCTCTTGATGAATGAAGATTCCATCATTTGTTTGCTTGATTTGTAATCCCAAAAAGAAATTTAATTCTCCCATCATGGACATTTCAAATTCAGCCTGCATAAGCTTTGCAAATTCTTGACAATATTTTTCATTAGTAGATCCAAAAATTATATCATCAACATATTTTGCACAACAATTATATCATCATTGTAATATTTTAAAAATAAAGTAGTGTCAATAGTACCTCTTTGATATCCACTAGTTATGAGATATTCACTAAGTCTCTCATACCATGCTCTTGGTGCTTGTTTTAATCCATATAAAGCTTTTCTTAATTTAAAAACATGATCAGGTTTAAATGTATCTTCAAATCCAGGTGGTTGTTCAACATACACTTCTTCTTTAATATAACCATTCAAAAATGCACTTTTTACATCCATTTGAAATAATTTAAAATTTTTATAACATGCAAAAGCTAGCAATAATCTTATAGCTTCCAATCTAGCAACTGGTGCATAAGTTTCATCATAGTCTATTCCTTCTTCTTGAGAATATCCTTTAGCTACAAGCCTTGCTTTATTTCTAACAATTTTACCATTTTCATCCAATTTATTCTTATATACCCATTTAGTTCCTATAATTGATTTGTCTTCAGGTCTAGGAACTAAATTCCAAACATTATTCCTTTGAAATTGATTAAGTTCTTCATGCATAGCATTTATCCAATTTTCATCATTCAATGCTTCATCTATGTTACTTGGTTCTATTTCAGATATCAAAGCAAAATGATTTTCAAGCTCTTGTAACTTAGATCTAGTTCTAGTTCCACATTCAATATCACCAATAATTAAACTGGTGGATGTGAAGATTTATATTTCCAAGCCTTTGAACTTTCAGGATTATCAAGATTTAACTTTAGGTTACCTTCTGCCTTACCTTCTGCCTCAGCAGATCCTTGTAGAATTTCGTTATTATATATATCAGCTGTATCAACCTTCTTCTCATTCACATCATTAGTTTTATTCTCAAAAGCAAGTACATCATCATCATCAAGATCATCTTTTACATCAATAAACCTTACATTTATGGATTCTTCAACTATTTTTGTTGTTTTGTTTAACACACGATATGCTTTACTATTTTGTGAATATCCAAGAAAAATTGCTTCATCTAATCTTTCATCAAATTTTCCAAGGTTATGTGCATTCTTTTTCAAAACATGTACAACCAAACACATGAAAGTATGAAACGGATGGTTTTCTACCACGAAATAATTCATAAGATGTTTTTGTAGTATGAGGTCTAATGTATACTCTATTCATGATATAGCATGCAGTTGCAACAGCTTCAGCCCAAAAATGTTTAGCTATTTTACTTTCATTCAACATAGAACGTGTCATCTCTTGTATTGTTCTATTCTTTCTTTCAACTACTCCATTTTGTTGAGGTGTATATGGAGCAGAAAAGTTATGTTGTATTCCATGTTCTTCACAAAAATATAAATGATGCATTATCAAATTCTGTACCATGATCAGTTCTTAAAGAAACAATGGAAAGACCTTTTTCATTTTGTATTTGTTTAGCAAATCTTTGAAAAATCTCAAAAGTTTCTGATTTATGCTTTAAAAAGAACACCCATGTATATCTTGAAAAATCATCCACTATTACAAGACCATATTTGCTTCCTCCTAGACTCAATGTTCTAGTAGGTCCAAATAAGTCAAGATGTAAAGTTCAAGTGGTCTTTTAGTTGACATTAAATTGATGCTTTTGTGTGAAATTGAGACCATTTTATTCTTTAAACAAGTTGAACATTTAATATCATGCTTTATATTGATTTTGGGTAAACCAACAACAATATTCTTTTTAGATAATTTTTCCAAGTGATTGAAATTCACATGTCCTAGTTTTTTGTGCCATACATAAATGCTATCATTCATAGTCAAAAAGCAACATTCAACATTCATATCAGATGGAGTAATTAAATATACATTTCTTTTTCTATATCCTTCAAATAATTTAATTCCATCGGAATTATATGCAAAACATTTGTTTTTCTCAAAATTCATTTGATAGCCTTTATCACATAATTGACTTATGCTTAAAAGATTGTGTTTTAATCCTTTGACCAAAGAAACATTTTCAATCATATATGGGGGATAACCAATTGTACCTGTTCCAATGATTTTACCACGGCTGTCATCACCAAATCTTACATACCCTTTTTCTTTCCAAACTATGCTTGTGAACAAGGAAGGATCTCCAGTCATATGGCCTGAACATCCACTATCCAAGTACCATGTTCCTTTTATTTTTGCTCCTTGTTCCTGCAAATGAAAATAAGGTGATCAAACCTTTTTAGGAACCCAAGCAAACTTGGGTCCTTGATAAGTCAAGCTCGTCTTATCTTGTTTCTTAACTTGATGTGTACTGAGCTTGTTTCTTTTGTAGAAACAATATTTTTCAATATGACCTATTTTATTACAAAAAGAGCATGCATATGGATGTATGTAATACCTTTGATTCGATTTTTGATAATAATTTTGTTTTGAATAATTATTAGACTCATACCTGTACCCTCTGCTATACCTTCTGATAGGGTATTTTTAGGAGCAAACTTTCTGACATTCCCTCTGCCGTAGCTGTTCTTAATGTTTTTAAGAGGATAACAGTGTTTTCGTCATTTCTAGATCTCTGGCTTTAACAAAAGTTGCCTTTTCACATTATTTGAAGAACTCCCAGATTCGTATCCAATCCCAAACTTTATACAAGAAGGTCTTTGACTATTGATTAACATATTTAATTTCTTATCACTCTCATTAAATTTGTTGTGAACGTGTTCTTGATAGATTGTGACAGATCTTCCACTCGACCATTCAGTTCTTTGATTTCGTTTTTCAAGACATCGTTTTCTTTTCTTAAAGCATCATTTGACAAACAACTTCTCATTATCGTTCTTTAACATGTCATTCTCATCAATGATCAATTTATTAGTTTGACGCAAGACATCCTTCTCGTTCTTTAATGCCTTATTCTCAATATCTAACTTAGATATCTTTGAATCCGCCTTTTTAAGAGCTCTAAGTAAATTTTTCATTTCAGAATACATATCAATTTCATTTAGTTCTTCCTCAGAATTAGTACTTACCTCAGAAGCTGCCATAAGACACAAGTTGACTTCTTCTTCATTCTCACATTCACTTTCTGATTCACTCTCTGATGCGTCCAGATCACTCCATGTAGCCATCATTGCACGACTTTTCTTTTTGAATTTCTTCATCTTCTTCTTTAGAATCGGACATTCATATTTAATATGGCATGGCTGCTTGCATTCATAGCAAACAATTTCCTTCTTTTCCTTCTTTTCCTCCTTTTCCTTGAAGTTCTTCCCTGAACCAAACTTGTTAGCTTTATTGAAATATTTAATTTCTTACCTTAAAGAACTTGTTCAGTCTTCTTGCAAGCATGCCAATGTTTTCTTCAATGTTGTCATCATCGGAATCGGTTTCATTATTTATGACTTTTCTTGCTTTGAACGCTATTGCTCTTGAACTTCCTTCTGCTTCCTCAGTTGTGTTGATGTGTGACTCATAGCTAGTAATTTCTCTTAGTTGACTAAGAGTTAACTTGTTCAGGTCTTGGGCTTCTTCAATTGCTGTCTTTTTAGCATCCCATGACTTTGGCAATATTCTGAGTATCTTCCTGACTAAATCAAATCATCCATTTTCTTTCCAAGAGAGGTTAGTTCATTTGTCACAACAGTAAAACGATTAAAAGCATCTTTTATTTTCTCATCAGTTTAATCTTAAATAATTCATATTGTTGTAACAAGGAATTAATCTTTATTTCCTTAATAATATTAGTTCCTTCATAGATTCTGGACAAGGTATCCCAAATGTCTTTTGCAGTTTCACAAGAGAAATTAAATAAAATTCAGAAGGAGCTATAGTGGTGAGTAAAAGATTCTTAGCCTTATTATTCTTCTCAATGAGCTTTAGTTCCTCATCATTGAAGTTGGCATCATCAGTCAATGTCACTTGTGAATCTCCAAAAGCAATTACCTGCAAAGAACCATAGTCATTAGCTTTTATATAAGTGGACATACGCATTTTCCAGTAGAGATAGTTCGTTTCATCAAAATATGGAGCTCGGTTAATTGTTATCAGCCATTTGTAAAGATCACTTAAGAAAAGTATAAGAACATGCTCAGATACCAATTGTTGGTTCGAAAAGATAACCAAGAGGGGGGGGAATTAGTTATAAAATTTACTTTTAAAAATTTAAAACAAATTTCACACCACTTGGTTATTCAACTAAAATGGCTTTAAAACTTTCTTAAAACAATAATCTTAACAAATAAAAGCTTTAAACAAAAATTCGATCAAAAGTGAATGAAGATTTTCACACTTAGAAACCTTTGCTTAACTCTCTGAATAAGAAAAATATGAATGATTTACTCTCTATTAACCTTCTGAGTAAATATCACATATATAAACATAAGATTAAACACGAAAATAAAGAGAGATAAAGGAAGAAATTGCAAATCGATGTATAGAGGTTCCACCTTGTGCGTCAATCCTCTCTTCCAGCTCCAAGCCAGGGTCCTGGTACTCCTCACCGGTTGTGTTCCAGTATCCAATCAAATCAATGAAGTTACAAGAAGTATTTGCCAAACTTTTGACTACAATTCACTTAGCTTGATTCTCACAAACAATCAATCAACTAAGCGTACTTGTAACTCTCAACTCACAAAAATTAAAATCAAATCACGAGGAATATAAAAATTTAATTTCCTCAACTATTTGCTCAATGAACAGTAAACTTAAAATATGACAGTTTTCGAATGCTTTGAACTTTCTGAGTTTTTTTTGTGTTCTATTGTTCTATTGTTCTATTTTTCTTCTGCTTCGTTCTCTTTCTTTTTATTTTAGATACTGCAATGGTTAGAAGCACAATTGGATCAACTCTGCCAGATTTCTCGCGCGTAGAACAAGTTCTTCAGTTTTCGAGATATCAGCTTCAATTTATCTATCAATTGACTCAATTTGAATTTGAATACTTGAATTTATCTTAGTAATCCAGCATCAGATGATGATTCGAATATGTTACAACTGATATGATTATCTCTACGCTGAAATTTCGGACTTGAACTTGACTGTTGTTGAATCACTGCTCGTCATTTACTGTTCATGCTCATCTTCCTTTTTTGCGTGAATAATTTAGACACAATCCATAAAATTCTGACCTTGTAAATTCTTCACACTAACTTTCTCTTCTCAATAATTTTATTCTTGATAAAATAAAAATCAATTTGAGCTTTCCGAATTGAACATGTATTTCCTTCAACAGAATTTTCGTGTTCCTTCAACCAATTTTAAATTTTAAAAATAAATCCTGTGGATTTAATCCAACTTCGTGGAACACATTGAGTATAACACTCAATTTATACTCAACATTTGGACCTAGGTCTTCAAAATCTAAATCGCGTTTGAAAAACACTTGATTTTTGTGCAGTTCATGTACCTTCTAAGTTTCCCTCTGAGTACTAAAAGCAACACTGTAGATCTTATACGCACCTTCTGAGTAACCTTCTAAAGAGTCACTTTCTCTATTTCCAAGTCTCTGAGTTACCTTCTGTTGTATTATCATACTTAAGTAAAGAACTTTTAATCTTCTGATAGACTTTCTATATTATTAACATTCATTGCTACACACTTAAACAAATTATATGATAAACATTTAACTCTTTTTGTTATCATCAAAATCATCTCTTGAGATAAATCAACAAAGTGTTCTTGACATTGTTGCAAAGTAAAAGTTTTCCAAAAATTCTTTTAAAAATCATTAAGGGAATACATATAGATAGCACATATCATGTCATTCATGATAATAACTTGTTGATAATGCATGTGCATATACTATACTTGGTAGAAATAATGCAAATTTCACAAAACAAATTCGAAAATGCAAGTTTTAGCTACTGATCAGAGAATTCCAATACCTAAACATTTTCAAAACTTAATAATAACATCATAAATAGATAGATCTTTCGAAGTAGATAAAAATCGATAGCTTATTAAGTTAAAATGACTAAGTTATGGCCATTTTAAGTTAAAATTTTCATCAACCACGAAAATTATGAACTCAAGAGTTTTATTTAATAAGTTGGAATTAGTTATGGTATGAAATACTCATTTGGGTATTTCTTTCATTTAGGTGATTTTGAATCGAGGGAAAATTTTTGTTTCTGGATCACTACCATTAGAGACTGGTGTCCATGGCCGAGTGAGTTCACTATCCTTAAATTACATGCTCTTGATTGTGCTTGTAATAATAGTGGCCTTAGAACTAGGACAAGATAAAATTGAAATTTGCATGCGATTTCTATTTGATTGAATTGATGATAAGAATATCGAAATGAGAGTTGTTATAAATGTTTGTATGGTTTAGTATAGTATTGAAGTATCTGAAATATCTATGATCTTCTATAATTAGCTTAAATAATATGCCATGATCTTATAAATAAATTGACCATACATACTATATGTTGAGTCACATTGCATTTGTTATTATACCTTTGTAGGAAGAAGACATAATAGCTAGGCAACGAATGGGCCTAAAAACTCGAATATTGGCATGAATGGCCTGAATTAAAATGGAAGTAGTGTAGGCACTTGAATTAACTACAAAATTAGTGAATGGGTAGGGACCTGAATCAACCACTATATAAATGAGAAAATTGAAATCTATGGTCGTATGGGCCTAAAACACGTAACCCCGAATGAAGAGCATAAATCCATTCAACATAGGACTCCTAGAAAGTCTTATATATTGTATGCTCTCGTGCTTATGCATTTCATATGATTGATAATATAACTTGTTTGCCCTATTGTTTGATGAAGTATTTAATTTTGGAAGTGAAACTCACCATGCTAGCATAGCATATACCCCCATAGCCTCTTTTTGATGTAGTTCCCGTACATATGGTTATATCCCCGGACCTGGCCTAGTCAGATAATGCGAAGTTAGGAGCTTCCCTTAGAAGTTTATGATTAGTTTTGTATAGTCTTTCATAGTAAACCTTAAACGTTGGGGATGATATTAAAGCTAATATTGGGACTTTTGTTTAGCAGGGGAATGCCCCTTAGTATTTTGTAACTGATCATGAGATATCTGTGGTTTATGTTTTTATACTTATTCTATCAAGTTGAATGATGTGCTGTATTAGTATTGAATTTTAATGCATCTTATCCAGCAAGCATACTGGGCCTTATCTTGTAATATAGCATGAGTCAAGTGTCGATCCTATGGAGATCTATTAACTACTAGACAGTTATCAATTAATACTAATATCTAGGCAATTGATCTTTTTAAAATGATTAGATTAAACTAATTTATCTAATTAAATATCTATATGAATGTAATGAGCTTTTGAAGAGAGTGATATGTTGGAAAAATGTGAGAAGGAGCAGAATCCACTTTAAACTATTGCCAATCAACTTGAACTCATATTATAATGATAATTAGATTCATGGACATTCATAAGAAATTGTCAAGATTTAAAAACAGAGTTTAAAAACCTTTTAAACCACAAAAATAATCCAATAACTTCCGCTAAATAAATTATTTGTGGAATCAAAATAACAATTATAAACCTTTTGATTCTATAATTAACTAATACTTTATATTAACATCTCCTAATTCCTTAGTGAGAAATTAATATAAAACATTGCATTAGTATTCATGGACAATTTCTAAATTAGATTAAACTCCGCCGCTTCCGCAATTGCAATTTAATCTCAATTTATGAATTTATATGAACCCTAATTTCCCTTCCGAGTTATCAGAATTCTTATACACCAAAGATATGATCAATAATCAGAACTCAATATGAATATTTCATGATTCTAACTATCTTATAACATGGTTTCAAAGATCATTTTAGCATGTTTAAAGCTTCATCAACTTCCCACAAAAAGAATTTAGCTACTAATGGATGATGATTCAAAAATCAGATAAGAAATTGCAAATGATTTCATGATGATCAAAATATTCAGATATATGAATTGCATAAAAGTAAAAAGATTAGATATCACCAATTCAAAATACCAAAGCTTCACTTGCAAATTCTTGAAGAACTTCAAATATCTCTTCAAAAATCTCTATGGAATACTAATTCTAATCTAAGTATTGTAGTATGATCTAGAGCTACTTGGGTTGTTGATTTATTGTTGGAGGGGAGTAGAACCCCTATTTATAGGAAAAATTCCGTACAAGACATTAAATGAAATTTGCTGTTTCACTTCGTACGCCGGCAGTTATGGATCCTACGCCTGCGGCTTACAGGCGACGTATCTTCAATTTCTCCCTTGCGCAGGCAGTGCACTGGCAGCATTCAATATTGGTTACCTATGTAGGCCGCTTCTACACTGGCGACTTTGATGTAGATCTAGCCGGCGTATGTGATTAGAAATGAAGAGTTGCATCAATTTATAGCGAACGCCGTTCCAAAGCCGGCGGCTTAGACACCGGCATAGACACTCCAACAGATTTGTCTCTTCAATTTCCTCCAAGTGTTTGATATCTTCATGTCGCTTCATATCTATGATGTACACTGCCTCAACGCCGGCGGCTTAGGTGCCGGCTTATAATATAACTCCTTCAAAGCCGGTGATGTTTCAATTCTGGGCTGCCGGCCTTCCATGTACGCTGGCTTCTTCATCTTCTATGCTGGCAGCTTTGAGGCGGCTTACAGTGTAGTTTGAACTTAAGCTCAGCAAAGCTGGCAGTGCTGGCAACAGCCTTAGATGTAAGCCGTCTGAACGCCGGCGGCTTTGAATGTTGAATTGTCGGCCTTGACTTCAATTTTTCCTATTTTTGATTCAAAGTCTCTTATTTTGATTTCTTTGTCCAAATTAGTCCTGAAACATAAAATTTAATCAAAACAAATATCCATTCTAGCTCTTTTGATCATCAATAAGTTGTATAAAATATGATCTTATCATTGAACTATCTATCTCCAACTGCATATGTATTCTATTGTCGTAATGGAACGCCTTACATCTAACACAAGACTTTGAAAGACTGTGATAGTGATTCTTAAGTCTCGTTTAGCATGCAGCGGACTGTTACATTTAGGGTACCTTTTGGGGCATGACAGTGGAATCAAATCGAACCGAACCACTTCACCTTAAAAGAAATTAAAACAAGAGTTATTTTATCAATTTATAACTCTTAAACATTAGATATTAAAGTCATATGTGAAATTTCACTCTAATATCACATATATATAATATGTTGGAGTAAACATGAAATGGAATTGCAATTTTAAATTGTAATAGTTTATATAACTCTTCCATTTAGGCGTAAATTTGAAAATGAGTAAGCAAGATTTTGATTTGTAGATTTATTAATAGAAACTATGATTCCGTTCCAATTTATGAAATGTAAATTACATTTTAATTATATCGATGTTATTTATAAATATAAATGTTGTATATATCTTTTGTATTATATAGTTACATAATAAACCATTAAATGTATTATATATCTAATAATATTAAACAAACTATCTTTTAGTTCTCTCAAAAAATATAAAATAGGTGCTTAATTCCTTAATATAAATATAAGTTTTTAATACTTTGCATATCTTTAATGCACTAATTACTTTTCCTATAAATCTTTTCCTAAAATGATATAACAAATTTTCATAAATCATGATGTCTTTTATTATTATTTTGATATTTTCAAAATCTTTATTGTTGTTTTCTTATTTTATTTCATTGATTTTGAAACATTCCTAAAACTATAGAAAAGATTATAATAATAATATTCCTTATTATTATTTTTAAAATTTTCATAATATGTTTTCCTATTTTATTAATTTTAAATTCTTCCAAACACTAACAAACAAACAGGTTAATAATAATAATAACTTCTTAAAGAATGTTTCTTTTCCAAAACTTTTTAAGATATTTGAAAAGACTAATACATTGATAATTTTTTTTTAAATATTTGAAAAGACTAATATAGGATACAATTTTCTTAAATTATTTTCAAATACTAGTTTAATAACATGCATGTATTATTTACATAGTGCATATAGGATATATGTGTTATAACTTATAAACCATATAAAATATATCATGTAATGCATCCCTATATCATATATAAACATGTAATGTGTATTATGTTGTATTTTATATACTAGATGTTGTACGCTATATATACGAGTACCAATATGTTATATACATCTATTAAGTTATTAATATAGTAGATATATCACATTAATACCGAAAAACATTATATTCAAATTTAATATGTATATTATATGATGTATTTTTATTAGAAAAATGCTATATTCTAATATATATTTATGTATATATAGTACCTTAAATATATGTATCTCTCTCCCCATATATATATATATATATATTAAACATGTGCTAAATATATATTATATATTTTTAATTAAAGTAATTATATGAAAATGAAAATTGTGTATGTTATATATTATTAAGTATTATTTTCTATATTATAGGTAATACAAAATTGTCTAACCTTAATTACCTTTTCCTTTTTTATTTGCCAACGATTTCTCTCAAGTCAATTCTTGTAGTTGTCTCATGCTTTTCCATGACCATCTATGCCCTAAGGAGAGAGGGTCACACATGGTCTCAGACTCTCAATGTTTCATTAGTCTACAGTTACTACTCACTCTACTCCTATTATCTGTTTGTTTGCAATTTCTTCAAGTGTATTCTCACCATCACATCTCTTAAGGCTACAAAGAAAAAGAGATTGTTTTTTTAAGAATCAACTCTTTGACCATTCAAATCTATTGCATTGTAAGTCTATAACGATAAATCAAAGTTTGTTATGTTATTTACTCCTTTTTCTTTCTTTTAGGCTTTTCTTTTGTTTTGTTTCATGTTCAAGTTGCACTTATATTCGGGTCATCCAAAGATAAATATCTTATATATTTAAAACGTGTTAAATTTTAGCATATGAAATTTGAATTATTTATTTTTGAAACATTTAAGTTTCATCATTATTTAACTCATCTTATAATTTTATTAATTAACAATTACATTTTGTCATTTTATTATTTTTGTATATGTCTTTGGTGATGAAATACACCAACAAATTCAAAGTGGGGATAAAACTGAAGAAGAAAGGGTTATTGCAATTGATGAAATTTCAAGTGATCCAAATGTTTGCAGACTAGAAGAAATTGAAGAACAGCCAACTAATGGCCCTCCTACTGGTAAACATAAAACCTCTAAACATTGTAAATCTACATCCTCTTTGAGTAGTATCGATGATGCAAATTGTCACGCCCCGAAGGGTACCCTAGACGTGGCAGTCCGCCACATATAATATCAAGGCTTAAGAATGGCTACCTTAGTCATGCGAAAGCCTTAGTATTATATGTGAGGCGCCTAACACGGTAATAGGGATGCTTTTGGGAAGCATAGTTTAAGCAAGTAAAGATAAACATACAAGAATCCAGAAACAAAGTATATCATATCATTAATAACCAAAGGTCTATTACATAACTTCTTAGGGGCATACCCCCGCTAATCCCATGGATCGTGATAAACTTTATAACATCCAAAATACTACATTAAAGATTTCAAAGGAATTCTAATCTAAGTCTTCGAGTAGATTTCCTCCAAAAGCTTCAATATATAAAACTTACACGGATACGGGAAGACTTCGGGCACAAAAATAGGTGTTCCTGAGAATACAAATATCTATAGGGGTGTAAGCTTATGGGCTTAGTGAGTAAATCCCAAAATTCATACTCGAAGAAAATTATCAATCAAGTTTATTATTCAAACATATGAAATGCAACAACCACGTGAGCATACAGGACATATGACTTTCCGGGAATCATATGTTGAATGAATTACGCCCTTCATTCGAGGTTGGGTATTCAGGCCAATTACAGCCACAACTTTTAAAAACATTTTTATAGATCTTACCGACTCCTATATGCCATCAAAAACTTGTAGTTATTACAGGCTCCTACTAGCCACCAATTTAAGTAGTTCTTACTGGCTCCTACTCGCCACTGACATGATATACCGGTTATGTCTACCACCACTATTATACACTTGTCCCACCAATTGTATAGTAGTGAATGCAATGTGACTCAACATATGAAGTGCATGAATAATTTCTTTAATTAAAGTCTAGTAGTTACATTTAACTTCTTTCAAGTGATCAATCAATTTCAAACATTTCAAGATATTAATTCACATACAACTTTATTACAAACAAATCGAGTTTCGATATACTTAGTACTCTTTCAACATATTATCATACACTTCCTTTTGATTTTTCTTAAATTCTAGTGCAACTAGTTTTACAAGCACAATCAAAAGTATGAAAAATAACGGGGAATAAACTCACTCAGCCATGATGACACCTTTCTTGAAACGGATGAGTCGTTCGGGATTTCCACTAATCGTAATAATCTTCGGGATATGAACAATCCTCCTCGAGATTATCTAAAAGAAAGAAAAATACTTAAGATGAGTATTTCATGAACTTCTTTTCTTGAAGATTCTAATCTTTTCTTAAAATCACGGTAAAATCGTATAAGGGGAAATTCCAACTTAAAATGGCCATAACTTGCTCATTTTAACTCGGAATTTTGCGTATAATATATTGTTTTTACCTACTCGGAAAGATCTACGCATTTCTAAACTTATTTTCACAAAACTAGGTCGTTTGGGTCCCGAAAAGACAGCAACCAGATTTGCCACGAATTTGCCAACACTTGTTTTCCTTCTTGTAAACAAAGCTCATTTGAAAAGATAAATATTTCAATTATTTTGTAAACTTTTGAAAGGTATATATATATTTGTAATGACTCATAACAAATGTATGAAGTAAATGAAGTTGTCTCAACTTATAAAAAGTAAGGTTTTTAAAAGACTTTGAACTTGAGATTCTATTGAATATTTATTTTACTTTTGAAAGATCTTGAGTTATTGAGATGAATATTCTTTTTCTAAATTTAATCTCTCGTAATTTCTTTAAATTCCTAAGGTGTAGTTTTACTTTCAAAACTTGGATTCAAAAAGTAATAAAATGTCAATTTTTGTTTCTTGTAATGATTCTAAAAGAATATTTCTTGGTGAAAGATAAGTTTTCATAAAACCTTTTGTTTATGTAAGAAAAATCATTTCCAACCATATTCATGAGTTTTTAGGAAATCTATTTCCTATTTTTATTTAACAAGAACTTTTAGTTTTAGAAAGACACTTCCTCATCTATTTTTGTTGAGACAAAAACATTATGTTCATGCATGGACATGAATCATAAACTATAGAAATATAAAGGAACATAATAACTTGAAAGCTTAAGTAAATAATAGAGTAAATCAAGTATTAGGACCTTAGCTTCATCAAGGTACCCGGGACTAAGAAAAGACTAGTCCCGAAAAGAAAAGAAAGAGAAATTGTTTTGACTTAATGAGGACAAGTCTAAGACTAGAATGACTAGTCTTAAAATCAACTTGAAATAAATCGCAATAAAGTAAATAAATTGCATGAAAGATAAATAAATTGTAAGATAATGAGCTTATATGCTCTAAATAGTATATATAGTTATATAAATATATTAGATAGTAATAACATAAAGGAAATATAAAGAACATAAAGGAACATAAAGAGATTGATATTATGAACAAAAACAAAGTATGAACTTATTGTTGTTTTCTTAACATTTATGGTTTTAGAAAACACACACTAAGTTCATACTAAGTAAATGAACATGTGGATTTCTTGAAGGCATATTACCTAAAAGAAAGAAGAAGAGAGGAGCTCCTTGTAGAAGACTTCTTGGGGAGAATTCTTTGAGAGAATTAGAGAGAGATTTTGGTATAATAACTTTAGAGAAGAAGTGGTGTGAAAGAAGTGAAGGTATGAGGGGGTATTTATAGGAAAATGTGGGAGATAATTTGTGTTAATTAAATAATTGAAAAATAAAACAATTTGAGGCATTATGGGGGGGTGGGCCGGCGCTACTTTCATGCATAGAAGAGGGGGAAATTTATTTTTTTTTTTGTTATTTTGTTAATTAAAAGTAAGAAATGAAAGATGTGAAGTTGTATTGGAAATGAAAATGTATAAGAAATAGGTGTATGGGTTGTAAGAATAGGTTGTAAGAAAAGTAGAGATAGATGAATAGTGTAGAATAGTAGAAAATAGTGTAATGTAAAAGTAGACATGATAATTAAATACCGGTAGTAAGAAAATACGTGTATAAAAGCGATATCTGATATTTCTAGCTACCGAAAAATTACGAAATTGATATTTTTGGAAATCTCATATTTTTACGAGTCTAACGGTATATTCGGAATATTTTTCCTATTCCGGGCTTCCGGACACGTTTTTCAAGAACTATGTCCAATCAGGTTCAAAGGACACTCGAATTTTAAAAAACTGATATTTTTATAAAACCTATAACTATTACGAACTATTGCAACTAATTTTCCCAACTTCATTTTCTAGGGTTTGAGAAAACGGCAATGCCGGACTTAAGCGGTTACGGTAAACTAGGGTTTGGTTGACTTTGGGAAATCCGGTCGACTTCCGATTAGGGTTTAAACTATAATTCGGATCCAAAAATTTCAGGGATTTACACAAATAATTATCTTCATTCTAAGGTATGGCTACACTATGATGGAGATACAAACAAAATGAGGGCTAAATGTAAATATTGTGGCAAAAGCATTTGATGTAGTAGTAAGTAAGGAACTAGTTCTTTGCGTACACACTTATCAAGATGTTTGGGTTTTCATTTGCAGTCTAAAAACAAGAAATAAAAAAACACTTACTTCTATATTTGAGGGTAGTGGGTCAAGTGCAGTTAAAAAAGCAACTTGCAAATTTGATCAAGATGATTGTAGAAAGGAACTTGCTAAAACATTCATTGTAGGTGAATTGTCCTTTAGATTTGTGGAAAAAAGGTAATTGCGTATATTTCTTCAAAAGATTCAACCAAAACTTGTACTGCCTTCACACATTATGGTAAGAAGAGATTATTTACATCTGTATAGACAAGAAAAGGAGAAACTAAAGCAATATTTAACTTCATTGTCTCATACAGTGTGTTTGACCGCAAATACTTGGTCTTCACATTAGAATATGAATTATTTATGCTTGACATGCCATTTCATTGATAAGGATTAGGTCATGCAAAAAAAGATTATAAATTTTTGTCATATTACAAGTCATACTAGTGATGCTATTCGAAGAACCATTGAAAAATATGTTCTTGATTGGGGTATCATAAATATTCTTACCATCATAGTTGATAATGCTAGCTCGACTGATGTCGCCATGTAGTATTTAAGAAAAAGGTTCTAATCTACCCTTCTTATGAAGGGTGATTATTTACATATGAGTTGTTGTGCTCACATTTTGAATTTAATTGTTAAAGATGGGTTAAAGGAAATAGATGAGTCGATCGCAAGGATTCATGTAGCTATTAAATCTATAAGGGGATCTACAACAAGGTTTGCAAAGATTAAGCATTGTATGGAACAAGAAAATATAAATAAGAGTTTGCTATGTCTTGATGTTGAGACTAGGTGGAATTCTACCTATTTGATGTTGGAGTCTGCTATAAAATTTGAGAAGGCATTTGATTTGCTTGTAATTTAAGAACCTAAGTTTGTAGAGGAACTTACTAAAGATAAAGCAAAGGGAATTCCTATGGAGGAGGATTGGGCTTACGCTCATAATGTTTTACCCTTTTTGAAAAAAATTTATGATGCCACAATAACAATTCCTGGCACTTCATACTCCACTTGTAATGAATTTGTTCGTCAAATTTTCCAGGTTACTTATGAAATTAAGAAAAGATGCCAGAGTAGTGAAAGATCTATAAAGATGATGGCCGAGAGAATGAATATGAAGCATGATAAATATTGGGGCAACTTTAACAATCTGAATATGTTGTTGTGTGTTCCTATAGTGCTTGATCCCCATCAAAAGCTAGACTTTTTAGAGTGGTCTACCAAGAAAGTTTACGATGATGAAAAGGCAAAAACATTGGTAGAAAAAGTTGCATCTATAGTTGTTTCATTATTTGACTATTATGGTGGTGTTAGTGGGCTTAAAAAGTCTAATATAAGTTTGAGTTCCCAAGCTTCTTGTGGATTAAGCCAAGAAGAGAATGAGGATGTTTTTTATGAGGAAAATAATGAATTTGTTTTCATGTACTATGATGAGAAAGGCAAGACAATTGCAGAAAAAGAAAGTGAGTTGGAGAAGTACTTAACAGAAAAGATAGAATGTCTAGTAAAAGATTTTGATATATTGAATTGGTAGAAGGTGAATAGCTCTAGATATCCTATTTTAGTTCTCATAGCACAAGACATTTTGGCTATTCCCCATATCAACTATAGCGTCGAAGAGTGCTTTTAGCATTGGAGGCCGAGTACTTGATCCATTTTGTAGTTCTTTAACAACGACTATAGTGGAAGCGCTTGTTTGCACACAAGATTGGTGTAACAAATCTTTTCCTTTAATGGCAATTGAGGATGAAATTAAAGAACTTGAAATGCTGGAGTTAAGTAAGTAATGTTATCTAATTTGAATATTTCTTTATCATAATGTTTGTTGAATATACTTAAATATGACATGATTACTTCCTAAATTCTATTTTTCTATATTGTAGAGTTGCTACCAGTCGGTAAGGAGCAAACTCTAGTCTATCTTGATGAATGATGGGAGGCTCCTTAAGTCCTTATGGTAAAAATACATTTCAATTAATTTTAATATTATCTTGTATATGTATTATTTATTTAACAAATATGAAAAATTAAAAATATAAGTATTTACTTGTTTTTTCTTTCTTTTTGTTTTAGGTTTCTTTTAGTGTTAGCTATTTAAAAAAGTAGAGAGCATCATTAAAGAAAATCACCTGAAGTTGAGCAAGAAGCTCAAAAGCTAGATGACATATGAGATCATTTTTCCAATTGCAACAATTGTTTGAAGTTTTACTTTAGTTTAATGGACTTAGAACTTTTTTATGGTAACTAAAGATGTTCAATTTTAGGTTTGTAATGGACTATTAATATTATCATATTTATGTCATGAGTTGGCATCTAAGCAATAGATGCTTGGACTTTAATATTATCATATTTATGTTGTAAGAACTCTAATGACTATTAACATTATTAATTAGTAATTACAACTAAATACTTCTAAAAATGGTTCGAACCAAACCCCATTTAAAGCAGTTTGGTTCAAAACCTCGAACCATTAAAAGTGGTTCGGTTCATGAAGGGTTCGAGCCAAATCATTTTAAATGTCATTTGGTTCGGTTCAATCCTTGAACCGAACCGAACCGAACCACAAACACTCCTAACCATAATGGCTTAGTCTATTTAATTAGACCTAAGCATTAAGCCTTAAAGGATATTTCTATGCAATCTTAGATGAGGCACAGAGCAATAGCTTGTATGGATAACCCACGAACAAGCATTTGGGAGGTCAGAGGTTCAATCCACAAGGGAGGTAAACTACCTCATTTTTTTTTCCTTCTTTTTTTTTTATTTTTTACATGCCACTTGGCACGGTTGTCATGCCCCAAAGGGTACCCTAAATATATCAATAGGCCTTGCATCAGCCCATGGCCTTAAATAGACACAAGGGTATGATAAGATTAAATTACTCAAAGGAATGTGACACGTTTATCCAGGATCAAGGTTGTATTGATCAAATAAAGCATATATTCACATAACAACATCATAGATAATAATCCTTAATCATCGTCTTGTCACCAAACATAATAAAACTAATACAACTTAAAGTCTTAAACATGCACAAAGACATATATAAAAACTAGATAGATAATTTTTAAATCTTCCTTCCACTTTACCTCACTCTCCCAATCTACCCAAAGAGGCTCTAACGTGTACCGAGGTGAGGACTCTCGTAGGGATAAACCACGGACTACCCCTGAACCTGTGAAATCTATAGGGGTGTGAGCGAACCACAGCTCAGTGAAGTAACTTAGACAGTAAGCACATATCAACAAGACTAATCAAGTTTTATTAACACTCATATGCAATGCATCACTCAACCATATGCTTTCACACAAAAGTGGATGACCAGAATCTAGAAAAGTCAAAGATTTATGCTATCTCTAGGGTTAAAGGAACTAGCTCCCACACTAGTGCCTAGGAGGGTCAGTATACCAAGATTCCCTTTTAAAACCTTTAAAACATTTTTCGACCCAACATACTAGGAAAGTCCCTAAGCATTATACACTTCACACAGACCCTTGACAGGTAGTGTTTCTCAAACTAAGTAGTTCCTATGGAATCCGTAAGCTACATGTTAGTGCAGGCGGTACGAGGATTGACAATCAAAACCCTATCTAACTCATCATGGACTTAGAATGGTAATGTGTGACAGAAGTGATCAAAAGTATGCAATGCTGATGCAATAGACTCATGCTATGCATGATCAATTAATTAGTGTGTCAAATAATATTAAATCCATTCCTTTATGGTCAACAGTTATAGACACTCATCATATACTATCAACAACACATGCTATCATCAAATCAAGTTATCACTGTTATTACAGGGTTTTATTCAATCAACAGGCACAACAGCAGATATGATCCTAATTCCCTACACAATCCAATTTGTTATCTTCATTTAAGTGTAACTAAGCTACACAGCACAAGTGTAATTAGAGTCAAGTTACTCACCGGTCCATAACAATACTCAAGCGTCGTAATAGTCAGAAGGGGTGTCATATAGGTGATCGAGCTCGCCTATAAATAAGAGAATAACATGTATTAATACTTTAGGCTTCATGCAATAACTAGCTAAAGCTATAGTATTATGTAATTGTTATTTACTCTCCTCATTGGTTTTTATTGTTGGGCCTAACTTAGTTGGGCTTTACTAAAGACTTTAATTAACTATCCTTATGTGGACATAGGATCCTATTTAGGGTTTACTTAAGCCTCTAGGCTTATTCCTATCTTTTAAGTCCTCATGCTAAATTGGTTTGCTACCTTGCGGATCTTGTAGTATAGAACATTAAAGACTTCCTACTATGGTATTATTTCCTTTCTCAGGCCTTGATTCCTTATTTTCTAAGTTTTGGGCTTAACTTCCCTTTCGTGATTCTAGATTAAAAGTCTATGGGCTTAGGAGATTAAAAAGCATATGGGACCACATTACTATATCATGTATAAATAAACTAGCATTTGGGCCTAAATTATCCTTGCCACATTTCATATGCCACGTCTCATAGGGGTATCCTAAACGTAACAGTCTGCCACATACTATATAAGACTCTTGAATCTCTATCCGAGCCCTTCGGGAGTCTTGTATAGATGTAAAGCGTCCCTTTAAGACAATAGAATACTCTATTCAATGGAGTTAAGAAGTTTAATGTGGCATTCATTAGCCATAGATAATAAACCAAAACACATATATACATTACAAAGTCTAAGGGGCATTCCCCCGTAAAATAATATTAAGTCCATTACAGTCATCCAAAGTCTTTTAGTTTCCAACGGAAGTCTAAACAAAACCGAGGTAAACTTCTAAAGGAAACTCCTAGCTCCAGTACCTGAGTTGTAGCCTGCCTTGGCCTAAGCCAAATGAATTCATGCTACAACAAGTAAAAACTATAGGGGCGTAAGCTAACCAGCTTAGTGAGTGAAAACTTCCATATCACAATTATGACAATACATTCAAGCAAGTGATTAATCAATCAAGTGAAATGCATCAAACAAGTGAGTTCAACAAACATATGACCAACTGGAAATCATATGTGGATGGACTTGCGCCCTCCATCCCGAGTTAGCATATTAACGAATCATGTAGTACGACGCTGTTTAAGCTCACGGTCAACTGAACAATATCTCATTTTATACATCACGATTAACCAACAATTTCGTTTTATAGATCACGATTAACCAACAATTTCGTTTTATGGATCACGATTAACCAACAAATGCTAATGCTCCATCCCCATCGTGATATGAATGAGTCCAATTATCATTGAAGTCCAATAATCAATTAATCCGATTCTTTTAGATGGCCAAGCAATAATCGCAGACAGTCAATTCTAGCTCAAATCTATACAAGCAATAACTTATCACTCGGTTTCGATATTCTTTAAGTTCAACTTCACATATCAACAGCAGACATTTATAATTCCCAACTAATCCCATCATGCATAATCATTCTTTTATCTTTACTTAGCAACTAGTGCAACTATCATTACAAACACAAGCAATAATTGAAATCGGAAGTGATACTCACTCGACCATGGTACGCCGGTCTCTTAATAGTAGTAGTTAGGTGGTAGGGTATCGTCGTTCTCGGGATCACCTACCAAATAAGAATAACCTAATAAGAATCTCATCACTTAACTAATCCAAACTATACATCTAAACTAAACAAAATTGTGATTCTCGCTATTTGCGGAAGTTCCAACTTAAAACGGCCATAACTTGGTCATTTTAACTCAGAATTTCGCAAATTTTATATCGATTTCTATCTACTTCGAAAGATATATCTATTTATAATAATATTTTCAAGTTTTGAAAAAATTAAGGTCACGGAACAGAGGGATCAGATCTGTTCTGTAACTTTTCCATTTCCGAAAAATTGTTTTGCAATTGGTAAAAATGCTTCTAGTTGGTAATTCATGTATAGATGAAATATGAATGAATTCCTAATATGAATGTCATGTAATGAGTTTAATCTATGCATGATCTTCATGATTTGTGATAATGAACTTTTAAGAACTCCTAATTATTACAAGACTTCTACAATAGTCACTTTAAAAATCTATTCTTTCAAATTTTGCATTTCTTAGAGTTTTAGGATTTTATTCTTAGAATTTACTTGCTATCTAAATAAAAATGAGTCTTCATCATCTATACTACCCAAGACCTTCATTTCTACATGGAAATTCACCTTTTTCACCTTGCAAATATGGTTTTAAACAAGCTTTTCACAAAAATCCGAATTTTGAAAAATTTCATTTGTTGCATATTTCTTATGAGAAAACTTGTTTAATGTATTAAAATTTGAAGCTTTACTATATCTATTGTCTAAGGACTTCATTGAACACATAAAACTTGCAATTTGAGCTCAAATACTAGGTGATTATATATGCATCATTCCAAATTACGAATTTGACAATTTGATCACTAACTCAAAATTTTTCATTTTAATTCCATTACTTGTTTTACACATTACTAATGCCTAAACTCACTTTAACTTGTAAAAACCATTCCTTAGAGATACCTATTACATATACCTTTCATTTTTCATGAAAAATATGAGTTTCAAAGTGGTTTCAAGGGTTTTTAAAATAGGTTTCAAAAATCATCCGAATTTTTCACTAGATATTTCTAACAAAAATCTTTTCTTTTTCAAGTTCCTTGTCCTATATCCATAAAGATCTATCATCTAACACATCTATATACATGCAAGGCTAAGCTTTTATGATCATTAATGCATGAAAGCTCAAAATATCCACATGAACATAAATGTCAAGAAAGATATAAGTGTCTAAACACTAGATCTACAACCTATAGTGCATGAACATGAGTTTAATGACATGAACATAAACTTTCCATGCAAGATCTCTACTTTACATGCATGAACAAGATAATATTTCAACAAAATTTCATTAACCACAAGATCTACTTCTTATGATGGCTTGATATTCTTGTATTAGTGTTTTCCTATCCCTAGCATTTGCTCATTGGGATTTAAGGTGGAAAACACTCAAGAAAAGTCTTGCCATTATAAGATTGGGGAATGACAAAGCTTGGAATCATCACCTAAAGGATGATTTGAAGAAGAAAAGAAGATGAAATGAACTTGTGAAGGTGTGTGTCACAGTAACAACGAGGAGGAAGAGAGAGTTTTAACCTTTGAAAAAAAAAATTGAATGTGAAAATGAGGAGAGAGAGAAAATGAGCTTATATATTGAATGCATTAGGGTTTAATTGAATAAAAGAAGTAAAAATAAAACAAAAATAGAGGGAAATGGGGAGGGGGTGCGCCGGTCATGGGGGAGGGAGTGAGAGAGAGATATTTGAATTTGATAAAATTTGTAATTTAAGTAATAAAATGTAATAAATGTAATAATTAATTAGGAAACAAAATTTCTTAGAAAAGAAAATATAATGAGTAGTTGTAAGGATGTAAGAATAGGGTATGGGTAGTGTGTAGTGTAGGTTGTACTTGTGGATAGTGGCAAATAGTAGACAAGACATCTACTTTACCGGTAATAAAGAAAATACGGGAAAAAGGCTATAACTATAATTTTTATAGCCCGAAAAATTATAAGATTTATATTTTTTAAATCTTTATAAAATTTCGGTTCTAATGAATATTCCAGAATATTTTTCTAAGTTTCTGGTCCCGGGACACGTTTTTCAGTAATTGAGCTCGGGAAGGCCCGAAATTGAAAATTTCCTGAATTTAAAACTTTTTAAGGTTTAAAATATACTTTAAAACAATAATTCATATTCATTTACTTTATAAAACCTCTTTTGTTATGAAATAGAAGGAAAGCTAGATTTAGGGTTTCTAAGCTTCTCTCACAAAGCTTGAACTAGACTGGATTAGGGTTAGGGTTTTGCTTTTCGATCCCCAGAGTTTAATTGACTACTGAGAATCCCGGGGTTGACATCATATCTTATATAGGGCCTCACATCCATATACATATGGTTAATGGACTTTCTTACTATATTTCTATGCTAATAGCTCATTAAGACATGTTAGGGTCCAAAATCATAATCAAAAGCCCATGTCCAAATTCCATAATCTTTTATTGATCTTTTGATTTATTCACTTGTCACTTAATTGGGCTTAAGCATTGAAATGACCCATTAAACAATAGCGCCCAATTTTAATCCATCTATGTATTAAGGCCCATTAATGTTTCTCTAATTTCTTTCCACAGTCTCCTAATAATTCTCTTTTTACATCAAAGGATACTTTAATACCAATGTTAATTAAATAACCAAGGAATTTATTCCTCCTTTTCACATTTTAATCCAAGTTATGCTTGATCTTAAACATGAAGAATTTGTCATTTTTTCTCATTGTTCATGCAATGCTATGGTAGTAACATAACTCATATTCATACTTAACTTATGCTTTATCAAGTTATAGGACCAAGTATTATTTTTAACTAACAAGGAATGGAATATTACAACTTGTAGATTCGAATCAAAATTCATCGCATAGTACCATGGTCTTATAATCATTCCAAATGGTGTATTTTTGTTACTTTAGGCCTTCTAAGGGTTCATATAACATGTATAAGTATGGATTAATTAGGAGACATCAATTTTTATTAAATAAAACTTGCAACCCAAGAGAAAATAACATATGTAAATTCGGATTTCTTGGAGTTGCTCAAAACAATGAGTTCTATAGTTGGGTATGTGTAGATTTCTTATATTCCAAACATCCTAAGGGATTATATAATATATCTAGATGAAAAGGACTTAGGAAAACATTATTTTTTACCATGTATAAGTCATAAATATAAAAGAAAAAAAAAGGTGAAAATTCGGATTTCTTGAGTTTCTACAAAAACATGTATCATATCCTTTAGTATTCATGGATCTTTGGTATTTTAAGCCTCCTATGGGTTTATATAGCATATCTACGTTAAAATGAGCCACAACACATCATTTCAACTAGTCATAAGAGATAAATAATAAGGCGTAAAAGAAAATAAATTCGGATATAGAGAGATCCTACAAGAACAAGTATCATCAAGCAAAATAACACAAGATTCTTGATGATCCAAGCTTCCTAGGTGGTTATACAAGTCGAAAAGGGGTTTTAAAGTAAGGAAAAGATCATTTTTAACTCCATATGCAGGGGATCCGACCCTAGTAAAGATTTTAGCACTAAAAATAACATTTTGAAGAAAGTAAGACCCCTTTTTGGTGGCCTCAAGTTGGAACATGAATTTTCAAAAAATCTTATACCAATGTTTTTCTTTATTTTCTACACATGAAAGATACCAAAGTGGAGTTGGAGTGTTATACCTTGAGGATTGAGAAGTGATAGTATATCACTCGCCTCTTTAGAGTGTAGATCCAAACCTAAAAGGTAATAAAAAGAGTTTTTAGCTATTTAACAAAATGAATAAAAATGCTAAAGTAAAGAAGCATTGGCTTACCTAGTGGTTTGAAGATTCTTGTGATTCCACCAATGAATTCTTCACTTGTTAAGCATAAAGATTCTACTTTTCTATTTTAAGATAAAGGTAATTTTGTTGTTTCGTAGGAAAAAGAAATAAAAGAGAGACAAAAGTGTGAATGAAAGATAGAGAGAAAGGAAGTGAGATCCAAGAGAGACAGGAAGAGAGACGTGTTTTGGGGGGGGGGGGGGGGGGGGGGGGGGGGGGTGGGGGGGGGTGGGGAGAGAGGAGAGAGAGAAGGACATCGGGGAGAGAGAGGAGGGGAGAGAGAGTGAGGCCTTTTTACCTTTTTTTTTTTTTTTTAATGGGGAGGTAGATGATATTGGTAAGACTTGGCATTATAGAGTGCCTTGGAAATAGGCATGCCATGAGTTGGAAGTGTACTAGAAATGGTACTTTGGCATGATGGAGGGGATTTACAATTGATGTTTATCATCAAAGAGTTGACTTTTTAGGATTGTGTAATTATTTAGTGGATTTGTCAAGAAAAGGAATTTTGGTGGGTGTGCATTTAGTCCATACAATTTTTAGCAAGGGAAGGCATAATATTTTCATCCTTCACAAAGTATTTGTATTTCTATTATGTACATGGGACGAACTAATTTATTATCTTATTAATATTTATGAATCAAAGGACAATTTTACTTATGAATTAGAGACATAAATATTTATACTACATAATGATGCTAATTTAATACAGATAATTACTAAAACTAAAATTTGGGTTTTCCAAATTATCCGATTGGTTATTATTAAGGGTCGAGCTACATAATTTGATTTTCCATTTTTAAACTAAATTTTTAGTTATAAAATTCTATAATATTTTTGTTGAGCCCGACCTTAAGGTTGATTCCTATTCGACAATATTGAATCTATCTTTGTTCCGTTCTTAGGTCTTATCAGATGAATTTCGGGTTTTTGGTATCCATTCAAGCCACTATCTGATATTTTTAAGATCTTATATCTATAAAGAAACGATATGGTGTGACTTAACATAATATAATAAGGTTCATCTAGGAGGAAAATTCCGAGGGTTTACACATGTTGATTGGCTAAGCTGACATTAGCATGATGTTAGCTCATCTTTAACCTTTACCCCCTGTTTCACATGCAGAACAGCTCATAAGGTCAAATTCATGGCCTTTTTACCTTCTTTTCTCTATGATTTCACCAAATTAATGGCGAAATCGTGAAGTATGCATGGAGTACTACAAATCGAGACTAGACTAAAGTCTCAATTGTAGATTTAAGGGGTCGAAATAAAACTTAAATTTTAGGGAGATTTTCTTATGAAGAAGAGCTCAAATCATTATTAATGGTGATATTAAGCAATCTTGATCAAATTGAAGTAAAAGAAAGCATCCTGGAGTTACGTTTTGATTGAATATGCTTAGATATTCTTTCAAGTTTCCAAAAGTTCACGAAATCAACATTAATCAGATTTAAATATTGAACTCTAATTTCATGATTTTGGGTCAAAACAATTAACTTGCTTTTCATCTTAATCCAAGCTTGAAACCTATAAATTAAGGCTTAGAGATCACTTTCCCATCAAGCAATCACAAAGAATCACACAAAAATCACCTTCAAAAGGTTAGATATGAGATTGTTCTTAAAGTTAAGATTTCATATTTGAAATTGTGATTTGTCGTTTAAGGGTTGATTTCTAGTTGATTAGGGATCATAGGAAGTTTGCTAGCAACTTAAGCTTCCATTTGGTAGGCTTTAGGTCAATGGAGGTCATTGAATCTACTTTGACCAAGAACTGTTGTGTGCTACCATTGTAAGCCCTCGAACCACTGGCTACCACCATTTTTGAGATGAACAGGTACTACTGATCATTCATCGTCATCCATTTGCCCGTCCAACAATCCCATCACCGCCAAACACCACTAAAACGATGGATTCCACTTCTGCCGCCGCCCCCAATAAGTCGGGTCAGATGACTTGATTGACTGTTCTTGAACCACTCCATACTCTGATTCGATCCAAGTCTTACCTACATGACCACACACCAAATCGCAGCCTACTACTATAATCAAGTAAGTTCTGCCTTCTTTTTTATTATTAATTTAATAAAAAATAGAAAAATAAGAAAGAAAATACAAAAAAAATTATAAATAAAAATAAATAAATAATGTAAATATAAGTTGTGGGCATTGTAAATAAAAATTATATGCATGTTACTAATAATAAATAAATAAAATCTATTTGATGCATAGAAAATCCTTTTTGAAATTTAAAATTTTTTAACTTGATAGCTCGTAGATCATATTGGAAAATTCATTTTTTGCAAAAATTTAAAAATTTATAAACTTAAAATGAAAAGAGTTAAAAAAATAAAATTTGAGCAATCCACTAAATTTTTCTAAAAAACTACGTATTGTTTAATCTCGACTGACGAGTACATAGATATCTCTGAGGCAACATAAAAAATGAAAGTTTTTCTTTTTACTTGTATTTATAAATTTTGAATGTAAATATTTAAATCTTATCTTGATTTGTAAATTATGATTTAATTGTAAATATCATATAACCTTTATAAATTTTGAAGCATTAAAAAAGAAAACTTTATATTAAGAATTAAGGTAACAACCATATGGTTTTAATAGAATAGCCCCCAAACACAAAAATCTATGGTTTATCAAATTTGATTATAAAATCGTTTCTTTCGTAGACTAGTGGTTAAGTTAAGATCAAACAATCCATTAATCCTAACTTATAATTTTTTTTCGATTTCGATCAGGTGGCAATTCCTTAAAATTTTTAAAAATTATATTTCTTTTAATCCCTAGTCGAAAGTCTATAGCAAATGAGTTAGAGTTTGATACAAATCGGATTAAAAAAATCAAAACAGGAAATTGAAAAATCTAAACTTGACAGCTTGTTGATTCCACTAAGGACGCTACTTATAAGAGGGCTAGCCACTTAAAATTTTTAAGTTTAAAGTTATTCCTTTTTAACACACTTCCTTATATATTGTTAGTATAATTTCTAACCTACAAATAGTTGTACTAATTTTTTTTAAGTTTATTAAGCCCTCAACAAAAGCATTGTTTTACCTTACGGCAATGAGTTTAGATAGAAGATTGTCACGAAGAAGCTGAGCCCTAATGAATAAAGTCAAGCCCTGGAGAGACCTTGACTAGCACCCCGCGGCATAATAAAACGTATGTTTCTCTGGTTTGTAGCGTGCATAAGAATGAGAAGGCAAAACCGTTATTGACATCTTCCACGTAGGCTAATCATAATCTGAACAATTTCCTTTGAGAATAAGACGATAAATAAGCACGAGAGGTGCATTGTAACGTGTGTAATCATACGTATAGTTTTTAACCTAGCTTTAACACATAGATCTTGGTGAAACAATTAATTTCTTCTAACAGGGTTTTCTCGAATTTTCTAGGTAAATTGCTTTAAGTTTGTGTTTGTAATTCCCTGTGAGAATTTTGTACTTAATTGAATTCATTAATTGATTAAGTTTATTGCTCCAGTATATTTGATTATAATGCTTGAGCTTATGGAGGAGTAATCTCTCTAGCTTAGGGTCTGTGGATCCAAATTCCGATTCATGTGATTTCTATTGGATGTTTATGTTTATTGCGTAGGTATTTGTATTCAATATCTTTGGTTTAACAAGTGAGTCTAATTAGGTAGTGCATTTTATTAGATTCATATCTAATTTTCATTAAATGAGACCGACAAGAGACTTTAATGAATTAGATCTAAAGCTTTTGATGAATTAATCATAGTTAACTCAAGAGAGTAACTATGAAACTTTATGTCCTTTGTTTTAATATCAAACTTCGTTTTCAAACAACAGATTCTTGAAATTTATGCGGATTTAAAGCCATTGATGGTTAGCTCGAGAGAGTAACCGTCTGGTTTTAATTCTAGAATTATTGAGTTCGAGAGAGGATGTATGTCACGCCCAGTGGGTACCCTAAACGTGACAGTCCACCACACTCAATACTAAAGCTTAATTATGACAACCTTAGTCATTTCCAAAAGCTTTTATATTAAGTGTAAGGCTTACTTTCACAATTTTAGAGGACCATATATGGAATTATGAAGCTTAAGGAGATATAAAAACATATTAAGAAAAGAAGAATCACAATAATTATTTGTTCATGGCAAAAACTTTACAAACTTAGGGACAACTCCCTAAATTACTAATCTATTATATACATATTAACATGCTAATACTAAGCTATACTTTATCCAGATTTCTAATGTTCAAAAGGGATTACCTGCCCGCATGGTCCACGTGGCCTTAACCATAAGTACGGGAACTGCAAAAGATATCTATTGGGGTATAAGCTAATAGGCTTAGTGAGAACTATTTCCATAAATAACTTCTTGTAACAAGATTCAAACAAGTTGATTTAATCAAACAAATGTAATGCACAAGCACGTGGGCAAACAAGCATATAGCTTTCCGGGAACTATATGTTGAATGGATTTACGCCCTCCATTCGGGGTTTGGTGATACTTATCCTCAAAACAAGTAGTTTTAATAACAGAAAATTTAAGCTTGCGAGCACTCATCGCCAAGCATTCATTAAAAAGTTTTAAACTTGCGAGCACTCATCGCCAAGTATTCCGAATCTACTTGATTTGACCTTGCTTTCGGATCAACCGCCAAGCATATTCCATTAAGCCGCCAAGCAATCGCTTTCGGATCTCCGCCAAGTGTTGCTTTCGACATGAGCTTACTATCCTTCTCACCCAAGGATAATAACCCAACCATGCAATGTGACTCACTTCGTGGTATGCATGAGTTCATTAATTTATAAAGTCATAACATAATTATTTTCAACTTTATGGCGATCAAGGAATTTCACACAAATCAATATTAAACTAAAACAATCACTTAGAACAATTCGGGCTTCGATATTCTTAGAATTCTTTCAAGGAATTATTTTACATGCATATCGGTTTATCTTTTCCTAACTCTAGTGCAACTAATTTACAAGCACAACAAGTATAGCATTTAATGGAAATAAACTCACGATGCCATTGTCGTCTATTCCTCTAAGCGGATGAGTCGTTCACACACTCCACTTAATCGTAATAGTTCTCGGGGTAAAGGAATCCTTCCTCGGGGTCACCTAACCAAAGAAAATACCCACAATGAGTTTTTCTTGATGATTTTCTTGAATTTTGACAAAACAATGTCAAAGAACGTTAAAGTTCGTATAGAAGAATGTTCCAACTTAAAATGGCCATAACTTGGTCATTTTAACTCGGAATCGCGCATATAATATACCGATTTCTACCTACTCGAAAAGATCTACCCATTTCCAAAATTATTTCCAAAAAAAGCCATATAGGCTCCGAAAAAGTGGCGACAAAATTCACCACGGATTTCAAGTAAAAACAACTTTGGTTCAAGAAATCAAAATTTGTTTGATAAATACTTAGTTATCTATATAGTTGAAAAATTCTCTTTTTATAACTATATAACTCATATTTAAGCATGCTCAAGTGTCTTGTTGTCCAATTATTTTTCTTAGGTAAAACAATGTCGGGTTGAAGCTTTTCGGAAATTGTTTTTGTAAATTTCTTTGAAATGAATACCTTGTTTTCTTTATTTTCTAAAAACGTTTTATGTTGGTTTTATTTATCTTTTCTAAGTGACCTTTGAAAATAAAATTTTCTACTTTCTAAGTTACATTAATACTATATTTGAAGTTTTCTAGGAAATATGCTATTCTTCATTTTTCTTGTGTAAATTCCTTTGTTTACTTGTTTTGCAAAAATCCTTACTTGATATTTCTCATTCTTTTTCTCATGTCTCATTTTTCAAAAATAATCATCCATGCATGAAAATTTGTTTTCTTCATAAAAACAATGTGGAACAATTAAGGACTTTTTGTAGAAAAACTAATTTCTATAATCTTATTAACTTCTTCTTGTAACTTGAAAAGAAATAACTTTATTATTTTCAAACCATAAATTTTCTTTGCCTATTTGTTTGCAAAGGTCTTTACTTAAAAATTTCCTTAGTCATCCATCTTATTTTCTTTCTTATGAAAAGAACCATTTTTGTCAACAAAAATATTTTCTTTTGAAAAACAAGGTGGAATAATAAAGATCTAGTGGCTTTTAAAGAAAAAGTAGTTTATAAAATTATAGTGAGTTCTTTTTGTAACATGAAAAGGAATGAGTTTATTTTGTGTTGCTTTATAGATTTTATACTTTACATAAACTTATTTCTAAGTGACAAAATTCTTCTTTTTGTTTAAATAAAATTATGGACAACAATCTAAATGAACATGATTATGAGAATAATAATAACCAAAATAACATAAAGCATAATAATAAAGTCAAGTATTGGAGTCTTAGCTTTTTCAAGGCTCCCGGGACTAAGAAGTAAACTAGTCCCATAATAAAATAAATGAAAGAAGAAAAGCTTGTTTTGACTTGATGAGGACAAGTCTAAGACTAGAGACTAGTCTTAAAAACAACTTGAAATAAATAAATTGCATGAAAGGTAAATAAATTGCAAGATTATGAGCTTATATGCTCTAAATAGTATATATAGCTATATAGATATAGTAGATAGTTATGAACATAAAAGAGACATAAATGAACATAAGAGAAACATAAATGAATATAAAGGAAACATGAACATAAAGGAATTATGATTATGAACAAAAACAAAGTATGAACCTATTGTTGCTTTCTTAACCTTCATGGTTTTAGAAAACACACACTAAGCTCATACTAAGTAGATGAACATGGAGACTTCTTGAGGAACTTTTACCTAAAGAAGATGACTAAAGAGACTTCTTGAAGAACTTCTTGGAGAAATTCTTGAGAGATTTTGAGAGAGTAATTTTAGTGTAGAAGTGGTGTGAAAGAAGTGAAAGAGGAGGGGGGTATTTATAGGAAATGAGGAGTGATTTTTGTGTGATTAAAATAAAGAAAATTAAAACAAATTGAGAGAGAGAGGGGGGGCGCCGGCCATGCTTGAGAGGGGGATTTTTATTTTTTTGACTTTTTGAAAATAAAAGATGTAATATGTAAGGTAGATGTGATATAAAGTTATGGGAAAGGTAAAAAGTTAAGATTATAGGTTATGTAGAGTGTAAGAATAGGTGTAAGAAAAAGTAGAGATAAAAGAATAGTGTAGAATAGTAATGAATAGTGTAATGTAAAGTAGATATGACAATTAAAGTACCGGTAGTAAGAAAATACGCGTATAATAGCTATATCTGTTATTTTTACTTACCGAAAAATTACGAAACTGATATTTTTGGAAAACTTATATTTTTACGAGTCTAACGGTGTATTCGGAATATTTTTACTATTCCGGGCTTCCGGACACGTTTTTCGAGAACTGTGTCCGATCGGGTTCGAAGGACACCCGAATTTCGCGAAACTGAAACTTTTATAAAACCTATGGTTATTACGAACTATTTAGCTAATTATCCAACTTCGTTTTTAGGGCCAAAGAAAACGGCAATGCCGGATTTAGATGGATACGGTAAACTAGGGTTTTGTTGACCTTTAGGGTTCCGTTTGACTTCCGGTTTAGGGTTTTATGCTAAACGATTCGAAAATTTAGGGGTTTACAATGTAGTTTACACTTGTGAATCTAACGGTGCAAATACACCAACAACGCTTAATCCAAGTTTGAATTGAAATCACATGATAGGGGGTTTGTGAAGCAATTCTTAAGTTTCTCTTGCATAGTTACAAACAGATCTTTTGTTTTGCCTTGAAAATTGCCTGTGAATAGTCTAACCTATTATACTTCTTTGTTTCCCTTTATGAACTTCTAAATTTTCTTTAGCTAGATAATGGAAGATGAGTGAGTAAGATAGTTATCACCATTTCCTTGGGACCGACCTAATGTTTTCTATGCTACTTCGGTAGATATGTTTGCATGAAGTATTGATAATTACTAATCGAAGTTGGATTGAATATGTTATTTTTATAAATTTAAAAACCTTAACTTCATGTCCTAAAATAGTTTTTAATCTAACTGCAAATATTAAGGAACACAACACAAACCACTAATGTTGTAATAGTTTGAGCAAATATATTGTAGTCATTTGGGAGTGTTTTGCTATAAAAATGTAATGTTGAAGTCTTTTGAAGACAAAAGTTGCAAAGTTATAATTTAAGGATCAAGGACTTTTGCAAATTTATTCTTATATGACTTATTGTATACAATATCTTTTTATTCAAATTAACCTTCGATCTTGCTATAACTGTCTATGCTATGGAGTATTCTAATTTTTGTGCTCATGTATCTTTCTGGAAGCTACAATTAGATTAATATAAATATTTGTGACTTCAATTTGTTATATGTTACATAGTAACTACTAGGGTACCCTATGGAGGTGTGACTTTTCAAGCTCCACTTTACCAGATTCACTCCTAAACTTATCTACACTCAAAGTCTTTCCACCAAACATTGTATTGGGTTTTTATCACAAATTTAGTTGACTCCTACTTTCTCCTTTCACACTTTTAATTTTCATGTTTGATCACTCATCACTCCTTAGCCAAATGTTTTTCACAACCATCACCACCATACACCTCCATTTTATTGCTCAATTTGATATTTCATCAACTTAATTATTGAAAACTCAACTCAAATCCCCCTTATACCATTTAAAGATCTTGATTGCAACAATGGAATTGAATAACATGCAATCCTTCTTCCATTCTCACAAAATATTGATGAAAGCATAGTTAGAAATCCAATAACATCTTATAAATCAATGTAACTCTCTAATTTACAATTCCATCACCTCAATCACCACGTAAAATCACTTTCCTATTATGTTAAGGGTCTCGAGCAGTTAAAGAGAAGGGAATTATGAAATTTTTCTTCAAAAGTATATATACTATTCAGGTTTCTCTTACTTCTAATGATCTCATTCAAGCTTAATCCATGCATATATTCCAATTAATTACTCAATATAACATATATGCCTCATCCATTAGAATCATCACATTTCACTCCATGTTTTGCATGATTAATCTTAACTGTACTTAGGAAAGACAATGGGATAGGGGACTTACTTGGTGATGGTTTTGAGTTCTAGCTTGTAATGTGCATTTGAATAAAGACCCTGATCTTGTTCTTCTCTTTCCATATGGCATGGTACTAGAAACAAGAGGAAGAGATTTTATGTGATCTTGTGTGTAAGGTATGAAAGAAATAGAAGAAAGGGGATGAAGTTGACAAATTGAGGGAAAAGAGCAAGATAAGGAGATGAGCAAGGGAAAAAGGGAAAGAAACTAAGAGTATGTTTTTGTATTTGATGTCACAAAAAAAGGAGTAAGAACTAAGAGAGTTGGATAGTGATGAGAGAGAGAGTGTGTAAACCCCTAAATTTTAGGGTAATATCACATTCGAACCTTGAACCGAAAAGTCAACCAGAAACCTTAAGTCAACAAATTCTAGGAAACCTAGTAGTTTAGATTCGGTAAGCCACATTCCTAAACCAAAGAGTCAAAAACACGAGCGACGAGTATAATTTGGTTTGTAATAATATTAGGATGCTTAAAAAGATCAGATTAGTGAATTTTCGACCTATTTTTCAAACCCGATCATATACAAACTTTGAAAAGCGTGTCTCAAGGCTTGAGATATTAAAAATATGATATTAGTACCTAGACTCGTAACTTCATAAGATTTCCAATATTAATTATATAATTTTTTGGGTTATAAATGTTATAGTTATAACTTTTTTATCGTTATTTTCATTACTAGCGGTATTTAATTGTCTTATCTACTTTTTTATTTCTAATCTACTATTCATCAAGTACAACTACCCATAACTACTCTTACATCCTTACATCCTTTCTTACAATTTCATCATTTTTCTTACAATTACTTTTCTAATACAACTTTTACTACTTAAATTATTTATTTAAATTTGAATCTTACACAACACAACACAAATAACTCTCTCTCCTCTAGTAGAACCGGCTACCTCTATTTTCTCTCTATTTGTTTTATTTATTCTTTTATTTAATACACAAACCCTAATATACTTTTCTATATAAACCCTTTTATACCAATTCATTTCACTTCCTCACGTTTCCTCTAAAAAAACTCTTGCAAATTTTTTCTTTCTCTCCCCTCTCCTCTCTAGAAACCATGACCTTCCCCATACACTCACACTTTATATTTTTCTTCAAGTTTCTTGTTCCAAACACTAAATAGGTAATAGATCTACACCCTATTACCTTAAAAACATGTAATGGCAAGATCATTCATGTGTGATTTCACTCAAAAATCCCTTGAGCTTTAAGCTAGGAATGTGGAAAAACTTGAACATGAAATCCTTGCCATCACAATGTTATAGATCTTGTTATTTAAGTTATTTTGCTATTATTTTGTTTTATTATTAAGTTATGTTGCTATTATTAATGTTTTATGCATGTATTCATCATCTAGCCATATCCACATAATGAATCATAGTGTTCATGCATATATGACTGGTATAATAAACTAGATTTGTTGTTTTGGGTTCATAAATGTCTTAGGTTTTTGTTTCATGTCCATAAAGGACTTGTAGTAGTATGATGATAGTAGGAAAATGTTAGAAAGCTCAGATCTACTTATAGTTTCAACAAAAATAATTTTTGAAAATCGGATAAAAAAGGAACCATATTTAGAAAAGCCATTTTTCAACTTCAAAATGTGTATTTTACATTAAAAATAAAAGGTTTAGGGATATAAATATCATAAACGAGTGATCTTGATGAGTAAAACATAGATCTACTAAGGAATATTTTCAAAACAAGGAAAAGCTTACAAAAGTTATGTTCCAATCCAATAACAAGCTTTAAATTCGTTATAAGGAAAGTTGAAGTGTAAACACTTATTTTTCAACCCCAAAACAAGATTTTTATTAAAGAAATAAAAGCCTTAAGGAGCAGGTTTGATTAAGGAATAGTTTTCGAAAGATTAAATGAGTTTTACAAAGGAAACAATCTCAAATGAAACTTTCAAAATTCGGATTTGAAAATGGCCACTATTTAAACACCTATTTTCAAATGCCAAAATGATGATTTTTATGGAAAAATGAAAGTCCTAGGGATACATGTAATAAAGACCTAGTTTTGACAAGAATAAGTGAAATTTTTTAAAGTATATTCTAAAACAAGGAAAGTTTTCCAAAGATAGATTAAATAATGTTTTCATTTCTTAAAATCTTGTAAAATTCGTATCTAGGTAAATCCCCTATGCAAACACCTATTTTCCAACTCCAAAACAAATAATTCAATTAAAATAAAGAAGGTGATAGACATATAGGTCATTAAGGAAAAGTTTTGGTAAGAACAAGTGTGATTTTGCAAGAAATAAGACCAGTTTTCTTAAGTTTTGAAATTTCAAAAGTTTTGCAAAGCAAAAGTTTTCTAAAAGAATTTTTGATATCATATCATTAAGAATATACATATAGATAGTTCATTTCATAACATTCATGACAATAACTTATCGGTTTTGCATGTACACATAATGCACTTGGTAGAAACAAAGTTAGGAAAATAGTGTCTTATACATCCTATCAATCATTATCTAAGTACAAGAGGAAATAACTTTACCAACACCCAAGAATCATGCATGATATTGAGTTATATATGTATATAATAGAGTCTTACAAGATATAATGATAGCTAAGTATCTATCAAAGCTTTAGTACGATGCTTGGTTTGAAATTAGGATTTGAATTATGGAATTGGAAATTCGTATGGTATTATGTACCATATTGTTCATGGACAAAATGATCTTGTTTGTTGGAAATAACTCTAGAAATAGATAGCTCTCGTCGAATAGGTAGAAATCGATATATAATATGCAAATTTCCTAGTTAAAATGACTAAGTTATAGCCGATTTAAGTTGAAATTTTCTCTTAAACGAATTTTGACGAACTTGTTAGAATATAATTTATAAGTTCATTCAAACTTTATAGAAATACTCATTAGAGTTATTTCTTTTAATTAGGAGACTTGGGAGATCGACTAGACCTTCCCGAGGATTATTACGATTAAGTGGATTTTCGCGCCATGGCAATGTAAGTTCACTATCTTTAATTATATGCTTGTGATTGTGCTTGTAACATTAGTGCCATTAGAATTAGGGCAAGATAAAATTTGATTGCGTATATGTAAGTTCTACTTAGGTGAATCGATGATAAGAATATCGAAATGAGCTTGTTATAAATATTTGTATGATTTAGTATAGAATTGAAGTGTCTGCAATATCTATGATCACCCATAAATTGTTAATTAATATGCCATGATCTTATAATCAAATTGGCCATGCATACCATATGTGAGTAACATTGCATAGGTTATTATACCTTTGTAGGAAAAAGGTATAAGCTGGGCAACGAGGGGCCTGTAAACTCGAATGTTGGCGTAATGGCCGGAATTGAAAATGTGTGTGGGTGGACACCTGTATCAACCACAATAGAAATGAGAAAAATTGAAATCTATGGTCGTATGGGCCTGAAACACCTAACCCCTAATGAAGGACGTAAATCTATTTAACATAAGATTTCCGGAAAGTCTTATATATTGTATATTCATATGGTTGTTAATATAACTTGCCTGATATATATATTATATTATATATTGTTGTGAGTATTTAAGTTTGGAAGTGAAATTTACTAAGCTCGTAAGCTTTTACCCTATAGTTCCTGTTGCAGTATGAATATTTATGGCTATCTCCGAGAAGCCACTTTCCTCAGGTATAGCTTTGGACCTTAAGGAGTTTTTGAAGAAGTCGGGACCTAGATATAGGCATAGACTTCTAGTCGAACCTCCTAAATCTATATATATAATAATTGATGTAAGAGACTTTTGTGCACCTAAAGACTCTTAATATTTTGATGGGAGTATGGCTCTTAGATCATGTAATAGATTTATCTTGTTATAACTGTTATGATTTACATTCTTATTACTATGTATGTCTTCTTAAGCTATTCCAATTCAAAGTATGGTTCCCTATATGTTGAACGTGAGCCTTACACCCGGTGTTTAAATTCATGGAATGACTAAAGTTGTCATACTTGAGTTTAGATAACAAGTATGGAGAATTGTCGCATCTAGGGTACCCTTTAGGGTGTGACAGAGAGAGAGAAGACAAATGAATGAAAGAGAGGGGGTAGAGAGTCTATTTGTGTGGGTTGTATGGTTAATTGGGGACAAGGAGGGGATAGAGAAAACTTAGTAAGGAAGTCTTAGTTCCTATGCAAGGGCCAAGCTTGTACTTCTTCCATGTTGTAAGGAAAGCTATAAACTTCATGTAAACTTGTGTACATGGAGAGTGCTTGAGGAAAAAAAAAAGGAAATTGAATTTGATTTCATATTTCTCAAGCCTTTATCGATATTTTGAAATCCAAATTATACATTTACATTTGTTACAGAATCAAATCCTTGGTGGGGTTATTAAGTTTGGTCAATTTTGATTTGTTCAATTATTGTTAATTTAATTCATTCCATAAATTTATTGTTATTTTTTTATTATTTATCATCTAGGTATTATTTATTCCATAAAAATTTGGCCTTACTAATGAAGGTTTGTAGTTTAATTAGTTTACGCTCTTTCCTACTCTTTGAGATATCATCCAAGTCCTCTAGAGATTTACACAATCTAGCATTACTCCTCATTTTTTTATTCAACAACTTATTGGCTATATTGATTTGACATCAACTGATAATAAAAATTATATGAAGAGATTTCCAATCAATGACTACTTTGATTTAAGGCTAGGCTAATTCAATTATCAATTGGTGGTTTCTTCTTTATGGTTAAATCTATTACCATCAAATTCTTCAATCAAAAAATTTGACCAATTATATATGTAAGCCCCTAGATTTTTCGGTAATATAGTAAATCGTAGAATCGGAAGTTAAACCAAAACCTTAAAGTCAATCTAGCTCTATGTTAAGACAAGTGAATCTAGGTCCGGCAATCCCATGTTCTTAACTCCTAAATAAGCAAATTAAGATAATTGTGGATAATAGTTTGTAATAATATAAGAAAGCTTAAAAATATCAGATTCGTTAATTTTCAGTGTATTTAGATCCGAACAGGATCAGTTTTAGAAAACCGTGCCCTAGTACATCGGATAGTGAAAATATTCTGACAATACCATTAGACTCGTAAAAATATAAGGTTTTCAAAAATATCAGTTTTAGAATTTTTCTGTAACTAAAAATATCAGATATGACCATTTACACATATTTTCTTTACTACTAATATTTTAATTGTTTAGTCTACTATTCATAGTACTATTTTTACTATTCATTACTATTTTACTATCTCTATTTTTTCTTACAATCTACTCTTACACACTACCATACCTATATCTTACAATTTACATTCTCCATACAACTTTATTCACATCACACCTTACACATTACTTCTTTTTATTACGAAACAACAAAATTAATCAATTTTCTCCCTTCCTAAAAGCAAAACCAACGGCCCCCCATGCCTCTTCCATCCAATTTTTATTTCAATTTTATTTAATTTTAATCACACTTATTTTCACTCCAAAACTCTACAAATACTCATTTCCTCCTTCATTCTTTTACACAACTCATTTTCCTACTAAAACTCTCCCAAAATCACTTCACAAATTCTCTCTCTCAAATTCTTTTCCAAATTTCCTCTTCTTTCCACAAAAATCACTACCTACATATTACTGCAAACACTTCTTTCCTTCTTCAACAAATTTATAACCTTAGGTAAAACTTCTTCTATCTACTTATTATGTTCATATAACTTAACATGAGCTTAATGTATGTTTCTTAGACTCATGAGAGTTAAAAAAGCAACAATATATTCATGTTTTGTTTTTATTCATGTCTAAATTTTCCATTATGTTATTATTGTTATTATTGTTATTTTATTTGCTCCAATCTAACTTCTATATATTATTATGTATATTTATGTATATATATTTATTAGAGCCTAAGTGATCACTAACCTAATATCTTATTATTATTGCTTTTATTTTATGATTTTTCCCTCTTTCTTTTTCTTTTTCTTTTTCTTTTTCTTTCTTTTGAAACTATTATATTCTTAGTCCCGGGAAGCCTTGACGAAGCTAAGGCTCCCAATACTTGACCGAGATACGTTGATGAAGATAAGGTTCCTAATACTTAACCTTAATATTATGCTCTTATTTATTCTTATATATATATTATCTTATTATGTGATATTGTCATATTTCTCATATCTGTGTATTCATAATCATGCATGAACATGTTGATATTGTCTCAACAAAAACGAAAGGAGTTTTCTTAAATAAAGGAAAATAAGAACTCTCCTTAAAAATAAATTTTAGACACCTAAGAAATAACTTTTCCATAAAAACTTAAAGTTTTATCATAACAATCTTTTTCGAAATTTAGATAAGTTCATCACAAGTCTTTAGTAATAATACGATATGGGATTTTATCAAGAAATACATAAAGTAAAGTTATCACATACACTCTTTTTAAACCAATGAAATAAAAAAGTTTCTTTAAAACTTAATATTGCTAAATCATTGTTTAACAAAGACTTTTCTTAAACTCATTTATTGAAGTTTTCCATCAACACTCTAAATAACTATAGTCTAGACGAGTTTTACAAAACCATCAAAGAATAATCTTTTAGAGATAAGTCTTATTAGGTAATAAAATTAATAAATAACTTAGAAAATCATTATTATCATTTATTTAAAGTGAAGCTAACTTAAGGAAAACTTTAGAAACACATGAACATGACTACTTCAAGAAATTTTAGTCCTACTAAGAAATACTTAGAAAAACTACATTTTTCAACTACTAGAATGAATAGGAACCTTAAAAAGACAAAAGAATTATTTTAGAAAATTAAATTATTCTCAAAGGTTAATAAATGAAGTTAAAAAAAGGAAACACTCACTTATAATAACTCAAAGAATTTTTCTAATAAACTAAAGTGATTTTTTTTCAAGTCTTAGCATTTTTTACTTTTAAGGCACATTGTTTTACAAAAATCATTATTGAAACAACATCATTAAATTCATGCATATAATATGAGTCTATATATATATATATTCAAGGATTTTTCAACCATACAAATATCTATATTTTTGTACAGAATTTTTGTACGAAGAAAAGTTAGAAAAGTTATGTTTTGAAAGCTGGGATTTTCGTAACAATTTTGTACCTCACCTTTCTAAGACCCAATGGCTTTTTATGATAAAAATAATTTTAGAAATAGATAGATCTTTTCGATTAGGTAGAAAATGGTATTAATATGCGAAATTCCAACTTAAAATGAACAAATTATGGCTATTTTAAGTTGGAATTTCTATTCGTGCGAATTTTGACGAACCTAATAAGATAGAGTTAAAAATTAAGTAGATCTTGGGTGAAATACTCATTTGGGTATTTCTTTTATTTAGGTGATGAGGATCAAGATATTCTCTTTCCCGAGGATTACTTCAATTGATAGAAGATTGCTCTGAACGAGTGAGTTTTTCCTTACGTTTTGTCTATTAGCGCATGTGCTTGTAAAATAGAGCACTAGATGTTAGAAAAAGATAAAAAAATGACATGCATACGGGTTATTATGGGGGCTATGTATGTGATTCCTTATGTGTGACAAATGAACAATAAGTATATCGAAGCCCGATTTATTGATTGTTATAATTACCTCTATGTATATTGCTATGTATGCAATTATTGATTGATCGCCTTAAATGAATTAATGTCAGATTGGAAATTCCCTTAAACTAAGTTGCTCATGCATATAACTTAGAATATCATTTTCGCATTTTTTCTACTACTCCTCGGCGTGGGACCGGAAAGATAAGCTACCTAGCTACATCTTGAGGAATTAAGATGTTCGGAGAATACGACCTCAAAGTGTAGCCGAGCCAGATCGATCGATTTAGGTAAGAAAAGCCGAGGACTAGTAGTACGATTCATTGTGAACCCCAAGACGTGTGCAAAATTTCAAAGAGCTCGATTATGGCCCAGTTCAAATTATTCCCTAACCACCGATGAAGTGGTAATCTATCCTACATACGAAACCAGATAGTCTTATATATTGTTTGATCATATGGCCGTTGCATTTTACATGCTTGTTTAAATGGACTTGTTTGATTGCTTTGTTATGAGTACTTTTGTGTAATGAATTTCTCACTAAGCTAGTTATGCTTACTCCCCAATAGACTTTTGATGTTTCAGGATCGTTGTTTTGTACCCGAGACCACATTGTTCGTCTGGGTATAACTTATGTTTTAGGAAGCTTTTGGAGGAATTCTATTTGAAGACTTAGATTAGATTTCCTTTTAAATCTCCTAGTTTTAGTTAATTTCATATTAAGACTATGTTGTTATGGAGATTATCAAGGGAATGCCCCATTGAAGTTGTAGAACTTTATATTTTGATGAATCATATTACTATTTTTTTTTATGTTTCGCTACCATTATCTTAAAATGCATAACTCCACAGGTCTTTTTTGGTGTGAGCTTATGCCTTGTACCAATATGAGGCTTTCGAGTGACTAAGGTAGCTATTCTCAAGTTTTAATATTGTATGCGGTGGGCTATCACATTTAGGGTAACCGTTGGGGTGTGACAACATAAATACACTATATATTCATCAATTACGTAATAATGTTGATTGTTTTCATACTTTCCAAAATTCCCACGCAATTGAAATCATAAATTTCTAAGTTTCCACCGTTCATAGTTGTTTAATCATCTATTACAACATATCAACTTATTATTGCCAAAATGGCTAAGATATTTTCACAGTTTTTTAGTAGGAAAATTTTATTCGAGATCAAGTAATATCTATCCAATTTGGTATTTTCCTTAAATTAATCAAGTGTATTAGCATTCTCTATTTTCTCTCTCTAGGAGCTTCTACTGTCCAGTCGAAGGGACCATTCAGTCAACCATCTAACCGTTAAAATAAATATAGTAGTCAGAATATTAACTATTTTAATGGTTCAATCACGGTTGGATATAGTGTGAGTCATTGGATAGTGACAGGATCGGTCTCATCAAAATTAATGACAGGACCGGTCCCATCAAAATTAATGACAGGACCATAAAATTTCCCTTTCTCTTCATAGTCATATCTATCGTCTTTATTACTATTTAAATTCTTCAATTCAATTATAACTTAGCTACTTTAAATTAATACTTAGAGATAAGGATAACTCACCTCAAGATAGAAGAAATGCACCCTTAATCCTTATTGATGAAATCTTTGTATCTTTATGACTTCCTTCTCATACCATCTTCATTATTCTTGAAACATCAAGGTGTTGGATAGAAATTGTGAGAGATAGGAGGAGGAGGTGAAAGATGAATATGAAGAGAAAAGATGGATAAATGAATGGGATGAATGTTTTCCTATTTATAAAATACAATAACTTCCAAAAGAGAATACTAGTTGATGAAGAATATGAAGTTAGCTTCTGAAGAAATTACTTCTTTAGAAGCTACTACTTGGAATGGTTGCTTCCTATGGAGCATCTTCTTAAAGAAGCTACTTCTTTGAGCAGTTATTCTAATTTTTAACTATGGGTTTAATGAGAACATGTTTGTTTATGAATTCTTTGAGATAAGATTTAAGGTTTTGGTTTAAGCTGAATTGATTTGGTTACCTTGTAGTTGGATTTACCTTTTTTTGGTTTTAATGAGGAAATTAAGCTTTAAATGAATAAGTTTTATTGGTGTGGAATCGTCTCTTAAGTATTGTTCTTACACAACAAATTTTTATTTTATGCAATTAGAGGTTTGTACGAGTTATCCTTATAATTTGTTATTTTTTGTATAAATACTATTACCATTCTTTAAGCATGCTTCAAGTTCAAATTTTCATTCATTTTATCAAGCTCAAATTTCAAATTTAGGATTTGAAAAGGATTTAATTAGCTTAATGATAGTTCTTTAAAGTGATAGGACTATTAAGATTATTTTTCAAGGGTT
Source organism: Combretum micranthum (assembly GCA_024138025.1). Classification (NCBI taxonomy): domain Eukaryota; kingdom Viridiplantae; phylum Streptophyta; class Magnoliopsida; order Myrtales; family Combretaceae; genus Combretum; species Combretum micranthum. Next base: position 56,053 of record JAMXBD010001090.1, on the reverse strand, counting down.
GAAGTATCCATAATTATTTTTGTTAGATTCCATAAATATTCTTTAGGGTTTTCAATGGTCTTCAAGGTTTAGGGCTTCCCTTCCCATCTATGGTTTGGACTTAATTAGCAAAGGTTTTGGTTCTACCAATTAGAGTTAGGTTGCTCAATTAGATCTATGATCAAGTAAACTCATTGAGCTAATGATCAAAATTTTTCGAGTGTTTACATTCTACTCTCTTTAAGAAAAGTTTTTCTTGCAAAATGTAAGAGTGTACTTGCATCCTTGAATAAATGAAGGTTTTGTGTCTCACTTCATCCGTAGCTTATAAGGTGGCTTCTTCATGAGCAAGATTCTTCTAGAGAACCTCTAAATATTTAATTTCTTTATTTCTCAACTTCTGACCCTTGCAATCCAATATTTGAGTAGGATGCTCTTCATAAATCAAGTTCTCCTTCAACTTGCTGGCTCCAGCTTAATTATTCTATCATAATTGAAGATATACTTCCTCAACATCGAAACACGAAACACAATATGTTTATCAAACAAGGTAAGTAATAAAGCTAATTGATAGGTTAATATGCCAACTCTTTCCAATATCTCTTAGGCTCTATTTGCCTTTTACTCGTATTCTATATATACTCTTTATAGGCTTTATCTTTAAATACACATGATACAAACTTCAGAGCCATTTGCTTCAAATTAGCCTAGCTTTTTTGTCTGTCTTAAGCTACTTTCATTTTCTACTTGATTACTCGTACTTTCTAAGTTGGATCTTATATCAAGTCTAGGCCTAAGGAAAGCTTCTCGATATCATCCCAAAATTAGGGAAATCTGCATCGCCTTCCATATAATTATTCATATGGAGGCATCTAAATAGTTTAATGAAAGATATTATTACAGGAAAATCTAACTAAAGGTGAGTATGTATTCTAGATTCCTTTGAATTCCATCCCACATGCCCTTGGCATATGTTCTAGCATCTATATAGTCCATTTGGATTGTCCATCTTGCTTATGATGTGCCATAGGCCATATAGATTCTATGTGATTTAAATATTTATTATCTTTATAATATAAGTCATTTTCTTTATCAAAGTTATTATTGGCCTTTTTAGTTTAATGAAATGATTCCATGAATAAATTAGTTATTCCTTATGTGATTAAAGTATGTGACTTTAATAGTAAAACCATAAGGCGAGAAATAACGTTATTCTAAATTGTCCCTAATCGTTCACTATATGGAATAATAATGAATTAAGACTAGTATGATGGCTGGATGATGATCATATTTTACTGATTATGGGTATGAGATATCGATTTAGCACATAGATATATTAAGAGTACATTATATTAGAACAACCAAATATGAGAGTATTATATAGATCAATATAATAAGTATTTCTCATTACAGTATTGTTTTAGTTTGTGGACCTGATGGCACCATGGATTCCTACATAGCAAGTTCTATATTTTAATTAAGCTCTTCATCATCTTCAATTGAGTGATTATAAGACTATACTTAGACATGGAATAAGTTATGTGGAGGAATGTGAGTATTTATGAAGGAATTTGTTTCTCTCGTTAATTTGAAAGAGATACCTTTTGGGCCTCTTGATGAGTAAGATTGAGAAATGCATGGTCATGCTTGAATGAACCAATAAGGAGTTATCAATATCATTCATTTAAGTCAGCCAGTGATGCGGACTCCTCAATAAATCTCAAATAAACGTCTTTAGGGTTTTTGAGCAAAGTGAAATTGCAAATTAAAGAAGGATATGGATGAAATCGTCGCTCGATAGGTTCCATGAATAACAAAAACAAACTAGTTTGTGATTGGTTATAGATCGATAGACCACGATTTACAAAGCACTCAAATGTCAATGATCATGAGATTCAAAAACTTCGCTATAAATCTATATACTCAAGATTTGATAAAAACAACGATTAAAGGAAAATAGATTTCTCAATAATCTAAACCACAAAAGGGTTTTACAACTCGCTCAAGAGTGTTTCAAAACATAAATATTAAAAAAAAAAAACTAATTCTCTCTCTAGAAAAAACATAATACATATGAGGAAAACATAGAAGCTTAAAAGTCACGTTGGTCAAATTGTAAAGAACGCTGGCAATTAATATCAGCAACAACGAACAATGATAATTAATATCAGTAACAACTAACGATGATAATTAATATTGGTATATGAATGCTGGCAATTAATATCAGTAACACCGGCGGTGTTGCACTCTCAGTTGTCGGCGTTGATCCCCTGTCACCACATTAGAACTTGTTCTTGATAGCTTTCCTTTTCCCCACCTTAAAGCAATCTGATTTCTATTATTACCCCCTGGTTGAAGAAGATTTGTCCTCGAATCTTGAGTCTTTAATTTCGACACATTAGAATTAGGGTTAGAATTGATCATCGTGCTTGTCCAAGCAAATAAACTCTTCAAGCACTTGGTCTTCTTGATATGTAATAACTTGACTTGCTGCAATTCTTCAAAACTCATAGGGTTCAGCTTGAATCTCTTGCCCTGGTACTAAATGGTATATTCATTCTTGTACCCATTCATAATAAAACTCGAAGATCATATTGCCATGGTCTTTCAAGAACTAGATGTCTAGCATCCATGGGTACTACATCAAATAAAAGATCATCAGAATAATCACCAATGGAGATAGGAACACAAACCTGTTTGTATACATGAATCCTCCTTAATGATTTAACCAATGTAAAGCTTAGGACTTTGGATGTTGCTCCAATTGTAATCCCAACTTTGAAACAATTTTAGCAGAAACAAGATTGGCACACTGCCTGTGTCTATCACAGCCAAACAAGTTTTCCCTTTCACTAAACTTTGAATATAAAACAATTAGTTCTCTGATCAGGATTAGCTTTCTCCTCACCACTCTTCCGCTTCTCTTCCTCGCTCTCAAGTTTATCATCTTTCAAGACCATCACTTTCTTTTAGGACATTGAAAAGCAATGTGTCCATGCTCTAAACATTTAAAACACTTAATGTCTCTACTCTTTTTTTGTTATAGGGCTTTCTCTTCAACTGCTTTGCCCTTCATCTTGTCTTTTCCTTCCTCTTTCTGGACCTCCCTCCTCAATTTGTTATGATAATGGGGTCTTTGAAACCTTCTGCGCTATTGTCTTTCTACCCTGCTTGCCAATTTAATTACATCCCCCCAGGATTGATACTGCTAAAGCTCAACAATATTGGCTATCTCCATCTTTAGCCCATTAATAAACCTAACAATAGATTCAAAGACTGATTCCTGAATATCACATTTAGCCATCAGGGTTTCAAATTCCTGCACATACTCTTCAACACTTCTCCTTCCTTGCCTTAGAGATTGTAAATCCATCAACAATTCTTGTTTGTAGTAATCAGGTACAAATCTTCTCTTCATCAATCTCTTCATTAGTGCCCAAGAACACACTTTTTCTTTCATTTGCCCTTCTTCTCAGTGTAATTTATCCCACCAAAGACTAGCATAATCAAAGAAGGCTAGTGATGCCATTTTTAACTTGGTGCGCTCATTCCATTCATAGCATTCAAACACTTTCTCAACCCTCGGCACCCAATCTAAAAATTCCTTCAGCTTACTACTTCCTATAAATGGTAGAATCTTAAATTTTATATTTTCAATCCCTTATTGCCTATCATCCTTACCATCACGCCTCCTAACTCTTCCACTATTTCCATTGGATTCTTCACTAGATCGTCTCCAATAGCTTGATCCACTCTGAATTCTTCTTTCTCCCACCTCTAATCTCTCTAAAATTCTCCTAACATTCTCTTGCATCCAATTCACTCTAGTTTGCAATTGAGTGAATTCTTGCCTTGTCACAACATCCCCATCTCCATTATTATTATTTCTTCTTCTAGCCTTAGGATTGTTTTCATTCGCACTATTACCGCCTCCCGACGACATCTCCACCAATCAAGAACACTATACCAGCAACCCAACAACAAAATTTCCAAAAGAAAATAGAAGAATTCAAAAAGAATTTTTTTTTATATACCAACCTCTATGAAATTTGCATCGAATAATAATATCTGCACGACTTTACTCTGATACTAAACTGATGCGGACTCCTCAAGATCTTAAATAAAAATCCAATCTTTGTCTTTTAGGGTTTTAGAATGATGTGAAATTGCAAATTAAAGAAGGATATGGATGAAATCGTTGCTCAATAGGTTCCACGAACAACAAAAACAAACTAATTTGTTATTGGATTATAGATCGATAGCACAATGATCTACAAAGCACTCACGGTGTCAATGAATCACGAGATTCAAAAACTTCACCATAAATCTATATAACTCAAGATTTGATAAGAACAAACGATTAAAGGAAAATTAGATTTCTCAATAATCTAAACCACAAAAGGGTTTTACAACTTACTCAAGAGTGTTTCAAAACATAGTATATTAAAAAAAAAAAACCAATTCTCTCTCTAGGAAAAACATAATACATATAAGGAAATAACATAGAAGCTTAAAAGTCATGCTAGTCAAATTGTAACGAACGTTGGCAATTAATATCAGTAACAATGAACGCTGGCAATCAATTTCAGTAACATTGGCGGCGTTGCACTCCCAGTTGTCAACGTTGATCCCCTATCATCATATTGGAACTTGTTCTTGATAACTTTCCTTTTCCCTACCTTGAAGCAATCTGATTTCTATCAGCTAGATTCTGGATTCAAGAAATATATAATTAAACAATATAAGTGTATTTACTACACTTTATGTTTAATAAAAAGATATCGTGTGACAAAAGGACTGATTAAGGTCATAATTGATACACTTTTCCCTTGATTATTCATGTATTTATGTTATAGATTTTGTAGAAATCACATAAGAATAGGTACCTATTTGTGCTAAATTGTCAATTTAGATGATAGAAGCTTAATTCAATAAAACATATGCAAAATGGAGAAAATTCACTTGTCTTGAATGCAAAAATCAATATACACCAGTTGGAAAGGAAGCAACACCGTCAGTGTAAGGGTAGTGCACCTATGGTACAAAATGCAAAACATAAAGGCCGCCTTAAACACAACCAGCATACATGAAAATAAAAGCCGGCCTCTGCAATTGAGAAGTACGCTGGCTAGATCTAGATCTACATTGCCGGTGTACCAATGGCCTTGATCATAAACAAAATAAAAAATGCAAACGTTGGGTGAACGTTGTCCTTCACACTACCGGTGTAACATCTTAAGCCGCCTCAACGCCGCCAGCATAGAAGTCCGAAAGTGTCGGCATCTTTAAAGGAGTTAATTTACAAAAAAAAAAAGAAAAAAAGGTCAAAATGCAAGGTTTGGAGACAAAAAGTGGTCAACACAACAAGGACATACCATGTCTTTCAATCATGTCAAGAAAAAGCACGATCGAGGGCTAAATCTTAATTTTAGAAAAGACAAGCTTAGTGACACAAGCCATGTCCCCAGCCATGTCAATTTTCACATAAAGGAAAACAGCCTGACACACCCAGCGACACACCCAGCAACACACCCTGTCAACTTAGCAGTCCGTTACTTTTTGAAAAACAGCTTTTTTATTGAATAATAACCCCTTATTTATTAAAAAAAAACATCTATTGGGCATTAAAGGGGTGTTACTTTGGAATGCCAAGAGACCTGTACCTCCCGTAACTTCCCACTTTCCCATAATGAGCATTCAATTCCACACTCGTGAAGATCATTATAAAATGAAGATAAAGGGAAGAATAAAAAAAAGAGATCTCAAAGAACAGAGAAAAAATCCAGAAAAAAAAAATAAAGAGAGGAATCCAAGGAAGAAGAAAATCCTTTAGGATAATTTAGGTAGGTAGAGAGTAGTGTAGATCTTATATTGATATCATTGGAACACTTTAACTTCAAAGACCAATTGTTGAAGTGAACTCAAGAAACCAGATCATATTTGTAGGCAATGGATCCGGTGATATCTGATTACCTGATTTTTGGTCTATTGTTTTACTGATTTTCTATATAAATCTTGCAATTGTTTCTTTGCTTTGCAATTGATTATTGTCTTTGATGTTTGTGTAAATCCCAAATTTTTTATCCGAATTAAAGCTTAAACCCTAATCGGAAAGTCAACCGGATTCTAGAGTCAACAAAACCCTAGTTTACCATAACTACTTAAGTCCGATATTGTCGTTTTCTCTAGCCCTAGGAAACGAAGTTGAAAAAGTTAGCTATAATAGTTCGTAATAGCTATAGGTTATATAAAAATATCAGATTGGAGAAATTCGAGTGTCCTTCGAACCCGATCGGACATAGTTCTTGAAAAACGTGTCCGGGAGTCTGAAATAGGAAAATTATTCATAATATACCGTTAGTTAGACTCGTAAAAATATAAGATTTTCAAAAATATCAATTTCGTAATTTTTCGGTAGCTAAAAATATCAGATATCGCTTTTATACGAGTATTTTCTTACTACCGGCATTAAATTGTCATGTCTACTTTTACATTACACTATTTTCTACTATTCTACACTATTCATCTGTCTCTACTTTTTCTTACAACCTACTCTTATAAACTATACACCTATTTCTTACACATTTTCATTTCCAATACAACTTCATATCTTTCATTTCTTACTTTTAATTAACAAAATAACAAAACCCCTCTCTATGCATGGAAATTGCGTCAGCCCCCTCTCTTTTTTCCCTCAATTTGTTTTGTTTTTCATTTATTTAGTTAACACAATTTATCTCCCACATTTTCTATAAATACCCCCTCATACCTTCACTTCTTTCACACCACTTCTTCTCTAAAGTTACTATACCAAAATCTCTCTCAAAATTCCTCAAGAATTCTCTCAAGAAGTTCTTCCTAGTTTAGCTTCTTTTAGGTAAAAATTCTCCAAGTTTCTTAATGTTCATCTACTTAGTATGAGCTTAGTGTGTGTTTTCTAAAACCATGAAGGTTAAGAAAGCAACAATAGGTTCATACTTTGTTTTTGTTCATAATCACAATTCCTTTATGTTCCTTTATGTTTCTTTTATGTTCATAACTATCTAATATATCTATATAGCTACATATACTATTTAGAGCATATAAGCTCATTGTCTTGCAATTTATTTACCTTTCATGCAATTTATTTACTTCCTTGCAATGTATTTAATTTCAAGTTGTTATTAAGACTAGTCTTTCTAGTCTTAGACTTGTCCTCATCAAGTCAAAACAATTCCTTTTCTTTTCTTTTCGGGACTAGTCTTTTCTTAGTCCCGGGGTATCTTGATGAAGCTAAGGTCCCAATACTTGATTTACTTTCTTATTCGCTTAATCTTTCAAGTTATTATGTTCCTTTATATTTCTATAGTTATGATTCATATTTATGCATGGACATAATGTTTTTGTCTCAACAAAAATAAATGAGGAAGTGTTTCTTAAACTAAAGGTTCTTTTTAAAATAAATAGATTTCCTAAAAACTCATGAACATGCTTGGAAATGATTTTAGACAAAAGGTTTTATACAAACTTATTTTTCATCAAGTATTGAAATTCTTTTGGAATCATTACAAGAAACAAGAACATCATTTTGAAAATGTTATTACTTTTAAAATTTTGGAATCTAAGAATCACTCCTTAGGAATTTAAAGCAATCACAAGAGATTAAATTTAGAAAAAAGAATATTCATCTCAAATAACTCAAGATCTTTCAAAAATAAACTAGATATCCCAACAAAACTCAAAGATCAAAGTTTTAAAACCTTACTTTTCATAAGTTGAGACAACTTCATTTACTTCATCCATTTGTTATGAGTCATTACATACATGTATATACCATTCAAAAAGTTTACAAAATACTTGAAATATTCATCTTTTCAAATGAGCTTTATTTCACAAAAAGGAAAACAAGTTTTTACGAATTCGTAGCAAATCTGGTCTTCTTTTTCAGGACCTAAACGACATAGTTTGATGAAAATAAGCTTAGAAATGTGTAGATCTTTCGTAGGTAGAAAACGGTATATTATACGCGAAATTCCGAGTTAAAATGAGTAAGTTATGGCCATTTTAAGTTGGAATTTCCCCTTATACGATTTTACCGTTTTTAAGAAAAGTTTAGAATCTTGAAGAATAGAAGTTTTATGAAAACTCATTTTGGGTACTTCATCTTGTTTAGGTGACGAGGGACCTGAGATCATCTATCCGGAGGACTATTTTGATTAGATCCACCGATATGGAGTGAGTTAATTCTTTTCCTAAGTTACATATTCCTTGTTTGTACTTATAAATAGAAGCACTAAAATTAAGGAAAGATAAAATGAACAATTGTTATGTGATATGGGATTATGATTGTTTGAATATAAATTAAGAATATCGAAAGGAAGTTTGATAATTAAATTGTGATTCTTGTATTGATATGATGAGAATTGTGTTGATCACCTCTAACTTGAACTAAATATTCTTAGTTAAATTTATATTGAAATTAAAGCATGCATATCATATACATGAGTCACATTTGTTTCACTACTTTTCTTCGTGTGGGGAAATGAGGAAATGGTAGTGGTGGCTGGTAGGGCCGGAAAGTCTACATGGTGGCTAGTAGGAGCCGGAAAGTCTACAGGGCAAGCAGGAGCCGATAAATCTACAGATATTGATGGTCGTATGGGCTTGTAACCTCCCAACCCTTGTCATGGAGGGCGTTAAATCCATGCTACACTTGATTTCCGGTTGATCATGTGTATCTTGCTTGTTCATATGATTTGTGCATTTTCATATGTTTTGATTAAATACTTGGTTGGTTTATGGAAATGTCTTATAGTTGGAATTATCTCACTAAGCTAGTCATGCTTATACCCTTATAGTTTTCTATTACGTATGATTATCTATGGTTGGCCCCGAGGAGCCCCGTATGCCAGTACGAGTGTAAGCTACTATGAGTTTTTGGAAGAAGTTTATGTATTTTTAGTTTTGAGCATAGACTTCTAGAAAAAATCTCTATAGTAGGCTTATGTAGTAGTTATGTTCATTTTGATATTAGTATAGTTGAACAAAGACTTTAAGGCGGGGAATGCCCCTAAGATGATGTACGAATTTATTATTAAATGAAGATCTTATGCTTATCTATTTAAGTTCATGCTTGCTTTTGCTATTTATTTAAACGTAACACCCCTATGAGTCTCCTACTATCTTGGAAGCACGCCTTGCATATGATATTCGAAGTCCTTAAATGACTAAGGTTGTCATCCATTAGCTTTAATATTATATGCGGCGGACTGCCACGTTTAGGGTACCCTCTGGGGCGTGAAAGTTTGATTTCTATGTCTTTTGTGGAAAATTTAATGAAACCCTAGTTTATTTGGTATGATATTTGTAATTGTGTTATAGGATTATGAGATTTGTGGAAAATTTATATTGTTATTCATGTATATAAATCTTATTTGGTTTATATGAGCTCTGAGAAATTAGGGTTTTGATTGAAATTCTTATATTAGGTTAATTTATCAATTTGCGGAAGTGGCAAATTTTAACCTAATTTAGAGATTACCTTATTGTGATTCATGCAATATAACATTAGTCAATCATAGAATCAAAAGATTCATGATTGTGATTTTGATTCCATTGTCGATTTGCGGAGTAGGAACTAGTGGATTGATTTATGTTGTTTTTTTTTTAAATCTTTTTGATAATTTCATATAAATTTTCACAAACCTAATAATCATTATAGCATGATAGCGATTTGATTGATAAAATTTGGATGGATTTTGTATTTCCTTCTTGCCATTGATATATCCTTTGAAAACACTCTCTCTACCATAATTAGTTTAGGATTAATTTAGTCTAACTTAAATTAAGTTAAATCATTGGCCTGAATATCAATAGAATCTAATATCGGTAGTGGTAGTTAAGTAATCCTCGTGGGAACGATACTCAACTCCTATCTATATTACTTGATCCGATCCAGTATATTTACTGGTAGTATTTGCTCTTTATTATATATATATTTATATATTTCTTTTAACAGATCAAGGACTAAATAACTTATTGTTTAATGAGTAGAGTCGGATCACTAACCTTCACTTATAGGCATAATGTCTTACTAGAGATCAATTATGTCTTGTAGGTCTAAAAAGTATGAGGGCCTATTGCCAACATTTGGTGAATCTAAAGGATCGCGCACAAAAAAACGAACAAAATAGGTTACGAATTTATATTTAAACCTATAGGAATTATTATATCTATTATTCTTAAATGGTTTAAGAAAAATAAATGATTATTAGAGAAAAATAATAATTAATGAAATAACGTATTTTATTAAATATCATTAATTTTTAATAAATCTCTCATTAAGTTTTCTCGCTTGTGTATATATAGATATAAAGAACCTCTCCTCGGGTTTTGGAAGACATCATTACGTCAAATTAGACCTACAAGGAAATTCTGGAGACCCAAAAGAGAGAGAAAGAAAATCGTTTTAAGGAGATAATTCCTACATGAATTAGATTCATGTTTGAGTGCTAGCATACATATACCTTAACTCTTTTAGGTGTTCATTCGCATATGGATACTGTAGAGGTGCCCGCTTTTTGCAGCATTTGTAGATCCAATCTATTGTCAAAATCGAAATCATACAAGACAGGTAACTTTCGAATTACTCTTTTTTATATTTGATTTAATATGAAACACATGGATCTTGTCAGAAATTAAGAAAAATATTCTGCTACAAATCCATCTTAGAATCGTTAAATTCCTAGCAAATTTGTCTAGGGATTATAAGCAATACTGGACCATAACTTAGTATCCTTGCTCTTTTGTAAGCTTGTTCAATACTCAGATATTAATTTGGGAAATCTATTTGAAACTATTCCCATTAGAATTCCATGTAATGTTACAATCTCACAAATATAGATCTTTGCCAATTTCTCCATTGGGGATTTCACGTTGATGAGCAAAAAATGAACTAATTTAGCCAATCAATCCACTATTACCCAAATAACATCATACTTAGTTATTGTTCTAAGTAAACTATATATGAAATCAATGGTGATCTGATCCCATTTCAACTCAAGGATAAGTAGTGGTTTCAAAAGTCCTCCAAATCTTTGATACTTGACATTTACTTGTTGGCGCGCTTCACATTTTGTCACAAAGTCGGCTATATATTACTTTATCCTATTGGACCAATGATGATTTTTCAATCTTGTTACATTTTGGTACCTCTAGGATAAAATGTATATCTTGAATAATGTGCCTCTCTGATTATCTCCTTCTATAGTTCTACATCTTTAGGCACATGTACACATAGCCTTCCTTTCATCTAAATAATTCCTTCATTGTCAATGGTGAAATATGTATATTTTCATTTAACACTTCTCGCTTGATCATTTTTATAACCCCATCTTTATATTGAGCCTCTTTAATGTTCGTTACTATACTAGCTCAACCATTGTATTAGCCATTTCCATACCTATATCATGCCAAGATTCAAGTGGGTTGGTCTAATATCTAAAAAGGTTGGATTGAGCCTAAGAGTCTAAACCCAAAATAGCCTATAAACAATTATAATTATAACTAGATTATATATATATATATACACATATATTAACTTATACATTATAAAAGATATGTTTTAAATAAATATATTGATTAGTACATAATTAATAATTAAATTTTATAATGAAGTTTTTAGTGTCCTTATGTGTTCAAATGTCTTCTTAGATTTCCTATACATGATGGTAGCTTTTGTAAATTAACAAAAAAAAAAAAAAAAAGAAAGAAGAAGTAGGAGGAGGTTTTTTAATCAAAAAAAGATGAATTTAATAAAGATAGTACATTGTTAGGGAAAAAAACTAGATAGTAATTTAAAAAGATTCCTCTAGCCATTATAATAATAATAAGGGTAAATGTCAAATTTAGTACATGAATTTTACAAAAATATTAATTTAATATATAAACTTTACAATGATCAATTTAATACTTAATTAATTTTTTTATAGCTATTTTTAGTATCTCCTTAATAAAATTTGTTAACTATGAACATTGAAAAAATAATATATCATTGAATTTTTACTAATGTTCTTAACTTGGTCCAACATTGATAGGCTACTTTTTTTCATGCTAGGAAATAGAGTAAACGGTGTTAACAATAGAAAAATTAGCAATGAAAACTTTTGTTGAGTATTAAATTAACTTTGAAATCTCCTTAATAAAATTTGTTCTACTATGAACATTGAAAAAATAATATATCATTGAATTTTTACTAATGTTCTTAACTTGTCCAACATTGATAGGCTACTTTTTTTCATGCTAGGAAATAGAGTAAACGGTGTTAACAAGGTAGAAAAATTAGCAATGAAAACTTTATTGAGTATTAAATTAACTTTGAAATCTCCTTAATAAAATTTGTTCTACTATGAACATTGAAAAAATAATATATCATTGAATTTTTACTAATGTTCTTAACTTAGTCCAACATTGATAGGCTACTATTTTTCATGCTAGGAAATAGAGTAAACGGTGTTATCAAGGTAGAAAAATTAGCAATGAAAACTTTTGTTGAGTATTAAATTAACTATTTCAAAATTCAGATATCGAATTGAATTTTTATGCAAAGTTCATATACCAAATTTGATATTTTTCTAATAATGATGATAAAATTAATTTCAAAAGATCCCATAAATAAAAGTAGTACATCAAATAGTCGAGCTAGAGTTACTCCAGCCTAACTCATTTTTGCGCAAATTAGCCTAAGCTCATTTAAAAAACGAGTTGAATTCAAGCTTGTATATTTGAGTTTTTGTGTAAGCTCGCAGACAGAGTCGCTAATAAGCTCATTAGAAGCTCGCGAATAAGCTTATAAGCAAATTTTTTTACATGTAGTATTCTAAATTATTTTATATATAATAATTTATATTATAATATTATGCGGGTATAATCTAATTATATTATTAAACGAAATCTAAATCGACATAAGCCCAGCCTTGTAAAACAAACCAACGGGCATGCTAAGACCAGGAATCTTTACGAGGCTCAAGATGAAATTTATATTTTTCAAGCTTGGTAAAAATTTAATTTAACTTGAAGTCGGTTAATATTTAATACAACTCAAATCTAGCCTTTTCGCGTCCAAAATGGGACATAAATTTTTGAATATATATGTGGCGGAAGTTTGTATACGTGTTATATATATTTGTCATTGCCAATATTGGCGTTCTCTGTCACTGTTTTGGAACCTTCATTCAAGTTGTCAATTAAACCAACCCCAAGTTCGTACTTCGTAAGTAGACATCTTTTAAAATCCTCCTTCTCTCTGTCTCTTTCCATTACTCTTACGCGCTTTTAGTAACTATAGCCTTTTGGTATCGTTTTGTCTTCCTGTTCTTGTGTACCTCTTCTTTTGGAAGGTTCGTATATCTGTTATTTAAAGTGGACATGAATTTAAGGTTGTTAAAATGTAAAAATCCCTTGTAAAGTATTAATTTTTATGATATTGGGTGTATGGAATTTTCTAATTTAGTCTCGATTTATTCCTGCCCATTTTCTTTATGATCAGGATACGTTGATATAAATAAGGCGGACATCGTATTAGGTTTTTTAAGTTGATAGAGTAAGATTCTTGGTGCAAAATTTGATCTTTCTGATATATTGTCCAAGAACTGCGTTTGATTGGGATTTGTTTTGAGTGGAATGAAAGATGGGTTTAAAGGAATTGATAGTGTTTCGTAAATGGATGAAGTTTTTCTTCCCTGTTTTGATGCTCTTGTGTGCCCTACCAAGTTCATTTTACCTTGTTTGAGAATTAAAAATTAAAAGTTTGGTGGCGGCATTGTGCATAAATATCAGTGTATTCGGTAAGAGTATGGATGGGAACAACTAATTGGGATAGGGTGAACTATATGACACAAGATATACAAGTTGTGGTAGAAATTTCATCTTTTCCCTTGATATTGGGATTTAATTTATCCTTACTCTAGTTTTTTTCTCTGTGAGTAATGAACCTTTTGTTTGTTCTTTGTGATAGATCTTTGGAGTTTTTTACTGCACATCTAAAGTTGCTTTGGACAAATGCGTTTAGAGGAGTCTGAGTGGAAATATTGTGGACCGTTTCATGTGTTTATAGTGGGTATGGCAAATAGAGATTGATATTAATGGCCATTGAAAACGGAACTTGTCTGTGCCCTCTGGAACGACAATGCTAAGGCACGCCAGAGTATTTGCTGTCCGTAACTTCCCAGCAGGCTGTGGCCGCCATGTTCCTCAAATTAATGCAGAACAGACTAGCAATGATGATGCTGTTAGGAGTTTTGAGAATGGGGTTGATGCAACTGAGAAGCATGATAGGGGGAAGGCACCTATTGATGTGTCAGGAAGTTCTGTTCCTACTGAGATGCTGGAACAGGAAAATGGCTTGGAATCAAAGTTGGAAAATGAAACTATTGCAGCTAATGTGCCCAGTGGTCCTAGTTTAGTGGAGGAGCAAATGGTGGTCAAGTTGCTTGGTACCCCAGATAACAAAAGGATTGATGAACCTAAGAAAGAACTAGAAAATAGTAATTCAGGGTCATTAATTTTAAAGACAAACCATGGAGATGTTGCTAGACAGAAGGAAATTAGTGCTCAAAAGTCAGACTCGGCTATTGATATACCTCTCTGTGGTGGACTTGAGACAAGTGAGATTAGAAATTATCCTCCTAGAAGAGAAGTTTCAGCTGTCAGAAATTTCCCCCCATTATGCGGGAGAAGTGCTCATCTCACCGTGAAGATTGACAGCCAGAATGATTCTGCTTTTCTTAATGATAATGTGTCCAAGGAGAAGCCTGTGCAGGAAAATAAACTGATGAAAGAGAAACAGAAGACTGATGTAGAGCAAGTGGAGAAAAGGTCCGAAGATCAAGATGCAGATGACGTACTAAAAGCTGTTCTCAGTGACATTCAAGCTACATCTAATGATGATTTGGTGAAGAAAGATGAAGTCGGAAAATATATTGAGGCAAAGATGCCACAAGAAGATCATGCAAATAATTCAGCCATAGCTCCACAAAGAAGCAGGTGTCTCTCTCAATCAAAGGCAGTGGTTAGCCAAAGTGATGCTGCAGTTCTGGGTGAAAGAAAACATGGTGAAATTGTTGGAGAAGGACATAAAAGAAAGACTGGCGAGATATCAAAAGGGGAGGGCATGGGACAAAAAGATGATGCTGAGATGTCAAAGCTTTTGCCTAAGAGAGTTATTGTTGTAGGCCTAAGGGCTGTATCACTTGGCGAAATGCCCAAAAAAGGTCAGCAGTCAGTAAATTCACAAAAACATAAATCTGCTTCCAAGAAAATGAAGGTTGAGCAGAAAGCACTTAAAGAGAAGGTTCCTGAAAAAGTTTCGCTGCCTGCAGAAAATGCTGGTGAGGAGGGTATGCCTCAACCTGTCATTCCTGAAAATGAGGATTTAATTGACTTGGATGGGCAGTCTGAGGAAGGAACTGCCCAATTGCTTCCCGATAATATTGAGTTGGGTAGTGAGGAAAAGAATCTTCACTCTAAAAGTCCAAAAATGTCGAAATCTTATTTCAGGAAAAAGAAGGGCGAACAGAAGGTGCTTGTAGACAAGCTTCCAAAAGAAAGTTCTCCAGCTAAAGTTGATGCTGATGATGAGGGAATGCATCAGCTTGTTCTTTGGGAATCTAATGATCCAGTTAACTTGGACGTACAGTGTCAGGTTCTTCAAGGGACCAATAAGCCAAAAAATTTCAGTGTACATGTTCCTCCACTGCACCTTGGTTATTATCCAAGTGATAATGATGAGGAGCATGGTATTAGTGTCCGGAATAAAGTGAGGGAGACACTACGTCTTTTCCAAGCTGTCTGCAGGAAGCTTTTACAGGAGGAAGAAGCAAAATCTAAGGATGAAGTGAAACATAGAAGGGTTGATCTTCATGCCGCAAAGATTCTGAAGGATAAAGATAAATATATTAATACGGGGAAACATATCTTGGGTTCTGTTCCTGGAGTGGAGGTTGGTGATGAGTTTCAGTACAGAGTGGAGCTTAATATCATTGGCTTGCATCGCCAAATTCAGGGGGTATTGATTATATCAAGCAAGGGAAGACAATTCTTGCTACAAGTATTGTTTCGTCTGGGGCATATGCTGATGATCTTGAAAACTCGGATTTTCTCATATATACTGGACAAGGAGGAAATGTGATTGGTAAGGACAAGGAGCCTGAGGATCAGAAGCTTGAACGAGGGAATCTTGCTCTTAAAAATAGTATATCTGCAAAAAATCCTGTAAGGGTAATCCGTGGGCTAAAAGATTTGAGGCCCTCTGAGTCTTTTGATTCAAAATCTAAGGCGTCTGTGACTTACACCTATGATGGACTGTATTTGGTTGAAGATTTCTGGCAAGAACAAGGGCCACATGGAAAGCTGGTCTTCAAATTTCGTTTGAACAGAATTGCTGATCAACCAGAGCTTGCTTGGAAACAAGTAAAAAGATCACGAAAATTTGAAACCCGGGAAGGTCTCTGTGTCAGGGATATATCAGAAGGGAAAGAGGTAATGCCAATCAGTGCTGTGAACACCATTGATGATGAGAAACCCCCACCATTTACCTATATAACCCGCATGGTATATCCAGATTGGTGCCGTCCTATCCCTCGCTTGGGTTGTGACTGTTCTCGTGGATGCTCGGACTCACAAGAGTGTGCTTGTGCAGTCCTGAATGGAGGTGAAATTCCATACAACTATAATGGAGCTATTGTCGAAGCGAAGCCCCTAGTCTATGAGTGCAGTTCTTCTTGCAAGTGCCCTCCTCATTGCCCCAACAGAGTTAGTCAGCACGGCATCAAATTTCAGCTTGAGATTTTTAAAACTGAGACAAGGGGTTGGGCTGTAAGATCACTGGATTCCATTCCATCTGGAAGTTTTATATGCGAGTATTTGGGAGAGCTGCTCGAAGATAAGGAAGCAGAAGAGCGGACTAATGACGAGTACTTATTTGATATTGGCAATAATTATAATGATAGTAATCTCTGGGATGGACTTTCAATTCTCATACCAGATGTGCAGTCAAGCTCTTGTGAACATGTGGAAGAAGTTGGTTTCACTATTGATGCAGCAAAATATGGGAACGTTGGGAGATTTATCAACCACAGC
Organism: Combretum micranthum; assembly: GCA_024138025.1. Classification (NCBI taxonomy): domain Eukaryota; kingdom Viridiplantae; phylum Streptophyta; class Magnoliopsida; order Myrtales; family Combretaceae; genus Combretum; species Combretum micranthum. The sequence goes on along the minus strand of JAMXBD010001090.1, from coordinate 38,959 downwards.
TGTTCTCCGAATCTTTATGCACAAAACGTCCTTTATGACCACGATGACAAGAGGATACCTCACATAATGCTCTTTGCTGCCGAGAATATTCCACCCTTGCAGGAGTTGACGTACCATTATAATTATAAGATTGATCAGGTTCGGAATTCTGATGGCAGTGTCAGAACAAAAAGTTGTTATTGTGGTGCCCCAGATTGCAGTGGGAGGATGTATTGACAAAAACTGATGGAATTTTTTTGGAGAAAAAGTAGGTAACGCATGCTTTCTCTTTCGGTAAGCACTTGGCATAGTTTGGTGTGTGTAAGCACATTGCAAATGATTTGGTGCATTTATATGTTTACGTTTATAGTAAATGCCTAAGCACAAGTTGAAGTTCTATAGATATCAAATGCTCAAAAAGCTTGTGATGGTTATGTCATTTAAAAATGTTATAAGCCCACTTTTCTGTATATGAAATGTTAACCTAGCGTATGTTATTACATAAGTAATGTTGGAGAAGGCGGTTGAGTAGATTTGAGTATCATTCATTTCGAGTTTGTTGTTTTTGTGTTGGTTGTGGGGTGTGTAAATATGTTTTACCTAGGCAGCACTCATCATTGATGAGATTGTTAATTCCTTGCTACATTGGAAGTAGTCGTTCTTTCATGTTAAAGTTTGAAACTTTAATTTTTAAATGATCAAATCAAGCGAGGGGTGATAATTCCTTTGGCAGTATGCTTGCTCAATTGATCCAAATATAGAAATCTGAAGGGATTGTCCATTACGTCTTTATCCTGGTTCTTGTTTATGTGCTTACCTGACAAACTAGATGAAATATTTCAAATCTTTACCTAAGTTAGAAATTGGAATTAGATAGTTTAAATGATGTAAGTAAAATGGACAATGAATTATGATTAGATAAAGTATTGTAATTAATTGGTAAATCAATTTAAATTGAAATTTGAGATTTTGAATTCCTAAACTCTTAGACATGTTATTTAAATGTTTAATGGATTCCTAAATCCCTAAGCTTTAGCTTAAAAGTTCATATCCTTAATCCCCATCAATTTTGAAATCACGCCTATCTAAAAGTATCAGTTTTTGAGTTTAAGCTCGAATGGAATATCAATTTGATCTAAATTAAGTTTCTAAATTAAGTTTTTATTTTAAGCTTTTAATTTCTAGTATATAAATTTTGAAATTATCTTTTAAACATTTTCAAAACTAAAAATATTGGTCTAAAAGATTTAAGCTTAATACTCTTACTCTAAAATATCTTAAACTATTCTTATCCTTTCCTTTTACTTTTACTTTTACTTTTCTTGCCCTTTTTTTTTTCCTTTTCTTCTTTTTTTCTTTTGCTTCTTCATTTCTTCCTTTCTCTCTTCTTTTCTCTTTCCTATATCTCAAAATCTATCTCAAATCTCAGTTTCAACAAGAATCGCAAGAGAAATCAACGTTAGACAAGATGATAGGAGTTAGGAATTAAGTTAAGAGGAGCTTCAACAACAAGAAAAGAAAATCATCTTGTGTGTGGTTGCTAAAAAGATAAATAGAGTTGTTTTATTTTGTTTGATTTGTTATTTTTGTATATAAATGATGACTAACACTAAATATAAGTAAGATTTAAGATAAAACTTGTAAGCTTGTAATGTATTAAGCTATATATTAAAACTTAAATGATATCATGCATGTTAAAATTAGAATTGAGATGAAATATGAAGTAAAAATATGAATATTGATGTTACAAATGATGATTCTAAGCCTATATATTGATCATAAGATGTTAACTGTTGGAAAATGATGTAAATCAAGTAGTAAAATAAGTGAAATTTTTGAAATGTAAAACAAAGCAAAAAGCATGAGGGAAACATGGAAAGTTGTATTAAGTCGTGATCCTTGTTTTTACTCGAAAACTTTTGAATTTAACACATCAAAGAAGAAACATGGTTGGAACATGGTCTTGTGTGTCTCACCGTGCTTCTCTTTAACTTGTTTGTGCAAATATTACTAAAACAGCACGGCCAAAACACGGCCTCATCTATCACCTTGTGTTCCTTTCTATTCCTTACCTATACAATATGTTAACTAGAACACGGCTAGAACACGACTCCTTGTATTACGCTGTGCTTCTCTCTGATTCTTTTTAAAAGTGCTTAACACATGTGAAACACAGGACAAATATAACTTAATATATAATGTCGTGTTTCTCATTTGTTTCCACTCAAAGAGAAGCATGGCTGAAACATGATTTGTTACATCATGACGTGCTTCTCACTGAGTTAAAATTTTGAATGAAACACAGCAACATGCATGTTGAATTGTTTGGGTGTGTTTCTTTTGCATGAGAAACACGAGGAAGTGCACGGTTTTATACTTGCTCGTGTTCTTCATAAAAAATTAAAATAAAATAAAAATAAAAAAGATAAATGATAGTTTATATATTATATTAGTTAAATGATATAATTAATAATGAGTTTAGTGAATTTATAGATTTAATAAATAAACATAAAAATATATATGAAATGAACTTAGTCTATAATCTTAATTTCAACATGGTTTAACAAACTTCAATGATCTAAAATGAATTAAATTGATTAAGTTTAATTAATTTGACCTAGTAATAGCGTTAAATGATTAATTTCTAAACAATTTGATTAAGATTAAGTTAAAATAGGCATAATAGCCAATAATTGGCTTGGATCACTAAGTTAGGTTAAACCAAGAATAATATGAGGAATATATTGTCTCAAATGTGTTATTGCTAAGATAAATGAGTGTTTTGAAAATGAATGTTTTAATTATGTTTTTATAATAAATGATTATAAACAAAGAGAAAAGAAATAATTTGATAGACAATGGAAAACTGTCTGTATCTTGGCGGGATGATCTTCGTAGCTGTGGCAAGGTTCATACCTCTGAGTCTATCTTTTGATTAACCTTCTAGGAATTCTTTTGGACTATCTTCTGATTATCTAGACATTAAATAAGGTATGTAGTAACTTGTGTGTTGTATGTTATAATAGACATCCTAAATGAACTAAAACATAAACTTAGCTTAATAATTCATAAGTGTTGGTTGCACTTGTGTTGTTTAATCCGGTCTAGGGAGCAACAATCTTGTCCAAGCCAGACACGGTAGTTAGGATAGAAATTCTAAATGAATTAAAACTTAAACTCAGCTTAATAATTCATGAGTGTTTATTGCACTTGTGCTATTTATCCGATCCGGGAAGCAACAACCTTGTTCAGAGCCAGGCACGATAGTTTAGGCACTTAGGGCACCCTTGTCATGATGCAATGACAAATGCCATGATACAATAGTATGCTATGATGCAATGACAATTCACAAGTGGCTTAGCTGGTAGCTAATGAGGCAAACAGTATCGGCATAATGTTTACTTAGACTTGAAGTGAAGTAACATGGTTTAGTTCACGTTTATGATACCGGTTGAACTAAATGATGCTACGAACTGAGATAAGTAAAGCTGTGTAATGGCTGTAAACTGTAGATGAGGCTATTTTCTCTTTTTTGGTTAGACATATGCAATATAGATATCCAAGCTGCTTATATTAATCCCCTGAGTAGCTATTATTACTTAGTACCCTTAGATTCCCATAGGCGTGATTTGAAGTGTGAGTGCTCTAGTATTGATTTGTTCATTTAAATTAAATATAATAATTGTTCGGTCTTGCATTACGTTATATTGAAATTGTATGTCATTTTGTGTTTGTTTGTGTTACTGTCGTACTGAGCTTCGACTTGTTATTGCTCTCTTTCTAAGTCTTGATGATGATGCTTGATTTGGGTTTATGCGATTCTTAAGGATTTGGAGGAGTGAAATAGATTTAAGGTCGTTGGATTATTCTATTTGTTTTCATTTTGTTTTAAGGCTGGATTTATCTTTGAAATTGTTTTTTTTTTTTTTATAAAGGCTTGGTTGAGAAGCCTATGTTTTATAATTTAAGTTTTTAAAGCTTTGTTTATTATCATAGATTGATATTCTCCTCTAAAATACCTAATGGAATGTTGTTTTTGTAAAATTTATTAAATCCACTATTTTCAGAATTTAATTATATGATTTCGGAATATTAAAATGGGTTAGTAATGTTTAATATAAACAAATCAATTAAAAAAGCCTGTGCATATAATACTCTAGCAGCTCGTTTACTTTACTAAATGAAATAAGGAAGGAATAGCATTTCAATTCAACGGAATGTAATAAAGTTGTAACGGCTATTACAATGTTCACTTAGTGTAAAAAGTAAAACAAGTAATTATTAGAATAAAAATAAAATATCTATAATGCCCCATGTATTTATTACAAAGAAAGAATAATTGTATAAGTGTTATTTTCAAGATAGGTGTATTTATGACAAAAATGAAAAAAAAAAAAAGACTATTGAATGGCAATTCATGGGTTAAAAACATGAATTGCTATTCATTATTTTACGTGATAGCAATTCATTATGAATTATCATTTCTTTCAAGTAAACACCGTAATATCAAGTTTAGGTCGAATAAGGAACGAATGAATTTATTCATGTCAAGTGAACAGACTATAGATATTATACGTGGCTAAGAAATTTGGCATGCTTGAATATTAAGCGTTGAGCACTGCCGGGTCCTTACACTAGATGTATTACAAGCTTTATGCTGAATCTATGTTGGAGGAAATGCTTAGTATATGACCAGAGGTGTGTCTAGACTGATGTTTACTTGAAGTATACAATCGGATAAGATTCTTGCTTCTTCTGGGGTGTTGAGAAGCTGGGTTATGAGACAGAAACATTTGCAAACAATGATGTTACGTGGTGACTATTTTTTAGCTTTTTAGTTCAAATTACATTCTTACAGACCTTTAAATTGCTGTTGCTTAGGATCACAGTACTGCTCTTACGCTACTGTCCACTGCATAGAAGATCATATTTAGTCAGTTTCCTTCTGAGAAAATTTGTTCAACCGTCTTTGCATCTTCTTATATATCACTTTTTCGATGTTTTGAGTTTGAATAAGCTTAGCAACACTTTTTGTTGTGTTCCAAGACAAATCTTCAGAAACTAGAAGCCAAACATGTCGGTTGATGCCAATATTGAGCTTCTTTCATTTGTTAGGCGAAAAGTGAAAGGTTGGATGCCAAACGCTGCTTTCAGCTATTTGTTTCCAAGGATAGCTCGGAAACTTCAGCATTTTCTTTGTCTTAGGAATTATACTAACGTAAGTTTTCCATGTAGTTAAATGATTAAAATAAACGTAGCAATGGATAGTGTAGGTTCTTTCTTTTTGTAGATGTATCAAATATTAGGCACTCCTCCTATCCTATTGTATGAGAAATAGTGTTTTTTTTTTTTTTTCCTTTTTTAACTTACTTTCAAAACTTGTTTGACGTTTTATAATGGCCATGACCCATGAGAGGATATAGGTACATCAACAAAATTATGGTATTACCAATGTCTAGTAATGGAGAATGTCTAAATCTACCAAAGTTTTTGTTCTGGTGAAACTCATGTTTATGTTTTTTTTTTTTTTTCAATTATAAAAATATTCAAGTATATAAAAGAAATTATCAGATTATCAATGCAATATCACATTTGATACATGTGAAATAGTATTTTTAATGTATGTCGTATGTAATGGATGTGATACTAGTAAAAAAATAAGTGTTGTATTTAATACATGCGATACTATTTTGAGTGTGTAAATATGTATTATATGTATTAAATATGATGTAACAATTAATACTTTACTATATCGTATGTATTAAATGTAATATAATATTGATATTTATGTGATCTTTATCTAGCTGATATTCGTATAGTTTTTTTTCTTACGGATTTGGGTGGGGGGTGATGGAAAGAAGAGTTTATTGTTACGTAAGTAATGAACCAAGTTCTTCACATGGAAAAAGGCAATTGGTTTTGAGTTTTGACATTCACCACTACCGGTTGTGATGTTATAGCATCGTTATCCTGTAAGTGCACTGAATGTCAGAAAAGGTTTGACCAAATTCTTCTTTTGGCCAAGAAATTGGTCGGTTCGTTACGATCGGCTAAAAAGTTGACTATTCGGGGAGATTATTGCATATTGCCATTAGGATCTCAATAAACTTTTTTTCGTTTTTAATTACACAGTTGCTTGCTGGATTGCACATCCATAAATTGGAGAATTAGATAAGGGGACATAAACAAGCCAGTTCAAAATTAAAATAAAGTTATTTTATATATTTAAACAAATTAAATTTGAATTTTGATTTAAACTTATAGTTAGCATGTAAATAAGCTCATTTACACTTTTAAATAGCTTTGCAAGTAAACTCATGAATAGGTTTCTATAACACGTTCTTTAACAAGATCATGAACAAGTTTGTTAGGAGGTTTATGAATTTTATATTTATGATATATTATATAAAAATATATAAATAAAATAATAAAGATTAATTTTCATTTAATATATATGTATATATATTTAATGGCTCTAAGATAGTATTTTTAGGTTAAAAAAATAGAAAATGAGTTATTTAAATTAGTTGGATTCAACCTTATATTTCAAGTTCAATAAAACTTGGTTAGGCTCGATCTGTAAACGAGTCAAGCATAAGCTTGATCTAAAATATATTTATCTAAATTAGTCGAGTTTGAGCTAGAATTTCAAGTTAGATTAAAAAAAAGTTTAACTTAACTTCAGCTCGATAATTTTTAAATGAGTTAAGTTCGAGCCATGTAACTCTTGGATTATATATTTTTCCATGGGAAATCTAGTTTCAGGTTTCAAACTTCGTATACCATTGAATTAGGCTTTGAATGATCATTATGATAAAACAACTTATAGAAAGATTCCAGTGAAATTTCTTTGCTCTAAATAATAGGAAGTAGGAACCAACTGCCGACACAAACATCTTATAGAATCACTATCATTAAAGGAATGAAAGTACACAAACTACATAGCCCCATTATTTTTAGTTAAATAGGGAAAAGGAAAGCTCTAGCGACCAAGGTCCACACACCACTACGATGACAAGCTACTTTCTAATTAAACAAAATCATTATTGGAATCATCACATTAACATAGGAGATGGAACATTGATTACAATGTTTTATTTAGTTAAGCTGGACTTCAGAGTCATAAAGAGCACCAGCCTGCCACTCACTAGGAATGGCACTGTTGGGTTGCACCCAATTCACTCCATAACTTCCTGTAACTTGGAACCTTATGTAGATTTTACCCATTGGTGGGTTCTGCATGTCCCACACAGCACCAAATACTTTACGCATTGGCACCCATTGCTGGCAGTCCTCCTGAAATAGTAAAAAGAAGGGAAGGGAAAAATCTTATTATACTGTTCATCAAATGTCTTTCTTGGTGTTGGAACTAGAATATCTTTGATGGTTGAGTGCAGAATTGGCTCTTAATGAAATTTTTCTTTTTTCTTTTTTTTTTTTTTTTTTTTTTCAACAATGGATGATGAAACCAACACGTGAACTATTTTTCAAGGCTTTAGACCAAGCATCTTATACGATTAATGAGTCAATGGAAGTTCAATCAAAAGTTTAGGAATTAGGATGAACTAAACATGTGCCTACGTACTACTAAAGTTTGTCTTTTTATTGAGTTAAAAGTTTAATTGGTTGTAATAGGTAGTTCAAGTTTGAGCTAAATAGATCTGTTTATATAGTTAAGCTGAAATTTTAGGATATTTAACTACATGAGCTTGTAGACCTAATCGGGTTCAAATTGAGTTAAAGGACTAAGTAGAGTTGAAATTATGTTTTGGCATAATACTATTCAATGTACAAGGAAAACAATAATTCCAAAACAAAAGCCGAAATAGATAAGTATAATCAGGTTGAGAGCCTACAGAATATAAATTTAGATCAAGCTAAAATATGAATTTTTGCTTTTAACTTAAAATTTAAGTTGAAACTTGTACTATGTAATTTCAATTGAATATATTCACATCCCATTAAAAAAAAAAATTAAAGAAAGTATTTATATACTAAAAATTTCCTGTAGTTGCTGCTAGAAATAACCATTTATTTGTATGCTTCATGGATTGTTAAAATAATTTAAATAGACTAGAATCATTATTATTTTTTTTTTCACCTTTTCATTTTCTTTCTTAGGCCACATACCATATGAAGTGTTTACTTTCCAATGACCTTTCCTCTTTTAAGATATCTATATTTTATCAAAAGGTTCTTCATTACCCAAAACAAAAGAATATATATATATATATGTGGAGCCATATCTTACCCGCCACAGCTCCACAGCAGTGATATCATTTTTGCCAGAGACATAGATGAAGAGAATGGCCAAATAGTGAGGGTACTTGCTCTTCTCATGGATCTTGTACATGATATTGCTATTTCCATACCAGCAGGGGATCCTTCTGTATTCAACGTCCACCACACCATAAGCATACAGCTCTTTCGCCTTGTCGGGTTGAGCCATGGCTGCATAAGCTTTTGGGCTGAGGACGAAGTCGGTATTATCCCCTTCACCATAGTCAGTCACAACCACATAAGTTCCCTGATCAGTGCACAGTGGGCGTTTGCACCTTACCTGATTAAATTTCCAACCACAAACATGTTATATCTTGCCATATTGACAATTATGTTCTGTTTTTATTTTATTTTGCTTTTATCAAAGTAATGATGTGATCAACTAGTGATTTTTAAATTTATATGGAGATGAAAGATAGGGCAATATACGATGTTTAGCAGTGATGATTGATTGTCATAGAAAATCAAAGCGAAAAAAACATTATTTTGGAAAATATTTTTCTTAGTTTCATTTGTTTGTTAGGCTGAAAATTCCCTTTCTAGTGGAAAATATTTTTCACTAGATTAAAAAAAAAAATTCTTTTTATCAAAGGATCTTAAAACAATTTACCTTTTTTTTTATAGGAAAAGTCGTTTTCTAAACCGCTCTCATAAGCAATAATACTTTGTTTACACACTTTACTTTAACATGAAATTTCAAACATGGGAAGAGTCTTTTAAGGATATTTTTTACAAAGCAAAACCAAACGCATGAAAAAAATATCATTTTCATGCGTAAAAAATTTTAAATGGAAAACATTTTCCTGAAATAAGGAATTTTCTTAAAAACAATTGAGGTATGATATTTACAATCTTTGGTGATGGCATAAAATATTCTAGGTTAAACGTCACAACCTTTGTTTAAATAACTATCTAAAGTTTAAAATTATTAATTTATCGCCTACAAACTTCTTGAATTCTTTTATCGAACCTATAATAACTCTTCCAAGGTAATTAATTGTAAAAATAAGTAAAGTTCAGATAATTAATCTAAAAAACAAATAAAGTTCAAATATCTAATTATAAAAATAAATAAAATTCATATATTAATTGGACATTTTTTAATTTAAGTAGTTAATTGAAAAAGCAATTAAAGTTCGGGCACCAACTACCACATTTACCATGACTTATAATAGATGTTAAAAGAAAGCTGGAAGCATTTTTTGGGAAATAACCAAACACACGGTGTCTGGAAAGAAGAAATTACCTGATAGCAAGCACCACAGCCGCTGCCATTTCTATATAACCTGGAAACACCGCTCACCAAACCATCATTAACAGTCCTCCCATACTCACCAAATCCGCAAGCTCCAGCTGTAATTGAGCAATAGCAGAACCACATTATGCTGATAAAGATCTAAAATACAAGCATAAGTTAGAACTAGAAGCATTAAGAGCTAAAAAAAATGCAGGCATACTGGGGGTTCATAGCAGTCTGGACTCCCATAGAAGGTTGCTCTAGAGGGTGTAAATTCATCCTGAGAAGAAGCAGAGCAGGTAACAGCAATAGCATAGATTAAATAGTAATGGTGCTTCATTGTTGTCCTCATTTTGTCTTAATTTCTATGTACTGTAGTACCTAACTAGGGAAGCAGAGAAGCTCTTAGTTGATGCAATTGCTGAGGATTTTGAGATGAGTATATGAGGGATTAGCAATGCATATTATAGTTGAGAGATTGGAGCCAACTCGCATGATGTAAGAGTGATGCCAGTCTTTCCTCTTTACTCCACTTGAGTATACAGGAAAGTGTGGTGGCAGAACTAAAATTTCTATGAATCATCATGCTTGTTAGTGGAGGTGAGCCTTTTTTTGACCCTTTTTCTTCTTAAGCACAGTTAAGTTACAGAATTTAGTTTTCTTCATTGTGATTGCAAAAGAATTTTTTCTCAATTAATATCAACATCTTTACGTTGGAGTTTTCAGTTTTTAACAGTGTTGTTAGACTCTATTGATCCATCTAGTTCTATTCAAATAAACTTAATCTAGTTTTAAAAGCGGCTCAATTCAATTATAGTTTAACCCGATTTTATCTATTAATCCTTCATCCTTTAATATGTTTGGTCTGGCAACATTGGTTTTTAAGATTAGATTCTGTCCATGGAAGAATTGCATAACGATGATAATATATAAGATTGAATATTTTGCACTATATATATTTTACTTCTGTTAGAAATTTAATATTTTCTCAAATTTTATGGGTATATATATCTCAAAGAGAATTCGGAAAGCCCTGAAAGTTTCAAAACTTTGCAGGTGGAAGGACTACTTCGTCTTTTAATGACTACTATGTATGGGTAAATAACTAATATGGAAGTTCATTATATAGTGGTGCCACTGCTCGGAGCACGGCTGACGCTGACGATGTCAACCTATCCAACTTTGAATTATATTATATTCTGTTTTAATTTTCAGGATTAATATCATATATCACGTGGTAGATTAATTTAGTTTTAAATTTCAGACGAGGCACCTACAACGAAAGGAATAGGATATAACTAATATATATATATGGTAACTTATCTGAAACTTTTAATCCGTGTAATATAAATTTAATGTTGTAAAATATGGGCGGAATACATGTCTAAGGTTGTTTTAAAAACGAATACACAAATAAAAATTGTAAAAAAAAAAAAAGACTTAAAAAACTTTTAAAAGCCTTTGTATCGCACGTTGGTTTTACAATGCAGGTTTGGGGCCATATTACATGTCCAATGTACAATACACATATAATTTAAAAAAAAAAAAATGCATCGCACTTCTAAGGTGCAATATATCAATACTATTCACATAATTTTTTCTTTCACAGTTTGATTTTGTGAAAAAAAAAATTAAAATATATTATACATGTAATATTCTCCGTAGAATACATTATAATTTGCAAAGATGTTCAAACTACCCTTTAGTAAAATGTCACTAATCAGCGTAGTTAAACTTTAAATAAAGGAAATTTATCAGCTCAAGCTGATGTTTGCTTTATCTATATTTTATTTTGTTATTACGTCTTGTTTTTAACTAATACTTAATATGTTTGCAATTTGTAATCCATATTTAAAAAGTAAATCAACTATAAATTTGAATATCATAATTTTAAATGTAAATAAATTTTCAAATCTATAGTTACAGCCAGTAAAAGTAGAGATTGCTACTTTTCATTTTCTTTTTTTTTTTTTCATTTTAAACCGTGTTAAAGTGCTCTCTTATAAATTTTTGACAAAAAATAGATCATTGGATCCTTAATTTTCTAAATGAGAAAAACCAGACCTCATTAATCGGAGTATCATGCCCACGCACTCCATGCAGTACTTCGGGTTCAAGTTGAAATTGAAACTCATTTCCTATTTTTCTCGTGATGTTTCATCTTTTACATTTTCAAGCTTGAATATAAAAGGAAATAAAATCAAAAGTAAGGATTTTTTTTTTCATTTTACTAAAGTAAATGATGAGTTTTCGTTTTTTTTTCCTGGTAAATACTGTAAAGGAAGAGTTAAATTTCACTTCATCACCTTTAGAGTTTAGACTTTGTTTTACAATTTTTTTTTCTTTTTCTTTTTAATGTGAAATTTCACATTATCCACTCAGTCACCCATCAATTTGCCTCAGACATGTGCCACTTGATCTCTAGAGACAAGGATGTGACTAGATGTAAACAAGCGAGCATTAGGCAATATAACCCACTAAACTGGAAATTGTATGCTGGAATTTCGCGGCAAAAGATAGGCTTTAGAAATCATAGAGAAGGGATTTTTACCTTTTTTTTTGGGTACTAGAGGTGATCTCTGGTGACATAAATCATCATTCAGGTAACATGCTTGAGAGTTGAGACACAAAAATGCCTAACCAAGATTCTAGTTTTTATGGAAAATTAAAAACTCATTTATAAAAGGACAAAATAGCTCTTAATTTTAGGCAAAATTACATCATAGATAAATAAACTTATCAATACTAAACTATAGTGATCGGCAAAAGAAAAAAAAAACTAAACTATAGTGGTTAAGGGTGATTAAGTATGAGTGTTTCTATTAGGAGACAAATAGTAGTAATTACTCTTCCTCTGTTATTTAATTGACAAAATCAATTGAGACTAATTAATTAACAATTAATTATCCACAAAACACAAATTAAGATCACAAATTAATTGCAATTCTCTTCAATTATATTGATCTATTTATAAATGTTATTTCTCAATCAACAAGTATAAAATCAAATCAAGAATCAATACATCAATTCTAGTAATTCAAGAAAACAATCAAGAATGCATAATTGGGTTCAAGAAACTGATAATTTGTTGAAAATGAAACAAACCCATTTACGTAAGGATTTTAATGTTCATCAAAATCTAGGTACAAAAGATTACTCTTTCAATGATATATCAATAACAACACAAATCATGTCAATAAATACAAGATTAAACATATAAAAACCCTTTGATAAAGATCTTTGTGGTTTTCAATGAAAGTACTATATTTTTGTCTTTTGACTTGTTATTTGCTCTTTTCACCTCTACACACTTTCTTCATAGTGTAAAATCTTATTTCTCTCTAGCGTTGAAGCCTACATATATATATTAATTTCAAATTTTGGATCATCATAATTGTAACACAACCATGCCTTGTTTATGTCACGCTAACTTTCTAAAATTCAAAATAGAAAACTAGCAAATCTAGATCAACACAAGCATGGCATTCCAGTGTTGGTCTTGGCAAAGAATTTCCAATTTCTTCACTAGTTTAATAAGATTTCCACATGGTCATGTCTTGCAAATGTTGAACATTGTAATCTAAACACGAATTGAACATGGTCATGTTCTCCTCATGTTGATCTTATACTTCTACAAAATTTAATAAATCTTCAATCAAATTGCTTGAAATTTATCCAAATCCTTTATTTTGAGGCCTAAAATCAAAATAAAATCAAATTAAATGCTAGTTTCTTTAATTATATCTCAAAATAATCAAACTACACACCAAATATCACTTCCTAATTAGTCTTTTAAACCTTATCAGTCCATGAGGCTCGATAGACCAACTTATACCAAGGATTATGCTAATTTTTCTTTGGTGGTACTTGGCTCATGGCAATGCCTCCAAGAGTTGTCTTTTAATCAGTGATGAGAAAATAAGATTACACTTATAATCATAAATCAGATCATCTATATTTGAAATTCAATTGGTATGATGATTGATGTACCTTGATGGCAAATCCATGATAACTATTGGAAGACAACCATTTTCTTTAATGAAATTTATATATAAGTGATTGGACATATTCTGAAGACATTCCAACTTATATATATAGTTGTCTTGTAATCCGTTGACATAATTGTTGCTTATTCATAAGGATAGAACTAAACCATGTCCTCTTTAATTTTGTAAAAAGTATAGTTGACTATATAAATAAAACGAAAATCTTATCTGCGCTTAGCCTTGTTAATAAATTGTTATGACAGAGTTATTAGGATATAAAGCTATGCCAAATAGGACATACCTTTGGATTAATACCCAAATTATGAAGATTCTACAAAATTAGGGCATGAAGTCCTTAAATGAGGGATTCTTTTGGCTATCATTTATATGAACATATCATATATAGACAAGTAATAGTGCATCCTTGATAACTACAACTAATGCAATTCCATTCATGTCATATTTATAGATATTCTTAGTTTTGGTCTACATTGTTACCAACCCAAATTCAAGTTGGAGCTCGAACATTATTAACCTAATGAGCTTGCTAGTCTAATAGAGCTCAAAATGAGCTTAAATGCATATCTAGTTTTCCAAATAAATAAATATGGATGAGTTTAGATATTCCAGCCCAGTGTATTTTAGATAAAAATTTGAGCTTAAGTTCAAAAGTCTAAATATAATCGAGTTCAAGTTCAAATAGAGCATGGGCTTCAAATTCTCAGGTCAAACTTAATCACTAAAATCAATTTGTTTACACCCAACAGCAACCTAGGACTGCAAAATGGGTAGGCCGATTCAATTTCTCCTTCACAAGTTCTTTGAACTAAGACCCATCACATATGCTCCGTAATAATTCATTAGGCCCACTTAATTATGTCCTTATTGGCACGATGATGATCAAATCAGCTATAGCCTAACGACTTTGCCAACCAATGTATAAAATGATTGGCTACCCACAGAAATATAACCTTGATAAGATAAGAAGCACTAACAATAGTAAAATCCCACTAGGCTCCTGACTATTGAGTTAACATCAATTAAGAAAATAAACGTTGATCACAAGTGAAAATAATATAAGTGCACTTCTGAATGGTGAAAATTGGTATATGATATATATATATAATATATATATATATATATAAATATAACACCACTAATATAATAGCTCAGTTTTGTTACGAACACAATTTTTATGTGCGATTATAGAAATATATGTGTCCTTATACCATATACCATGTATTATAATGTTTATGGTCTATTTAAACTTAAATATAATACATACATGTATATACACACATTCTATATTGTAGGAACTTCCACTGTATACAGTATTTATTTGAGGAGAATAACAATTCATAACAACTATTCATGTCTCCACACACATAAATGGCAATTCAATAGTTTATTTTTAATTTTTGTCATCCATACTCCTAATTTAGATTTATCACCTATACAATTATCTCTCATAAAGGACATTATAGATGTTTTAATTTTATTTCAATAATTACTTATATTAATTTTTTATACCAAATAAATATTGTAATACTCATTACAACTATATTCCACTCTAATAGAATTAAATTCAATTCATCCCTCATGGAATAAGGCAAAAAGAAAAAGCCATTAATTTTTAGTTTTATTTTACTTAAACCACAATGGGCTGTTATCAACTGGATCAAACTGACAAGTCATATGTTGGTTGTAAACCACTAAGTTGGTCAAAATCATGCCTAGGGTCCACTCGAGTCAAACTTTGGATAAACTAAGAAAAATTAGGAGCCAAGGCACTCACCAAACATCACTAAAATAACAGTCAACCAATCCGTATAAAGCTTTCACCTTAAGCACGTTATCATTCTATTACATAAAAGCTTTTACGATCCAATCGACAAGACTATCGAGTCAACCATATAACTATTGAAATAAATATAATAATTAAACTATCAACTATTTTAATTGTTCAATCGTGGTGGATATGAAATGATCCGTTAGATAGTGATGAAACCAATTACATCAAAATTAATAACAAGACCATAAAATTTCCCGGTATTACTAATACCCTACCATGTAAATAGCCACCAAATACAGCAATTAAATAATAAAACCTTTTTTTTTTCTCTTTTATAATATATGCACATAGAAGCATATCAATTGCAAGGTCGACGGCTCTCACTTCCTGAGTTCTTGATCCATTTTGGTGATGCTATGTAAAGTGTGAGAGACAGAGAGAGAGACCTGGTTACTTTTAAAATACAAATGGGTTAGGTGGGTCGGGATCCTTGCCGCCCATGTGGCACCTCAGCATACCGCACTATGGGTTCCCAAAAATTAGAGAGAGAAAGAAAGAGAATAGTGAATATACAACACATCATCGTAGCACCAATCATGCAAATTCCATTACACATCAAACCTTGAGATTACCATGACAATGAAATATCAGCTTTAAACGCCACCTCATCTAATGCGTGTCGCTATGAATCGAGGGGATGGTTACTTTTGGAAGAACGCTAGAAAGTCCCAATGAACAAGTAGTATGTGAAATTATGAAAGCGCAAATATAGATAGCAAGCCTATGAAAAGGATAGGAATGGTGTCCGCCGAGTCGGAAGATCCCTAAAAAATATAAATATTATTACTTCATGGTACATGACAAGTGTTGTTTACAGGAACAAAATCGCAAAACAGTATACTTAGGACAGCGAATTTTCAAAAGAAAACTACACCCTGTAGTAACGCCTCATCCTTGTTCTTGTTTATTATTCAGAACAAGATGTCAGGTAGCCAATTTTGACAGATATTGATCAAAAGCATGCCTCGTGAACATGTACTTGCCAGTACATACAAGGTTTCATTAAAAAAGAAAATTACTTATAATTATTTGAAATCTTTGACTAAATTAGACCATTATCTACTCTCTTGGAATAAAGAAATCATAAAAAAAGAGAAACAGTAACCGCAATAATCTGTGAAAGATTACGCACTACTGCACTAAACATATGCATCATCGCCATGTGGAGCTAAAAGCCTGCAATAACTATATCAGGGAGGACTTTACAAACCGTACATGTTTTGTTTAAATTATTTCTACTCCAAGGAAGCTATGGACATGAAGAATGGTTACCTTCAAACTAAACTTGAATCTGACAAGTGTTTTTGTCATTATTATGTAAAGAGCAAATTATAAAATATAATGGAAACTTCAAGTAACATTGCTCTAGAAAGTCAAAACCTAAACATGAAGTAGGAGAACAACCGTCAAATAGCTTCTTCACCAAAAACAAAAAAGTCCAAGGACAGATGTATTACCACCAATTTGCATCACAAAAATGTAACCCCACACGTACCCCCAATGTACATACTAGGTGTATACTACATCACTGCCAAAATGGATCTCATGTTGCCGTGCTATTTCCCCCCACATTGGTTCGATTCTGAGGCTACACCTGGGAAATTATTGGTTCCAATTATGTGAATTATACTCTTCTCGATCCATCAGTCGGTTCCACCTACATGTTTTTAGCCATTCATAAATCAACAAATACAACCCATGAACTTTTTGTGTACCCACTGTGCAAGTGCAAGTGCAAGTCCCATCCTTGAAATGGCTAATTCCAGTATGAAACCAAATAAGGAATGTGCTCAGAAAAGCGACTAAAAGGTATGCCATTATATCTCCAAAATCAAAAGATACCTCCATGGTCCAAAATCTCATGAGAATCACGGATGCACCCCACAGGCGTGGTCAAGTTAATAAACGTAACTCATGAAAAAGAGTAAATGTGCCTAGCGATATCAAGATAAAATGGAAGGTTTATTTATCAGCACTTGTTCTCCCTAGGTGGCACTAGGAACTATTCAGGTGAATGTAAAATATAGGCAATGTGAGTAACTTTGTAAGACACGGAACTCCTTGGAAGTCATTAAAAGTCAACTATGAGGATTTACACGAACAACATGGCAACACCAACATTTTCCCACCTGGCAAATGAAACAATTAACACCACAACCTGTGATTTTCAATATGACTAAATAATGCAAATATGCAATGTACACACTTCATTCATCCAAAGAAATATACACTGCTGTTCATATCATTTTAATTATGAATATTTTAGGATAATATATTGCCAGTCAGAATTGGGGTCATACATCTGTTAGAAAGCATAAGACATGGCAATGAAGGTCTATGTATGTATGTATGTATGTCCAAAAAATAAAAAATAAAAAATTCAGGCTTCACCTGAGTTCTCGATGGGTCTGCTGCTCTACTTAATAGGTTATATCAGTTGTGCCTTTTTGAGGTCAGCAACCACACCATGATCTTTACTACTCCTTTCATTGTATAGTACCTGCAATGCCAAATCTAATGATGGAATGCAAAGGAAAAAGGATTACATTGGAAGAGATATGTACATACCTTATCAATAATGCCATATTCAACTGCTTCACTAGGACTGAAATATTTTGGCCGCCGGATGTCGGCATCAATCTCTTCTTCTGTCTTTCCAATATGCTTTGCATAAAGTTTAACCTTCACAAATATTGGTATTTAAACTCTTACTTTGCTATGGCAGCTCAGAAATATATTCAAAGAAACAAAACTGCAAAACAGATATCAAAGATAAATCCTCCTAACGCCTTTAGGCCATGGTCTATATATTCTTATATGCACTGGGTTTTCATAGGACTATCAACCCTAAATAGGTGATCCAAAACACAGACAAGGGAAAGGTAAAACCATGCTGTGATTTCCATTGATGTCCATTAGCTCCATCCAGGTTCTTATCAAGATGAACAAATATCTGGTTCGCTTTGATCACATGCATATAATGCAGATAGGACACCAAGACTACCATATTTTCATGCACCCAACACCCACATGATACACTGCATATTTCTTTTTCTGCTTTTTTACCTTTTCAAACCAGGAATCTTTGGATGCCAGGTCTTACAACCAAGCCATCCTTGCAAAGTCCAAAACAACTAAATGCACATGCAGGATTATAAACAAGCCAAGCTACTTGCAAAATACCAACCCAACTTATCTCGGGCTTGTTTAATGGAAGAATTAAGCCAAGCACAAAATGAAGCTTGTTTATTTATTTATTTATTTTTTTTTTTTACCGTTGTCGTCAAGCCTGAGCTTTTATTTAAACTCACAAGGTTGCTCATGCAGCTCTTCACAACAAGCTCGTTAAGAGCTCGCAAATATATTTTTTTAATATTATTATTATATATAATTATTTGTATTAATAAATCAACATAATATTATATAAATATAATATTTAAAGATAATTATATAGAATTATATATTAATATAACACTACATATAATTATCTACATTAATATAATATTATATATAATATATATTATTTTAAATAAATGAGTCTAGCTTTCAAAAACCCAACTCAGCTTGATTCGTTTACAGCCTAACACTTACCATGGACAGCATGCAGTATCAAAAGAAGGCTTTAACTCAAGATCTTTAATCTCACATCCCTACTCCTCAAACATATGACCATGTTATAATTCTGCAGTTACACCGTTTCATCTGCTGCCTACATTATGCAAGTTTGTAAAGGCAGCCCATTTTTGGCCTATTTATTTTCCACATTGTTTCATACACTTTTACTTTAAATGAATTCCAGGCCTATTTTAAGTGAAATTCAAATAGTAGTGTTGACTGCAGACCATTGCAAAGATCAAAACAGATCTACTGTACTTGCAGGAGTTCCTTCCAGAGTCCAAGGTAAGTGTCACATTCTTTCTCTACAACTAACACACATCTATATGGAAATAGGCTTCACTGATTTTGCTTAAATTTCTATTTATGTACAATTAGTCAGCACTTGTACTATAAAGAGTTCACCAGGCAAAATAAGTAATTCATGATTATTATCAGTAAGCTTCTTAACATTCTTGAAACAAAGGCATGAAAGGGTATTGTTATACTTAGAAACTACATGGTCCCAGGCATTCATGACAGAGATTAAAAAGAAAAACACGAACACACCCAACATTTAGTTTTAAGATAGCTTACCAATTCTGTTTTTACGTTCTTCACTTCTTTCCTCGCAAGTTCAATATCCGTTGCCTGACCTTGAAATCTTGCAATAGGCTAGCATTAGGATAAAGGGTAAATCAATGTTAGTACAAAACTAAGTCAAAAGCCACATACAGATGCCATTTATCCATCTAAGGCCTAACCATCCAATAATCAAAAACATTGCTCAGTACAGGAAGTCACTGAACAGCAAGGAACCTGCTTTATCATAATGGTAGAGGATGGTAAAGCAGAACGATTTCCCCTCGCGCCAGCGGCCAGCAACAATGCTGCTTCTCCCCACGCATTACCAACACAAAGGGTAAATATTGGTGGCTTGACATACCTACATTAACAGCCCATGGTTACTCAGCCATATAATTTCATTTAGATACTTTTCAGAATACAACAAAACTAGTTAAAGGCACAATGCACAGGTTTTCACTTAAGTATGTACTTATTCATGAAAAATAGTAGATTTACTTTAAATCTTATCATGATTATATAATGTGTGTTCATAAATATCGCAAATATTTTGGATAAAAGTCAATAAATTTCATTAATAAAAATAACTACAAGAGGGACCTATACAAAAACATTATAGAACTCACAAAAGACCTAAAATCTCAAGCATATCACCACAAAAAACAAAAAGGTGTTAAGATCGAGATCTTGGCATTATAACCCATGAGTACTATACATTACAAAGAAATAACTAAGAATCACTCTAACTACCATATTAGCTGTTTTGGAACTGATGCCTATTCTTCTTTCATTCTGTTTCCTCCAAACAAATTAGACAACCAAGCTAGTGACAACCTTCCAAGAAAAATTTAATCGGGGCCTAATAAAGTGAAAAAGATCCACTATATTATTAGCATCCAAAAGGGAAATACTGCTAACTGGAATTTCCTCCTTCAACCTCTTTCAAATTTCTCAAACCAAGGCACACTTGATGAAAAGGTGGTTATGAGACTCTCCATCTTCAAAGCAAAGCAAACCACAGTTTTGGGAAATAATCCCCCAATGAACAAACTTGTCCATAGTCAAGAACTTTTGTTGTACTGCTAGCCACAAAATAAAAAAATGCCTAGGGGCTATCTTTTTTAACCATACAAAGCTACTCCATGACACCTTTGCTCCTTGTCCTCAAAAGGAATTGTAGTACTCTTTGATTGAAAGATGTCTAAAGGAATTATCTTTCTATAACATTCTATCTTCATAATGTATATTTGGCCACAATCCACTTCCAACTTCCAATTTGATTTTCTTCCAAATTTCCCCTGTATGCCAATCCCATCATTATTGATGATACAACAAAGGCGTGCTTCTTAAGGATATCCAGATGAGTAAGCTACTCTTTCCCCCAACTAATCCTCTAAAGCTCCTTTCAGGTGCCATTCATCATACCAAAGAGATATAACATTATCATTTCCCACTTCCTATTTAAGAAGATTACAAGCAAAAGTTCTAAAATGTAACTACTTCTTCCAAGACCATGAAGCTATAGACAGCATTTTCATTGACCAAAAGTTCTTACCTTTAATTAGTTTGGAACGAAACTAGGATGACCAAAGAGAATCACTAGTATCCAAGCAAAAGTACCATAAATGTTTGAGTTGAGCTACCTTATTCCACAGAATCAGGTCAGGAATGCTAAGTCCATCTTGGTTCTTAGGTCTACATGCTATAACCTAATCCACCTTAGCTTTTACTTTCTTTTCATCACTTCCATTACATAAAAAACGCTTCATCTTAGATGTCAAATCCTTTAGGATGCATTTAGGGAGAGTGAAAATAGAGGACTAGTAAACTTGGATAGAAAAAAGTACACTTTTTCCCAATTGGAGACAGCCTGCATAAGCGAGAGTTTTACTTATCCAGTAACTGATACGCTTACTAAATCTCTCCACTAGAAATTGACAGGTAGACTTGATAAGTTTTGCAAATGAAAGAGGAACTCCAAAGTATTTAATAGGTAGATCATCCCTTTGAAATCCCAAAGTCTAACTTAGTATCACCTTTTCATGTTGACACACCCCACTAAGAAAAACATGACTTTTTCTTGACTTGCCATAAAATCTGAAAGCTAATGGAATTCCTTCAAAGCCCCTTTAAGGAGATAAGAGCCTATATTCCCTTTAGGAAAAATCATAACATCATCTGCAAGGTAAAGGTGATTAAGCTTTTCTTTTCAACATCTCCAATGACATAAAAGTACATTCTTCTTTCCTGTATCCCACATTATACATGAGAATACTCCCATGACCAAAACAAAAAGATAAGAAGATAGGGTCCCCTTGTCGTAAGCCTCGTGAGCTAGGGATAAAACCTACTAGTTCTCCATTTAGGTTGGTAAAGAGCTTAGCAGTTGTAACGTATCGTATGATCCATGTGATAAATTGTGGAGGGAACTCCATAATGTTCAAAATTTGTTCTAAGAAACTCTACCGAACAATATCATATGCCGTCATAATATCTACTTTAATAGCATATCTAAGTCCCAAATCTATGTCCCAAATTTTCCTTAGACAGCCCCAAAGAAGCTCTTGTGTCACAAAGATGTTATCAACAATCCTACGACCCTTAATGAAAGTTGTTTGCTCTTTTCCAACAAGATAAGGAAGTACCATTTTAAAACTCTGCTAAGATCTTGGAGAAACACTTGTATATTGTATTGCAACAAGAGATATACTAAAATCCTATCAACTTAAAGGATTTTCCACCTTGGGCACAACGGAAATAGCCTTGGAGTTTATGGCCTTCAATAACTTACCTATAGCGAAGATTTCCTTAACAGCTATACAAAAAATCCTTATCATTTATGTCCCAAGCTAAACGAAATAAGTTAGTATTGTAACCATCCGGTCCAAGAGCTTTATCTTAAGCCATAGAGAAGAGTGCAGATTTAATCCCATCATCTGAGACTGGTTTTACAAGGTCCTCCCAATCTGTAAATAAGAAACACTAGTCTTTGGGAGTTAAGATTAGAAGTTGAGGGTTCCCTAAAAAGCTCCATAAAATAATTAACCACCAAGTCCTTCATTTCATCCTCCGAAGACACACGATGTCCACCATTATCAATAATAGAATGGATAGCAATTTTTATGATTTTTTTGCTTTAGACACCTAAAAAAAATGCTTGTATTGCGATCACCAAGTTTGAGCCACGTTGCTCTAGACTTTTGCTTAAGAAAAGATTCTTCCGTTGCACTAAGAAGATAGTGTATATATATATATTTTAAGAGCATTTTTCATTGTTCCAATCTACCACGCTAGGATTAGAGCGATTAAACTCCTGACAATCATGGAGACAAATTCTAGCCTCCAAAGTCCTTTTGTTGAATATCAGAATAATCTTTTTTGTTAAGACCCCTGGGTTCCTTCTTTAATAATTTTAGTTTAAAAACAACTTAGAACATAGGAGTCCCAACAATATCTATATTCCATACTCATTGAATGGTGCATAAAAAATCCAGATGTTTCGCCCAAAAATTAAAGAACTTGAAGGACTTGCATATAGCCCTATCAAGGTTTAGATGAATGATAATGGAGCAATGATCCGACAAACCTGGACTAAGAATTTGAGCTTCTAAAGATGGAACTTGCTGGGCCCAACAAGGATCAACCAAAGCATAGTCTAATCACCTGAGAATAGGATTTAAAGATCAACGATTCGACCATGCTAAATGATTTCCAGCTATACAAATCTCTTCTAAGTCAGCCTGATAACAAAAATCATTGAAATCCTCCATTCCTTTAGAAAAAAACATTTCCCCCAACTTTATCCTCTAGACTCCTACATTCATTGAAATCCCCCATAATTAACCAAGGGTCGTTTACGATGCTCTTTAAACTCAACAAGTCGTACCATAGACTTCTCCTTTGCTCAGCTGAATTTGCTCCATAGACCAAAGAGATAACACAAACAAAATTTTTGCTAACTAACTTGCATCGAACTTAGATGAACTAGCTAGACACTAATATGGCCACCACATCCCAAATTAAAGGGTTCCATCCTACCCAAAGTCTCCCACTTTGATTAGGTAGAAGGCGCTAATCCAGTAGGATACGATTCCAAATCATTTGGGTATTATGAGACTTACTTTTATTTTCAATAAACACATAAGAGATAAACCATTCTCCTTACAAAAATTCACAATTTCTTTACATTTGTTTGGTTTATTTAGACCTCTAATGTTCCAAGAACCAATCATCATATATACAAAAAAGGAAGAAGACGGTGCTTGTTAACAAGCAAGGGATGATGAGGACATGCCACTTTCCTCCACCTAGCTACACTTCTTCAGGGCTATCTAAGACCGTTTGAGCAGGATCAAGAGAGCACATCCTGATGTAATAACTCTTGACTAGAGACAAGCATCTCACTAATCCTTAATGGGGGTACAGTGGATGAAGATGAACATTCTTCTCAATTTCCAGAATTATCACCAAAAAAGCCCAACTCCTCAGTCTTATGAGAATTCTGATTTGGAACCTGCCCATTGGAGGAATGTAAACCATGTAGGCTCAACCTACCAACAAATGCAACAGATGAAACTCTCTTTAGAAGGATTGGTAGAAAGCTTGGCAGCCGTGGTTGATTTACCTTTACCAAGGGTGACAGGCAACACTAAAGTCCCTTCCCTTATCTGTAAAGTCTACTGCTTGTACAAGGCTATTTCCAACTCCGTAAGGGAAGGTAGGCTGAGAAAAATTAGGTATCTCAATAGGTACTTCTCGTTGAACACTACACGGTTCTCCTAAAGGAAATTCAGCAATACCACCACCAGAACACTTTGCATCACTATGTCCAAAGACACGGAATTTGGAACATCTCTGGGGGAATATGTAATACTCAACATCCACCCTATGGATTGATCCATCCGCATGTTCTATATCAAAGTCTTTTATAAACTCTCCATCCGCCTCTATTTCCACCAAGGCTCTTGCATACTGAACACAAGAGTTAGTCGTTGTGACAATATCTACTTAAAGTGGTTTTCCAATAGCACTAACCGCATAACTAGCACTATCATTATGAAGGAACTTAGTAGGCACTCCCTAAAGCTTCACCCACACCAGCATTTTTCTTGAGTGTACTTGGTTCAAAGCCATACCCACCCACCATCTTTCCAGCACCCCCAAAAGACAATTGACAAAAAACCAAGGTTGCCTTAAAATCTTAAGCAAAGAAAACTCATCATTGAATTTGAACAGAAAGTAACCATAACCATTTGATAAAACATCAGGAAGACCTTCCTTTCCCTATACAGCCTTTGCAATGCATTGTACTAAAGGGAAAAGAGGACTTTTGCCCAAAAAATACCCAACTAATGTATTCTTCCATAACATTTCCTCTATCTCCGAAACTGATTTGCGTGGTTTGACCCGAATCCTCCCATTAACACGAGGTGGATAATAATTTAAAACCACATTGAAACAATCCCCCTAAAACTTTGATAAATTGGCAAGATAAAGGATACATAATTTTTTTAGTTTAATAAAAACAGAGTGAAATCAAAATTTTGGGAGTGTTAAAATACACTTTGATAATTTTGAGGAATATTTTGACATCAAAGTTAAGTTTATGACTTATGAGAGGTCATTTTTCAACTTTTGGGGGTTGCTAATTTATGAAATTTGAAGGAGGTAATTTGTAGTATTTGAAAGTGCCTTTTTATCTTTACCAAAATCAAGGTTTAGAGGTTACTTGCTTTTTTCCCTATAATATAATTATAATAATTTAGTTTAGGTTTTATATAACTATTGGAGGTTTTTTAACATCCGGATATAAAGCATCATGTTACTTAAAAAGAGTTACAACTCAAAGTATCGGGTCATTTCAAATTAAGTCGTGTAAGATTGCAACTGTAACCATTCTTTGCATAAAGACAGAACTCTCGGAAAAACTTCCAAAATAATATTTTATAATATAAGCGTTGCTAACCTTAAATAAACTCAAATCAGTCCATGCTGTTCAACAATGTGCACAAATTGTAGAACCAGCACAATTCAATGTTGAAAAAGCAAATACATAAGAAGATGCAAGGACAGTACAACAAATTTTCTCACAAGGAAACGACTAAATATGCTCTTATATGTATTGACAGTAGTGTAAGCACAGTAATGTGGATCCTAAGCAGTAGCAATTCAAAGGTCTGCAAGACAATTCATGTGTGATATGAACTGAAAGGCTGGAAAATCCTTACCTCATAACATCATAAATTGCAAAAGCCTCTGTCTCATAACCCAGCTTCTCACCGCCCTAGAAGAAAGAAGAATTTTATTAGATGTACAATTTAGGTAAACGATGGTGAGGACAAATGCTCTTGTCCTTTATGGAGCATTTCCTCTGGCAGAGAACTTGCATATAAGCATGTAACACATCCGGTTTGTTTTTTGTTCAACGAAAAACACGTCTGCTTTGCTATGACAGTGACTAAACAATAACCAGGATAAAGATACAATAGACAATCCTTTCAGATTCCTGTATCTGGATCCAGCGAAAAGGCATACCACAAAAGCAATTATCTTCCCTCATTTGATTTGATCATTTAAAATTTAAACTTTGAAAATTTAACTCTAAATAATGACCACTGTCAACATAGCAAGAAATTAAAAGACCTCATCAATGACAATCGCTGCCTAGGTAAAACACATTTGTATCAGGATTTCTGCACACAGTGATTCAAATATTAGACTATTTACCACACCAGCATTTGCAGAAGCAGAAGATCCAATTCTTGTCATTTCACTCAACATGATTTTCCTAAAGGGAAATTAAGCATGGCATACTCTGAATCAAAGACAATCCTACTACCCTTATTTTCACTTTTTCAGAATTCTTCATACTACAAGTTTTGGCCTGTGCACAAGGACATGCTCCTTTTGTTTGTTTTAGTTTTAAAATATTGAAAAAAGGTTATAATTATTGAAGAATATTACAATATAAAGCTAGTTATATAATCTTTTTCTAATTTTAAAATTCAATGGTAAGATTTATTATTTTGATTCATATAAAACAACAATTCTTCCAGTCAAAGAAGTACCCTAATAGTTGTTATTGAGTTTATTCAAAAAGTGCCAGTCCCCTGTAACCCTTTTAACAAAAATAAGAGGTAATTACTATGTATATTTATTTGAGGGTGTTAAGGTTAGTACCACAATAATCTTATTAAAAGCTTAAGTTTGTAGATTTTGTGTGAGCTATTATATTTATTATAAAATACTTCCCCTCCCCTGTAGGTTGGGTTTGATTTTAACTAAGATCCATTAAATGAGCGACCAAATTTTTCATAGAGTTGAAATAAGTGTGTAGGGAATCAAACTTATGATCTTCTATTCTAATACCATATTAAAATTAACACCACAACCATCTGATCTAAAAGTTTAAGCTTGTAGATTTGGTATGAGCTATTATATTAATTTTACAATAGAGGGTAGCTTCCAAACTAAATGTTCGATAAGGGATCCGATTTAATATAAACTTCAAAGGGAAGGAGGAAAAAGAAGAAGAAACAGACAACATGTAATTTATTCTTTTTTTACCATTTAATTAATTGCTTTACTTGATTGTGATCAATACATTAGGTTTAGGTGAGTTTTCCAACGCTTCAACTGAAATGTGAATATGACCTAAAAGCAATCAGGGTCTTGAAATTTATTATAATCAAGGTATGTGGGGGGTCCCAAGGGCAATGGTTGGATATGAAGTAAAAAGATATATGGAACCCATTGCTTTCCCAGCCATTGTTTCACCATGCATGGTAAAGTTAAGAATAGTTAGGCAGCAATCAGGGATGAGGATAACAGCAGGTGTCCCATTAAAATGAGGGATTTAAACTCGTGATCATGCAGACAGAATGGAAGGACTAGCAAGTAAGCCATGCATATGTTAACTTTGTTTTTCGTTAAAGTACTGCAAAAAACAACACAGCAGTGTACTTTTAAAGTAAGAAAGAAAAGGAAATGATGAAGAGTCATCCTACAGATTAATCACGATGATAAAATGTCAATACTTGTCAAGAGTTTTCTTCACCTCCGTGCACAATGTTTTGCACCATTAATGTAAGTACTTTGGAAAATTACAAATATTTATAAGACAACCACAATGAGACCTTCTTAATGATATAATTCAAGCAACAGAACTTGGTCTTCATCAGGGAAACAAAAGCTTGTAGCTTTGTTTGCCATCTATGTTACAACAAGATATAGGAAACTTTAAAGAACTGCAAATTGAAGGAACACTAACCTTGTAGTACCAGTGGAATTTATATACAAATATAGGCTTTTCAGCATCTTCATACTGGAGGTAAAGAAATTCTGCAAGTATCAACTCTGTGACAGAAGGAACAAGAGACATGCCAAGATAAACAATTCTGTTCTTGTACAAGTAGGATGCCAAGTCTGGAGGAGGTTGTTCCCATGCACTCCCCCTTGAGAAAGGAATGACCTGTCAAAAGATTCTTGTTCATATATAGATGAAACTAGTAATTAGGATAAATATCCTAAAGCCACCTCAAAATCCTAACATCAGCTTTGTGTGTCAGTGAAAGTGTTCTACAAAAGAATTGTGGCAATGTGAGCACTATCATAAGATTAAATTGAAATAATAATATTTGGGCTCATTAATGATCTTTTAATTGAGGTTGATTTAGGAGGAAAACCCTATATCATTGGAACTCCAGATTCTAGATTTCTCAAAAATAGGGCTTGTATTTTCTGTTCTTTCCTGTGTACATTATTAGAGATGTGGGTTTCGGTTATCATTATTTGTTCTAACTACTTTCCTTTTATTATTAAAGATGTAGATTAAATAAACATTTATGAATAGGTTGGTCCAAAGAATGAATAGATTCATAAATTGATAAATTTATGATTAGTGAGTTCATTGATAGATTTATAAATGTCTAGATTCACTGTATATAGGTGTGTTGATCATTCTCAACTTTTACATAAATAAGTCTTAACCCCTCACTAGGGAAGAGGAAGAAAAGAACTACCTTGATATTTTAAGTCTTTTTAGTTTGACTTTAGTTTTTAAAGTAGTTTATGAGATCATAAGGTTCACTTTAACGTGCCCTCAAGCCCTTTCCATATGAATATCTCTGATCCAGGCAAGTAACATACATTCGGTTCATAGTCCATATAAGCATTAGTCCCCTTTTTTTCACTTCTATTTTAACACAACAATAACCAATCAGACCTAGCTCTTTGCTGTTCTAAAATACATAACTGACACTTCAGTACCTGACCATAACATAACATAACACAGCAATACACACACCACATGTTACCACTAGAGAACAACATCTGCATGCTGCTCACAAACAAGACATCAACATAACATTGTACTACATAATTACCCAAGAGCTTCCTCTCGTGTGTATAATGTGCATATAACTTATAAGGAGCAACTCCACAGGATTTATTTGTACAAATGCTTGTTACAAGCACTTAGTGAGAAAAGGTATGAGAAGGATAAGTTCCATTTTATGATCATGTACTGAAAGGTCATCATCACTGCAGTTTGAGAAACTATTGGTGTCAAAGGAGGAGCAATTTAAGAAAGCACAAAGTAAACAAATGCTAAATAGCATGGGAACCAAGAGTCATTTTATTTTTTGCCAAACACACCAGCTACTTTTAGCTATCTAGACGGTGCAAACTGAAATAAACTGGTGCACAAATCGGGTGGTTCATATGCCCATAGATAGTTGGTTCAACCATTCCAAGCACCTCCATTAAGCCCAGGAAAAATTAAATAAATAAAGGGAATAGAAGGGACTAACTACACCGTAGGACTCAGCTTAGAAATGAACTTGCAATCAAAGGAAAAAGAAAATCAATATTTGTCAAGACAACCAAATGGCTAGTGAGACAGATATCGAATGGACTCTAAAATTAGGTATAAGATGGTGCAATTTCAAGTTCAATCAGGTCTTGTACCTACCGAAATGAGTATTTAGAAGTTTAATCCCAATTTTCCAATCTATATATAAAGCTAAACTTTGAGGTAATTTTTCTGAACTTTAGCATAACTTCAAGTCGGAATAATTTATCGTTTCAAACAACAAGTCCAAGCAAGCATAATCTAGCCCAGATCAATTGCATTAAGTATCACTTCAAGCTTACTTGGGGAAAAAAGACTATCAGAATAATTAGCTAAAAGAAAAAGAAAAATCAGTAGGACTTTAACTTCAGCACTCTTTTCCACTTGAATCAACCCAACTGCAACCCTTATTTATGACAACCAATATGCACAGTCTCCAGGTAGCATGACTTTTTCCCTGGCAAATCTTTTTTCCTTTTATAATTCTATCCCACAAACTTCTAAGTCATCATTTGTCAAACTATAACACGTAAAACTAGCATAGTAGCATCAATTCCTTACATAAAAAGCTAGAAAATTTTGCATGGAAGCAAAAGTTATTGATATAAATATATATATGCACAAATATATATTGCCAATACTTTTTTTTGGTAAAATTTTGCCAATACATTGTAATGCTGTGCCTCTATTAAGCTCAGAAAAATCCATTGAAGCAACTGCCTCAAAAACACTGAAGTTGGCATGTCTGGGTAAGGCGCAGTTTACTTGAATCCAATAACAAGCTATAAAGGGCAATTCTTAAGCCCTACCCATACAATGACAAACTGTTTTTTTATAACTTATTTCGTTCCAAATTAAAACTGTAACATAAGCTTATCATCCTACATATGGTTTCAGTAAGAGCACAATTTTTCAAATTAAAATTTGATAGGTGCACATTGACAGCCCATAGGCCATTCAATAGAATGGTAGTGTAGTTCCTACACCCAAAAAGCTCAAGCATTCTTGCTATTTGCGACAGCACAAAAAACCAAGACATATAACCTTTGCACAACAAGAACAGATGAGAATGTAAACATATTATTGACTAGTAATATCTAATTGATGAAATAAACAATTTATAGTGACAACATAGTCGTTAAAATTGCGATTTCACTTTTACGATTCTACAGGTTTAACATTTTAGAAAGCTCTTTTGAGTCAATTTATGCATAAAATCGTTTTTTTGGGTAAAATCTTACGGTTTTAAATGAGTCTATACACAAACTCAGTAAAATCTTATGTTTTTAACCAATTTACCAATTCATTTCTTTTTCTTTTTGAGTCAAATAGGCTAAAATATGAAAAATAACTGTATTTTTACTAGTCCATCAACTATTATAATACTAAATCTTTCCGATCACATTTAAAACTTGTTTCCTCTCTCTCTCTCTTCCCCCCTTCTTTACTCAACATTTATAGCATTTATTCAACTTCGAGTTCTAGCTGCAAAGCATACAAGAGAAAGTTATTGTTTTATTTATTACTTAAAGTTTTAAGATAAGTTGAAAAGTTTTATTCTCTTCCAATTTATAATTTTATTGAAACAAAATGGTGGGACAAAATAAAAATTATTTTCAACTCTACTTACCCTTTTCAAGTGCATCAACATTATATATTAAGAGTTATTATAAAAAAGAGAACTTTCTTTCCTTACTTTTCTTTTTCTATATAAAAAAAAAAAAAATCATTATGTATTTCAAGGTTTAACCATTGTAAGTATATCTATAGTTTTTCATAATCATGTTATATAGGTTGTAGAAACTTATCATTCATAGTTTCCATTCTACGATCCAACTCTATAGACCCTCTGACAATTCCATGTGAAATTGCAAATTTGATAAGCTTGGCGACACAAATTTGATACAGTAACATGACTAGATATGAGCTACCAACCCTAGTTGAAAAGCAGCCTCATATATCCAAAACCATGGAAAATCAAATAGTGTCATCCAATCTTCATTTGTAGAATTACAATTGCAATTTCCAATTAACTCAATTTCAAATAAGCCATGCACTCCAAATTTACAAAAGCACATCAAAGGAACAGTCTTATGCTCTCTACTTTCTCAACCTAGCATAATTATTCAAACTCTAAGCACTGCATCCACCATATGATCCATGATAATAGTATTACTATCCATTCCCATCCCTTATCCCATCATCTCACCGACTAAAGTGTCTCCAATTGTTAGGAGACCATATTGAGTATTCATAGTTTGTCTCAGATGCGGTCCCACTCTCACCACCCACAGTCAGACGTTTTTTTACAGCTAGATGTCCAATCAATTGCTTGACACATAAAATACAGATAGGAACACTGAATTACAGCAAATAAAAATCCGGGGCACAATATACACTAATTCCTACAGCGAATTTGTATGACGGAACGGAACTTTTGATCACAATAAGCCATAAAACATGAACATGCAGAGACATTGAGTAATGTACCATAGTGACAACACTTCTTTTGCCTTTGGATTTCGAAATGGCAGCTGGGTCGAGAGACTTTGGTCGGATTTTGTAGCCAGAGAATTCGCCGGAGATGCTTCCAACAGTGGCCGCGGAGGAAGGAGAGATGAGGAAGCTGGAGGAGATAGAATCTATTCGAGTAGAAGAAGAAGAAGAAGAAGCAGTAGAACTACGCGGTCTGGTAGGGTTTAAGCTACGCCAAGTGAGAGAAAGTGGTTGCTGGTGCTGTGGTGGTGGTCGTGCTAATATGCGCCGTGTGAGTGAGAATGTTGAAGATGGGATGGCGGAGACGTCCATTGACGCGAGTTTCGGAGCTCCGATGGTAGTGAGAAAGAGAAGAAGGGGATTGGGAAGGAAGATGAAAAGCTCACGTCGTCGGATACTGATCCGGCCCGTTTAAAGTGAAGCTTGGACCATTTAAATGGTCATGAGGTGATATAGACGACATATATACATATATATATTTTATCTATGTTAAAAAATTATATATACGAGTTCTTTAAGATTGTGTATCAATTGCAGTAATTTTTTTTTTTTTTTTTACCATTATAATGAAAATAGAGATTAAAACCAGTACCTCTCATTTAAGAGACCAAAAAATATGTCATTAAGTTACAATGCAATTAGCTAATTCCAACTTAATTAAAACAATCAAATTTAACCAAACTAAGTTCGATATCATTAAATATAACTTAAGATGAAAATTGATTTCTTTGAAGATGTTTTTAATGCCATGTAATAGACAATATTTCATCATAACATCCAGCACAACAAACATAGATACTATGTCTTATTATTTGTGAACCTCATTATTATAATATTATGATATAATTAAGATCATTATTAAAACCTAATAGACAAGAAATGCCATATTATAAAGTAAATACTAAAGGGTAAAATGTTGAATCTAACATAAGTAAAACGAGTTGTGTGTAGAATTAAGTATATTTGCATTTATTTTTTGTAACATAAGAAAATGAAGCCTTTTGCAATTAAATTTTCTCTATATGTAGCATCTAGTATCATGTTTTTCAATAAATATGTAGAGTATGCACATAATTGTAGATAAGGAAAACGCCGCTTTTGGTACCTGAACTTTGGGAAAAATTCAATTAGGTAGAACTTTCAAAAGTTCAATTTCATACCTATCTAAAGTTTTTGAGGTCCAAAATAGTATCTGAATTAACTCCGTTCAATCTATCATCCAGCGTGGATCTTTACACCAACAGCAACTTGACACGTGTCACATCAGGAAAAGGAAAAAAATATTATTATTTTAAAAAAATTACAAAAATACTACTGGGAAGAAAATATTCCCATTTTAGGCAACTTGACCTTATCTATTGAAGAGAGGAGGTCATTAGTGCCTAATTTCTCTTCTAAGACCAGTCAATGTTTCGCATAAACCTAGGTCTACCATCACACAAATTCATTGAAAATCATAAATTACCCTTGATTACATATTAATTGTTATAACTTATCAAAATCATTAGCTATCATCCACCATGGCTAAACAACTTGCAAACTTTATATAACCACAAAAGTATTCCCGAACCCAATCCATCAAAAAATTCATTGTCAAATCCAATTCATTCTATTATAGCAAAATTGTAAAACCACTCACGGCAAAAAAAAAAAAAAAAAACTCATATGAAAGAGTGGAAGGAATGATGTGTTTAAGTACATGAATGTTATGTTAACTACAATAATAAATAAGAGAAAAGAAGAATCTATATACAAGAATCATAAAAGATAAAAATCTATACAACTGCTACTGCTGGGTGTCTTGCCTCCCTCGTCCTCACCTAACAAAAGTCCAAGGGAATGGTATACGCTGGTGGACATCCTGATGAGGAAGTTCCATGGTCAGATCCACCTGAGTGAGTATGACATCCCCATCTCCACTACCAGTACCATAAGGATGAAATGAGACTGGGTCTAGCTCCACCTAGGTGAGTCCCTCCCCCATATCATTTGACAGTGATAGTCGCCTCTTCTGTAGAGTGAGGGGGGTGTGGAACTCAGTGTATGCTATGTCTGCCATGGGGATCTCATGTAGATGAGCAAATGATGAGGATGATGGACCAAGCTCGGAATGAAGAAAATGTGGAAGGACTGGCTTATCAGATACATGCTCATGCGAGGGAGAAGGCTTTTCTCTGACATGTACACCTTGGGCTCACCCTCGTTCCTGAACATAACCCCGCCCCCGCCCATGCCTCTCTCTAGCTGGCTACCGTCTTTGTACAGGCCGAGGCTGTAGGTTTTCAGGTCCTAGTGTTGGTGCTGGCGCTAGCGCTGGATCATTCAAATCAAGTCCCATAAACTCATCTACTACACGAATGACATCTTGTACAGTGGATGGAGTGTCCTTTGGTGGCATTTCTGGGACTCTTTTGATGAAATCCTGGAAGCAAGAGGGAGCAAATAGATCAATTAATAACAAACACAGTTTAAATCCATATATAGTTTATATAGTTAGTGAACTTACCATACACCAGATAATGGTCCCTATACGACTGATCCAATGCCAGGTGATCGCATAGTACTAGTCAAAATAATCTACAGATGTGCTAGTAGGAGTACTTAGTACCTTGACAATGTGATCTCACATGCCATCCACTTAACTATCCACCTAGCGTGCTCCGACACCCAGTTCCACTCGGAACACCTGTAAGTCTAACTCATGTAAGGCTCTCATATCAACTGGATGGTCAAAAATCCTAGAAACCACTAAATGTCTAAGCACTCTATCTGGGTAGTAGTGCTCAACAATCTGAAAGCAAACTAGGGGAACTCAAGCATGCCATATATCACTGCCCGCCCCTCAATAAACAGGAAGGGAATCCATAATAATGGCATAGGGGCCGAAACAACTTGTAGAGAAAGAAAAGTATAGTATATACGTAAGTAAATATAACATAACTATATACATGTTAACACATTAAATATACAAATCAACACCTGGCTAGGGAGCCGTCTATTGAAACACCCACTATACTCGCATATCAAATGTGTGGGGGAGTGAGTGATATCGAAAGTAGCACCGCAATAACTTATCAATGGGCGATCCGTGGTAACTAATGTGATCCGTCACCGTAGCAGAGCAATATGTGGGAAGTGCTTCTATGCCCAGGTCTGGAGGACTACTAGGGGTCCTTGTCACGCCCCAACAAGTACCCTAAACGTGACAACCCATCGTACACAATATTAAAACTTAAGAATGACTACCTTAGTCACTCGAAAGCTTCTATATCGGTACAAGGCGTACGTTCACATCAAAGGGAGACTGGTGGAGTAATGCATTTTAAAATATTGGTAGTAGAACATGCAAAATAAAACTTAATATATTTCATCGAAATATAATGTCTTACAACTTCTACGAGGCATTCACTTGATAATTTCCATAACAACATAGTCTTAATATGAAGATTAACTAAAGCTAGAAGATTTTAAGGAAATCTAGTCTATGACTTCAAAACAGAATTCCTCAAAAGCTTCCCTAAAAGCATAAGTTCTACCCGAATGGGGGGGGGTCTCGGGTGCAAAATAACAATCCTGCAATATCAAAAGTCTATTGGAGAGTAAGCATAACTAGCTTAGTGAGATATTGCTTATGCAAAAGTACTCATAACAGGTATTTAACTAAGTTTATTAAACAAGCATATGAATATGATCAAACAATACATACGACTATCCAGTTTAGTATGTATGATGGATTACCCCTCCATCAGTGGTTAGGGAATGATTTGAATAGCTCCAAATGACCTCCTTGAAATTTTGCGCACGTCTTGGGTTCAATGACCCGTACTACTAGTCCTTGAGCTTTCCATACCCAAAGTGATCGATCCAGCTCAGCTATAACTTGAGGCCGTATTCCTCGAACGTCTTAAATCCTCAAGATGTAGCTAAGCAGCTTACCTTTCTGGTCCTACGCTGAGGAGTAGTAGCAAAAATGCAAAATGATATTCTAAGTGAATGAGATATCCAATCCGACATTAATTCATTTAAAGCGATCAATCAATATTTGCACACGCAATATACATAGAAACAATTATAACAATCATAAATCGGGTTCTGATATACTTATCGTTCATTGATCGCACATAACAATTCACATACATAATTCTTGTGATATCCCACATGCATATCAATTTTATCTTTTCCTAATATCTAGTGCTCTATTCTACAAGTACATGCGCAAATACATAAACGTAAAGAAAACTCACTCGTCCATAGTGATCTTCTATCAGTCGAAGTAATCCTCACTATTAATCGAAGTAATCATCGGGGAAGAAAAGATCTTGGTCCTCGACACCTAAACAAAAGAAATACCCGAAATGAGTATTTCATCCAAGATCTACTCAAATTCTCTAATTCTATCTTATTGAATTCGTCAAAATTCGCATGAATGGAAATTCCAACTTAAAATGGTCGTAACTTGCTCATTTTAACTTGGAATTTTGCATATTTTATATCATTTTCTACCTATTCGAAAATATCTATCTATTTCTAAGGTTATTTTTATCAAAAGAAGTCATTTGGATATCAGAACAGTGACGTACATAACTGTTACGAAATTCCATTAAAAAAAAAAAAACACAATTTTCCAAGCTTTTCTTCATCAAAAAATTCTTATACCAAAATATAGATATTTGTATGGTTGGAAAATATTTTGAACATATATATATTGACTCATATCATAAGCATGAATTTAGTGAAATTGTCCCAACAATGATTTTTGTAAAACAAGGTGTTCTAAAAGTTGGAAAAAGTAATGTTTTGAAAATTTTTATTTTAGCTTTGTTGGAAAAGTTCTTGGATTTATTATAAATAAATATTTTCCTCTTTTTTAAACTTTATATATGTTTTGAAAACAATTTGTATTTTTCAAAATAATTTTATTCCTACAACTTCATTTTTAGGAGTTAAAAATATAGTTTCTAAATGTTTTCTTGATAGTGACAAAACTTTCTTAAAGTTCACTTATTCTTAGTTTTTCCTAAAGTTAGTTCCATTTTAAAATAATAGTGTTCTTCAAATTGTATTCCGTAAGTAAAACTTATCTTTAAAAGATCATTATTTGATGATTTTGTAAAACTTATCCAAACCTTAGTACCTGAGAGTGTTGATTAAAATTTTACAAATGAGTTTAAGAAAACCTTTGTTAAACAAAGAAATAGTAATATTAAGTTTTAAAGAAACTTTCTTATTTCATAGGTTTGAAAAGAAAGTATGTGAAAATTTTATTTTATGTATTCTTTGATGAAACTCTAATGTGCCATTATTGCTAAGACTTGTTATGAGTTTACTAAAATTTTTGGGAAGGGTTTGTAAAGGTAAAACTTTTAGCTTTTAATGACAATCCTTTCTTTATGTAACCAAAATTTATTTTGAGAATAGTTCATAAAAATATTTTCTTCATTTTTTATTGAGACAATATTAATATGCCCATGCATGAATATGTAGTCATGTGAAATATAATCAAAATAACATAATAAGATAAAATAAATGTAATAAGAGCATAATAGTAAAGTCAAGTATTAGGAACCTTAGATTCATCAAGGTATCCCGAGACTAAAAATAGACTACTCAAAAAGAAAAGAAAAGAAAGAAAATTGTTTTGACTTGATAAGGACAAGTCTAAGATTAGAAAGACTAGTCTTAATAATTTGCATAAAACAATAAATAAATAAATTGCAAAGCATAGAAATAAATAAATAACAAGTGAGCTTATATGCTCTAAAGAAATATATATAAATATTATATAAAATTTAGATATAAATAAGAAGTTAGCATAATAAAACAACATAATAACAATAATAACATAATGGAAAATATAAACATGAACATATTATTGCTTTTTTAACTTCATGAGTCTAAGAACATATACTAAGCTCATGCTAGTTAAAATGAACATGATGAGTAAATCGAAGAAGTTTTGCCTAAAGTTATGTGTTTGTTGAAGAGGAAAAGAATGGGTTGTAGTAATATGTGGGAAATGGTTTGATGGAGAGAAGAGGGGACTTAGGAGAGAATTTGAGAGAGAGAGTTTGTGGAGTAATTTTGGTAGAGTTTTAGTAGGAAATGAGTTGTGTGAAAGAATGAAGGAGGAATGAGTATTTATAGAATTTTGGAGTGAAAATTAGATGTAATTAAATAAAATGAAAAAGAAAAACAAATGGGATCGATGGAGAGAGAGGGCGCACCGGTTTTGTTTGTAGAAGGATAGGGAAATTGATTTATTTTGTTATTTTGAAATAAAAGAAGTAATGTGTAAAGTGTGACGTGATTAAAGTTGTATGGGGAAGGTAAATTGTAAGGTATATGTATGATAGTGTGTAAGAAAAAAATAAAGATAGTGAAATAGTAATGAATAGTAAAAATAGTACTATGAATAGTAAACTAAACAATTAAAATACCGGTAATAAAGAAAATAGACGTAAAAGGTCTATAACTGATATCTTTAGTTACCGAAAAATTCTAAAACTAATACTTTTGAAAATCTTATATTTTTATGAGTCTAATGGTGTTGTCAGAATATTTTCACTATCCGATGTACGAAGGCACGATTTTCGAAAACTAATCCCGTTCGGATCTGAAAGACACTAAAAAATTGTGAATCTAATATTTTTAAGCTTTCCTATATTATTACGAACTATTATCTACGATTGACTCAATTTCATTGTTTAGCGTTTAAGAACACGGATTGCCGGATCTAAATTCACTAGACTAAACATAAAACTAGGTTAACTTTAGGGTTCTGGTTTGACTTCCGGTTCTTAGGGTTTACTATATTTATCGAAAATCTAGGGGCTTACAGTCCTGCAATGTCACGCGTGTGAAGCCATACATAGCTGTCTATATAGCCATGCCAAGCAAACTACTCCCATGCGAACTGCCTCTACTCTCTCCAAGCCATCAAGCAGCTGGAGGTACAAACGTGAACCATATTCGACAATTTATCTACAACAATGAAGCCCCCTAGTAGCGGTAGAATATATGCTTTAGCATATCGCTGGAGTGATGTCATCTGCATGATCAGGTAGCTCTCTAAAGTGTGTATCCAACCATGACATCTTCAG